>JAHTLZ010003468.1:12674961-12732164 GCA_023846285.1 Phrynocephalus versicolor | reverse complement strand
TTATTATTATTATTATTATTATTATTATTATTATTATTATTATTATTTCAAAGGGGCCCCATTTAGCCTTGCTAAGTTCATCCTTAGAGGAAGTAATTATATTTGCACCTCACCTTCATTCTCAGAAGCTCACAAAACTGTACATGGTGGCTTCTGCTCTGCAACCATTCTGTCTGCAGAACAATCTAATGAGGTAGGAGAAGCCGCAAGACAGGGACTGGCCCAAGAGCAACCCTCCTTCATGAGTATCACAGCTAAGAGAAGATTTGAACCCAAGACTCACGTGCTAGCTAGATTTTCTAACCCCTACACCAAACCATTTAAAAATGTTTACCACCCACCCACCAAGTCAATTCGAGGCCAGGTACCACGAAGGGACCTTTTTTTTCCTACAATGTGAGAAGCATGACCCATTTTGCAGAATGCTGCATGCTCCTTTAACAAGAACCCTGCTGCTCTGAAATATTATGGGACTTATTGCCCCATTTTATGTTTTCCTTCCACACTCACGGTGCTCCTTGTGCCACTTCCAGAAAACTGTGGCCAAGCACTGGGTTAGCTAGAGCAGTCTCTTTTTACCAGCCATTGTAGGGAAGTGTTAGTTATTTGGAATTACAGTAGCTCAGATACTAGGATCCCCTAACCAATAAGCTGCTAGGGGATTCTGAGAGATGCAGTTTAAGCAGCATTTCCAGGCTTGGCTAATAGATCAGGCCATTCCCTCATTGCACAAGTCCCACACATAAGAAAAGATCCACGAGGGATTCCAAATGGGCACATGCCTTTCCACGCGACTGCTAATCAGACATGTGCTTTGCCTTCATAAAAATTTATCCCCAGAAACAAGCTGCGTGCCTGGCAGCGAATACAACATTGGCTCACGGAAGATGTCCATATGACTGCAGGGTTGCCAACAGACAGATGTGGCACGATTTTGGGTCTCTTATCTCTCCACATTTTCAACCTGGCCTCACAAGGTAACTTTTGTTACTACTGCAGGCACTTGTGACAGGAGGCATCCTACCAAAGTGTAGGATACTTGTAAAAACCATGATGGAAATTATGCACGAGTGCTCTTAGCGGCTCCATCTGTAATGAGGCAGCTGTGTTAACCTCTTGTTGAAAAACAACAGAGGAATAACTGCACCTTAAAGACTAACAGGGGATACATTTTCCTCAAATGCATAAAACGCATTCCCTGACCTAGCAGAAAAGACAACACACACACACACACACACACACACACACACACAAAGAGAGAGAGAGAGAGAGAGAATGTGATGAAGGATGCATTTAGCCTTTGTACTTTGATTTTTAAAATCTCAAAATTTGCTTAATTATTTTTAAATGTAATGTTTATATAGGGATTTAAAACCTGTCACTTGATCTGATATGAGCTTTCCTAGGTCCCTTCTACAAAGGTGGCATAGAAATAAAATACATCTAGGAGCAGATAAGCAAACATCCATTAAGGAGGGAAGCCCCACAGAACATGTTGGTGGATATCCCTCCGCTCTTTCTCTCCTCCCAAAGAGCTGTTCTCTCGCCTGTCTTCTTCTTTCTGTAGCCACCCACCCTAGGGAGTATCCTAGGACCCATTCAGCTTTTCAAGCTGCTCCCCACTTTCTAGAAAGCAGGAGCCTCTCTCAGCAGAAATGCCTCTCCTTTTCCTCTCAATTTTCCCTCTTGTGGTATGTAGTGCCACCCCATCACGTGAGATCAATATATAGTGTCAAGAGTTCAGACGCACAGCGAGTCCTGCAATTCAACTTGTATCTAAATGGTTTCACCAAAGAGTCAACATGCTGCCAAGTTGTTTGTTTGGGCGAATAACGTGGAATGGAACGCAGAATGAAAAAAAAGTAACTAGTCTCCAACCTTCGAGATTTGCTGCAGATTTAGCTCAAGGCTGGAGGAGGAGAGAAATAAGAGGTACAATGTGCATCACCTGAACCCAAACAATTAAAGCGAGATTAGAGAGGGATACACCTGAAACCTTTTTGGTGTGTAAATACACACCCCCTCTCTTAGTCCCTTACTTAGGGCTTTGAGGCCCTGCAAAAGGAAGCAGCACATGGAATTTGCTATAGGTCTTCAAAAGAAATGACCACTACAGGCCCGCTTCATCTATTATTCTCCTACTTAGAAGTTCTGCTGCCTCCTTATGGCATTTCTGTTAAAGATAAGTTTAAATTAACTAAAAACATTTTACAAACAAAAATAAACCTGATATAAACACTCCTAGATACTCCTTAGTATCCATGCCAAGTTTTGGGTGATTGAGTTTCACAGCCCTGGAGTCATGGCAAAGATACACATTTTGTTTATATATTACAAAACTGAAAATCCACATTATTCTCAGTTATTTGGCAGGCAGACAATCTGAGCTTTGCCATATGCAAAATAGAGAGAACAAGGTAAGTGTGTGCTATACAGTTTGGATGAAAAACAATCTAGGTTCCCAATATTCTTGGGGGCTCACTCTAGGTCAGCTGCTTCCCATTTTGGTCCCCAGATGTTCTTGGACTGCAGCTCCCAGAAGCCTTCACCACTATCTGTGCTGGCCAGGCTTTCTGGGAGTTGCAGTCCAAGAACACCCAGGTTACCGAAGGTTGGCTCTCTAGGGGTGATATGTAAAACCACCAACCTTACCTGACAAAGCCATTTTAAAATGCCCACCGACTCTTCCTACTCCTTTACTTTTCAAATCTATACAGAGATTAAATGATTTCAGGATCAAGTCAGATTTTTGCCACCTTTTCTGACAAAGGGACCTGGAGATCTTGAAATCTTGAGCATATTTTTATCCCCTTCCGGTGAGCTTATCTAAGACATTGCCTTTATACGGATTTTTGGTACCTGGGTTCATATGCTGAATATGCATCAGAGAATTAATAATAGCTAACGATACATATTACTTACACGCACGTACACATATACACCAACAATTCTCAATGGAGGACAGCCACAGCTTCCTCTGCTTTCCTCCTAACAGTGGTCTTTGAGTCTTCTGTCAAGAAGAGAAATGCAAGAAGTGACCCTGACCTGCCTCATCAGCAGTGGGAATTGATGCTCTTCCTTTAAAATGAATGACACTGGTTTGAAGGAGGGCCTTTGCCCTTTTTCAAACTTGCACTACCACACTGATGCATGAAGAATTCCATAGGTCAGCCCTCATCTCTATGATGACTGCAGGGCACATCCCTCCCTCATGTTATCTCAATCCTGCTCTGTCTGAATGGCAGATCGAATTGTTAATCTTTGCACTTTTGCAGGACAGGGGTAGTGCGTTAAGTCAAGAGAAGCCACTAAGGGAGATTTCTTTTCCCTAGCAAAAGGAACCAGAAGATGTAACACACACATTGCTTTATGTATCAGTAACTACATTCTGTTTTGCCTGTTGTGTAGCTAAGGCAAAGTCTGGCACCACTTGCTACGTGCTTAAGAAAGATGAGCTAAAAGCAGAGCACAAAATTGCAAACTTCAAGGTAATCTTTGAGGCATGAGTTGGCAGTATTTTTCTCAGTCCCCTAAATAACTACAAAAATACCCTCCTCAACCAATTTGGAAGTGTAAATATTTGCAGTACTTCATCTTAAGAAACATAAAACCTCTTTTAGTGCTTCAGCATCACAAAAGGCATCCATTCATAACTTGGCATATAAAAATAATATCTAATCCCTATTGAATAATTTGAAGAGCAATAGTGCCATGTTTCTCTAGAAAACCCAGTTCTGTTTAATGGAACCTATTCTTGAGCAAATATGAATGATTATACCAGCAAGTTTTAAATGCCATGTTTTAAGTGTGAAATGCACCAAACATGTATCATGGCGAAGAATGCAAACTGCTATGTGATATAGAAGCATAGAATCATAGAGTTGGAAGAGACCTCAATGGCCATCCAGTCCAATCTTCTGCCATGCAGGAACCCTCATCACAGTAATCCTGAAAGATAGCCAATCCTTCCAGCTTCTGCTTAAAACATCCAAGGAAGGAGACTCCACCACCCTTCGTGGCAGCATATTCCACTGCTGAACAGCTCTAACTGTCATGAAGTTCCTCCTAATGTTTACACTGAATCTCTTTTCCTGTAATTTGAAACCATTGCTTCGCATCCTAGTCTCTGAAGCCATGCAAAACAAACCTGTTTCCATTTCAATATGACATCCTTTCAAATATTTAAACATAGCTATCATATCCCCTCTCAGCCTTCTTTTTGTACAGTTAAACATTCCCAGCTCCCTAAGCCGCTCCTTGTAAGACATTTATTCCAGACCTTCAACCATCTTGGTCGCCCTCCTCTGGACCTCTTTGAGTCTGTCAACATCCTTTTTAAATTGAGGTGTGCAGAACTGGACACAGTACTTCAAATGGGATCTGACCACAGCAGAATAGAGTGGTACTATCACTTCTCTTAATCTAGACACGATACTTCTGTTGATACAACCAATGAAAACCATTGGTTTTCTTGGTGGCTGCATCACACTGCTGACTCATGTTCAATTTGTGGTCCACCAAAACTCCTAGATCCCTTTCACAGGTATGCTAGGCAAATACTTGTATCTTTGTTTTTTGCCATCGGAGAAGGAGAAAGAAGCTGAAAACAGGAACCAGGAGTTGTGCACTGCACAAAAGACAATATATTGTCTGCATACAGTCTCCTACCAGCAGAATATTAATACAAACAGCACATCTGGATACTAAGCTACCATTTATAACAACATAGGCGTCTTGTTTGTATCAGATCGGTGCACAGTAATTAACATTCACTGCAGATTATTTACAGTTTTGAATGAAAATAATTGTGTGTATCTGATAAACATTTGACTAGGTCTAAAAGAGAAAATGTGCTATTTCTCTACAAATTTCTAAACTGTCCATTGGAAAAATAAACAAAGCCGGAGGGGAGCTGATGTTTTTCCTTCTCTCCTCCTTTCTTTCCGGATCTTCACACACCCCTAGCTGTGCACCGAAGCCATGTGGTGTGTGGGACACTCGGTATGTTGAAAATGGATTCTCAAGCCCTAAAGACGCCCGGTGCAGCAGCAGCCAGACAACCCAAAGCCTCCTCAAGTCCACTGAAGTAACCTCATGATGCTGTCCCTAGGAATACATATAATCTGTAATCCATTCTGTGCCAAAAGTGCTGATTTAAAAAAAATAATAATCTACGTGTCTGATCTGAATTAGGCTCATAAGATGAACAATGGCCTGAATAGGCTCATTAGGGAGACAATAGTATCCATAGCCTTATGGTGAACAATGGCCTAAGGTGCTGAAACCTATCAAGAATGGGTTGTTAGCTATGGCCTTGGTGGTGAAGGCATTTTGATTTGTCTGGGTACTGTACTTTGGAAAGCACAGCCTGATAAGTAACAGATAGACTATGCCTGAGGCCACCACCTCGGTTGAGGGAGGGGTTTTCAATGCTCACATGAATGGCTTCCCTTACTCCTCTCTCAAACCACCTATCTTCTTTGTCTAATATGTGTACATCCTCATCTTTGAAAGAGTGCCCTTTGTCCTTCAAATCTACGTGTATTATGCACTACACATACTTCCACAGACTCTGCAATGTACAGTGGACCCTTGTATAACAAACAGCTTGTATAACGTAAAATCTGTACAACATAAAAAATTCCAGAGATAGGGGAAATTTGCTTAACATAATCGCCTATGGGGAGAATCCGTACAATATAAAAATGGGATTACTCTGTTTTCAATGCATTCCTATGGGAATTTGTATAAAGGAAATTTTGCTTAACATAATTTCATTTGGAATGAATTAATTCCTTTATACAAGGTACCACTATATACAGAATTGTCTACAGAACCCTGGAGACCTTTCTCCTGAGTGTTGGAGACCGCAGGAAATCCTCCCTCCCACTTTATCTTCTGAAATTACACGAGCCATTGCCCACACTCTTCCAAGTTTAATGTCATATGCCAGAAGCTTTAAGGTGCTGGATTTTATTCTCGGTCGACATTACTAATGCCACATAAGTTCTCCATGTCCCATCAACCATGATCATCTCAGCCTGGTGATCAATGTCTCACCAAGGACAAGTGTGACGCCTAAGCACCCTTGCTTTCACTCTCTTTTCGCCCATTTCAATTCAGGCCTTTCCACGTTCAATCCATTCTAGTTAACATCCAAACTGGGAAAGTGAGCTGTAGCGTCTGAACATCATCCAAGCCTTAAAACTAGGATCAAGGTGTGGATTGTCCGCGGGGGTGTGAAAAATAGTCACCAAATTGTTCTTTCTCCTAAGTCTGGATTGTTTCGACTCGAATAAGAGATACTGGGAAAGACTCTTCAGATCGTATGAGAGTCTTTACTTGCAGCACAAGAATGAGACAAAAAGCTTTAAAAAAATCTGAGTGCCTGTCCAGATCGGGGAATTTGGAGCGGGATAGCTCATGCTTAAAAGGTTCTTATCTTCAGTGCAATTTATATTATCTCATCCTTCTGTTCACACTTTAGAAGCTTATTCTCCCATGAGAAGGGTCCTCATAAGTCCTTCAATCGCTGCTTTACTTGGAAGCCTGGGGGCAGCAGCTAAGGACAGCTGCAGTACCAGGGGAGGGGACATAGCGCCCTCCCTGCCTTTACTTGTGGCCGACTGGCCGTCATTCTGTGGACTGCAATGGCTTCCTCCTTGTGTGTTTGTGTGTGTGTGTGTGTTTTTTAATCAGGTAAGTGGCACATCAAAAGAGCAATGCCTCAACCTAGCATGGTATTAGAACAGGATTTTTTTTAAATGAAGACAGAAATAGAGGAGTGGTTTCTCTGTCCTCTTTTAATGTCGCAACCCACTCAATACATCACAGGGTTGTCACCTCAGATAATGCTGCCCAGTGCCCACAGCTCCATCTGGGTACGAAATAACCATCTGCACAGGCTACTCAATAGGAATACTGTATTAGGAACACAGTGAATCATACAAAAAAACCAAACTCAAAACCCCAAAGGTACTGTGCAAGAAAGGAGCAGGTGGCTCTTAAAGGGGTAGGATGGGCCAATCTAAATAGAAACATGTGTGAATGCCACCATTTGGTTTAAACCAAACCCTACCAACAGTGATTTAAGTAGCAATTTATAGGCCTGTCTGGGCAGGCCCTAAATATCTGCCATTTGCACCCCATGTCTCTATAAAACTAGGGTCTTCTCCACTTGGGCAGCCACACAAGGCAAACAAAGAAGGATTGGATGACTGATTCAAATGATGCAAACAACCTATCTGAGGCTTCCAATGTTCTGAAGTTCATAAAACAAGACAGCTGATTGGTAGTTTTTTGCCATTTGCGTTGCTTACATTATTCACCCCAAAATCACTCCCACAAGTGTGAAAACTCCTATGAAAACCATCAGAATATGTCTTGCCCATAAAGACAAAAAGGTTACATTTTTCTTCCTCTTGTATGCATGTGAAAACAAAACAAGGAATGATCTGTATACCTTGTTAAAGTGATTTAGCAACTCAAAGGGGAATTGGGAGCTGACGGGCCACAAAACTCCTCCATGGCTAGCTAAAGCATAGTTTGTCAGTGAGGCTCTCTCTATGGTGCGTGGCTGCACGCCATTCTGCACCCCCCCCTCCACACAGCGTTCCTCCTCCTCCACACCCACCCACAGCACTTCCAGCCCTTGTGGTTCTGGTTGTGACAGATCCCTGCGTGGAGTGGCAGGAGTTGCACAAGGGTGGAGTCATACATGTGAGGGGTGGAGCCACACCCTGCACGGTTGAAATTTATTTATTTATTTATTTATCTTGTATGTCGCCCACTACCCAAAGGTCTCTGGGAAGCTCACAATCAAAATAGACAATTAAAACATCAAAATTACAATAAAATTAAAATAATAAAAACATATAAATACAATACATTAAAACACAACACTAAAATTGCCATCAGGACCCACAATCATCAGTTTAAAAACTTCTGGAACAGGAAGGTTTTTACCTGGCGCCGAAATGTTATCAACGTCGGCGCCAGGCGGGTCTCACTTGGGAGGGCATTCCATAGTCTGGGGGCAGTTGCTGAAAAGGCCCTATACCTGTAAGCCATCCCTTTCACCTCCTATGAGGTGAAGTTCTATAAGCATAAAGAACATAAGGTGTTTCATCAGACCATGACTTTTGGAACTCTTGGATATAAGCCTTCAACATTTTCAATGGAGTTTTGTTGAGCTTTCTCAATAGCACCATGAATCTCGGGGCGGTAAACTACGCTAAACTTTTGCCACCATGTACCGAACAGAAACCTATGTTGTTTGTACAGGCCGAGGGAAGCAGTTTAGACTCCAGTCAGGGAAGTTGCTCTGTCTCTCTTAAGCAAAACTTTCCCAAAATAAACAAAAACTCTCAAAAACAATAGGTTCCGTTGGGTCCTTAAAATGATCCAAGCAAGGCAAAAATATATTACTGTATAATGGAGCTTTATTTCTAAGCTAAGTTACAAATGAAAGTTACATTTGTGAAAAGATTCGAAAAAAGACCAAAATAATTATCAGTCCCGAGATATGGACTTATTTCCCTGGAAAACAATAAAATACTGTACTAGGTTATCCTTTCTAATCTATTACACATAGCCATTCTGTCTAATCTAAATAGACCTAACACTAACTAACTAAATCAAGCATCATGAAGATGACTGAGAAGCTGTGCCACGCGATTATAATGGCTTCTTCTCTCTCTTCGTCTTCTTCCCAGAAGCTTCCAGATGTCACGTGCTTGAAATTGACCAATAACAGCTTTAGCTCTCTGCTCTAAGAGAATTGTTGTGACTATATTCCACATACATTAAATAAGAGTCTAATGCAAAGCCGGAATGTGCAGTTAATATTACAAGTTAGAAAATCACTCTGTGTCCCATCGTCCCAATTTCCTTGCAGAAACACTGTCAGGTAAACTTTTACAACAGACCCAGAAGTATATACAGTATGGTGCTTCTGGCCAGTTACTGTATATACTCAAATATAAGCCTAGTTTTTCAGCCCTAATTTGGGGCTGAAAAAAGGGGCCCTTGACTTATATGTGGGTCAGTACTTTTAGCCACTTGGGTCGGTGGCTAAAAGTCATTTTAACCAATGTGTGGCGCTTCTTATGACCCCCCTCTGCATCACAGGGGAGCGGCACACGATGTTTAAAATGACTTTTAGCCACTGACCCAAGCACTTGCATCAGTGGCTAAAAGTCATTTTAAACATCACACACCACTCCCCCAGCTCACAAAGGAGAAGCTGCCAGGCCCTGCTGCATTTTCCACCCTAGACTTATACTCGAGTCAATACATTTCCCCAGTTTGGGGGGGTTAAATTAGGGGCCTCGACTTATACTCGGGTCGACTTATACTCGAGTATATACAGTATTTCACTCCTGTTCAGGTATGGTGCTCAAACAGCATATCTGAACATGGAAGTGAGCAGTACTTACTTACTTACTGACTGACTGACTGACTGACTGACTGACTGACTGACTTACTGTACTGCTCCCAGCCTTTCCACAGCCTATGTAGCCTACCAATAATAATGGGACAGGGGGAGACAACCATTTGGGTAGCCCTCCACATTGTACCTGTTGGGTTACTGAAAACTAGAGACATTTAAATGAGAAGAAAACTTTAGAAACACATGTTTAGGGTGAGAGGCTTGGGCAGAGAGCCGTTATATAAAATCACTGGCGTCACAACCAATGGGGACCTTGTCTTCATGTGCTAAGTGCTGGGATAGTTCCAGAAAGTATGATCATGTGAAACTGTTGTCACAGATCAGTTTCACGCACAATGTTTTGTATACGAATGGTTCTTGAAGGTCAGTCCAACATTCCATTACTTCCTAAGCCATAACTAATAGGGTTGAAGACACTCCAGCTTCTCTCTCTCTCTCTCTCTCTCTCTCTCTCTCTATTTTTTCAGTCAGGAAAATGTCTGCCATTATATATTTTAATGAGAAGACAGAAACAAACTTTAGCAGTTGGCATGGAAGTGTTGTGGCCCTCCAGTGTTGCTGGGTATCTACTCCGAGCAAGCATAACCAGTGGATAACGGGAATTATCATTTTAAACAACAAAAACAGCACTTATGGGTCACAGATTCCCCAGCATGGAGGAGCAATTTTAATAAAACAGCTGTGAATGCCAACAGCTCTACTTAGGGGAGAGCCCGCTGCAAATCACCCCAACTCCTCTGCTCATTTTGCGTCAAATGCTGGTTCTGCTTCAAACCACTTAAAACAGTCTTTAAGCTTCAAGTAACACTCTGAAACTCAGTTACTCATGGGAGATTGAAATCAGTAGTTTTCAGTTGCAGTGTCTGTTTCATGGAAGGGGAACATGGGCTAGGACATTTTTCACTGTGTTACGGTGAAACAGCCATGCTAGAGAAGAAATGGAGATTGCCTGAATTGTTTTGTGTGTTCTCCTTTTTATAATGGCCTTTATTGTAGTGTGCTATGGAAACATGGAAGATAAGAAAAAGAAAGAAAGAAAGAAAGAAACTTGACTACCGTGCATATTAGTTGAGGACTGGGGGAGCTGCAAGTCCAAAACACCAAATATATTGAACTAAACTATAGTAAACAAACTAGAATTAGAACTATATTAAGGAACTATTGTTTCTAATGTGATCTTTTATTAAACCTTTGTGCCTCTTTTCTTTTCAGGTGGCACATAATGGATAGGTTGATAGACTACGGTTCAGGGGACCTGAGTCTAAATTCTTCTGCAGCCATGAGAATGTCAGGTGCGTGTGTGTGTGCAGGTGGCAATGGTAAAACCACTCCATAAATATCTTGCCTCCTGCGAAAAACGTCTTCTAGTTGTTATAACTAGTAAGGAACTTGAAAGCATCTAACAAACAAACACATACAAACGCCTCCATAATGATGCTGAATGTCTGAAATCACAGTGAACATTATTTATGGATGCCAATTTGGGTTCCTTGACTGAAATACCTGCAATATTAACACATGAGCCCTGTATAGTTAGAAATAGCAACACTGTGAAAGCACACTTAAGGGGGAAGCACCTAGTACAGTGATGGCAAACCTTTTAGAGACCGAGTGCCCAAACTGCAATTCAAAACCCACTATTTTTTTTTTTTTTGCAAAGTGCCAATACAGTGATTTAACCTATATACAGGTGGCTATGAAGGGTCGATGTTGGGTGCCCACAGAAAGGGCTCCGAGTGCCACCTTTTGCACCCGTGCCATAGGTTCGCCATCACTGACCTAGTAGTCCCTGCCATCTCTGTCACAACAACTTCAGTGCCAAGCCTAATGTGATGATGTTCCTGCCATATGTAGGCTCCACTGATGTTTTTATGTGCTGTCAAGTTGGAACTGAGTTAGAGCAACCAGGGCAGTGGTGGCAAACGTTCAGCACTCCAGATGTTTTGGACCACAACTCCCACAGTCCTTTGTCACTGGCAATACAGGCTTGGAATTCTGGGAGTTGTGGTCCAAAACATCTGGAGTGCAGAAGGTTCGCCCACCACTGAATTAGGGTAACTACGCAATGTATAGTTTCCTCTGGTCCATTTTGCAAAGCCTGAAGATGTCTTGAAAGGAGAGTACCTCTCCCATACCCAGCCACTCCAGGCAAGATGTTGGGATGGACAGTGATGGAAATACAGAGACAGAATGCAAAGAAAGCCACTATGGTTGGAATAAAGTGTTAGAATGAGCTAGTATTTATAGGCAGGGTGGATCAGTCCCAGTACACAGCCTGTGACTTTTGAGGACTGAAGGAATAATCAATATGGTAATTGACCATAAGATCAAAAAGAGAGAGGAAAACATTTTATTTGGGATGCCGGCTGATAGCTCAGTGACTTAGATTTCTGGGAAAAAAAAGGAATGGTAAATTACTTCCGAGTACAGTACTGTACTTTCTACCTAGAAAACTCTGGAAAGGGCTGCTATAAATTAGAATGGATTTGATGGCACATGATGATGATGGATAGAGCAAAAGGAAAAATATCTTTAAACTTATTTATAGAATTACCTCACCTTGTTTCCCTACTAGCAACATTCTGGTAGTTATTATGAAGACACTGTGTGAGTGGAATACTTTGTACCTAACACAA
The DNA here is from genome assembly GCA_023846285.1 of Phrynocephalus versicolor. NCBI lineage: Eukaryota > Metazoa > Chordata > Lepidosauria > Squamata > Agamidae > Phrynocephalus > Phrynocephalus versicolor. Next base: position 12,720,077 of record JAHTLZ010003468.1, on the reverse strand, counting down.
AGAGCTAGAAGCATGATTTCAGAGGAAGGAAGTGACACTAAAAGCAGCAGTCTCCTTTTTAAAAAAGAGAAGAGGAGGGCAAACACCCCTGCTCTTTTCTCACTATCTCCCTACTCCCTGCTCATTACGGAGGCAGATCACTTGCTGCATGGCTTAGTGGAAATTTTCAACAAACAAACTACAGTACTACCAGGGCATCATACTACCACTGCTCAATTGTATGGTAAATCAGCGTGTTAGCAACATACATTCTTCTGACATTTCCAAGCGCTTCTCTTGACTATGCAGATGAAAGGCCCTCTGTTCAGACCAAAGAGCATCAGGATATGTGCATGATCTCATGGCAATTTGCAGCTTTTTTCTGGTGTATTTGGATATATAATATAAAGGGCAATAATGGTGGCCAGAAGCTGCTTTGACCGGCTGAAGAGTTCCCCATGATCTCGGCTAAAGGGAGTCTTCTGTCTTTTCTTACTTCTTGATCCCAGCCAAATTTGCAGTGAATGCACATTCAGTACAATGCACTGAAATCTGATTTGAGGTTTAAATCCACCCTTCCATGCACAGATAGTTAAGGCACATTCCTGCACTGAGAAATGACACATGAGAAGGCAAGCTGTTTTACATAATGGGATTCTGGCCCCCTCCCCGTCCATAAAACATGTATTAAACAAAAGCTGGGTCCACAAGCTCGTTAGTCTATATTTATGCACTATTAAACAATCAGAGTATCAGGGAGGGTGGCCCTTGGCAACGCCGTCCATGGCCATCAAGTGGATATGGTTGTAAATCCAGTATGGGACGGCACATGTACCCACGCATGAAGGTCTCACCAAACCTACACTGGATGGTCAGGCCAGGCTCAAAGGCAGGAAGCAGATTGCATGCACATTTTCATCACACATGCACATTATATGCATATAAGTGTGTTTAAAATTCATTGAAGACAATTGGCATCTCAAGGAGATGGCATGCAATTGAGCCAGCAGTGCTTGTTCAGACCAGCTATTCCAGCAGCAGATTTGGGGGTTGCTGTATTTCCCCCCCCCCTCATTTTGTTTTAATCTCCTCCCCTCGTGGAAGGGGGTTCTCTCTTCCCATCCTTCTCCTCCTGGCCTCATAAGGGGAAATGATGTGAAAGTGTGGTGTGCACTGACACCATTATGTCATGGGAAATGGTGTAATGCACTGACATCGTGTTGACTGAAATCCAAACTAGGTGAAGCAAATTCTTCATGTTCTAATAAATCCAAAGCCTTGCGGCTGGGAATGGTCTGCTGCAAGCAGTATCCAAAACGTTAAGGCCAACTGGCTCTGTCCTGGGGCCATCTGAGAATCCTCAGGAATGAAGCAATGGAATTGTGTTTGAATTCTTACTGCTCAGAATGACTTTTTTAAAAGGTTCACAGGGAGTGACATTCTATATGTTCTCACAGGCATTCTCCTCGTCTAACAAAGATGGGGAAAACAAACAATGCAGCCCATACAGGAGAATCAGTGACCAGGGCTAGTTTTTGAAAAGTCAGAAAGATCCCATGTTAAATCCAACCTTCTACTTGCGACACATTACATAGTCCCTTTTCCTCAAACAGACTCATCACCCTGTTTGTAATACCAGGATAAACAACTCTGACCTATTTTACAGTTTCTGACACTGAACATGTGGTGCAATATTTGAAGATTAGGTATTATGAATGATGATCATACCATTCCATACACGAGCATGTATAAGAGATGGATGACCCCATTATTATTCCTGTTGTTCCACTTAGACACTCTTAATGTATTAAACAAGATTACTTTTGTCCCTGTCTCGGTATGTTTCCTTCACCACCAACCACCACCACAACACAGATGGGCAGCAAATCAACATCTAAGGCAACAGACTAAACTTTGGGTCAGGGATCTGGATCTCCCTACCTTCTAAATGAATAACTGATTATTCCCATTTTACAGGTAGAAAGACAGTAGTGAAGACCTGCAAACAGCTGGGAGTCAAGCATCCGTGGGCCAAGCAGGTGCACATTTTCTAAGGCAGCTGCTCTCTCTGTCTTCTGGATGAGCAGCAGTTTTTAAATCAGAAAATTCCTCCCCTCATTAGGAAGCAAGCGAGAGAAAATGTGCTGTAATTCCCCGAAGAGCTTTGTGGTTCTTACTTACAGACACCACTGAGAGCATCCCAGGCTGCCGGGGTCCAGTTTCCTACTGCAACCCTGGCTAAACCATGCCGACAGAGATAGCATCACTGTGGTGTGGGCCTGACAGCTCAAGGTCACAGTAAAATGAAGGACAAGCTGCATTGGCAGAACCTGGCACAGGTCCCCCTCCCTTCCTGGGGCAGAGCCTCGCCAAGAGCAGGCCTTGTGGCTCTGCTATCTCAGGAGGCAGAGCAGATTTGCCGCAGCTGAAAATCTAGGCAATTGTTACAAACCCGTCCACAAATAAGATCCTGCTCAGGCGATAAAAATAGCCACTAAAGCTGTGGCTACCTGGTTACATAAAGGCCGGCTGGGCGTCTGGCTCAGCCTCTGACAGACGCGGAGAGGACGCCGAAGGCGGTTGGGGGGGGGAGGTCTGACCTAGCTGGGATTCTCCATTCGGACAGGAGAGAGTGCAGGAGGATCCAGGTCTGGGAACAGAAGCAGCAGCAGTGGCAACAGCAACAGCAACAGCACCGCCACTGCTGCCACCACGTTAAAAACATGCGCAAGAAATCTGCTCCTGGGCAACAAGCTGCCACGTGTGACCGTGGTGCTCTCAGGCAGGCATTACGTAAGGTCAAAGCGGATGTCTAGTCCTTGGAATGCCATCTCCCACGATCCTCACTGCTGACTCTGGCTGCCCAGGAATGGTGGGAGTTGAACGCCAACAGTACCTACACCCCCAAACCTTCCTTGCTCCGGCTTTCCCAACGTTTAATGTATTCATTTAAAATGTTTTTAAAGGACCCGAGGCAGCATACAACGCTGAAAGACAATATTTGAAGCTGAAAACAATGAATATACAACGGAGGTTAATATCATTAAAATACAATTCACATTCCAGGTGGGAGAAGTCAACCTCCACTGCCACACTTGGAAAGCAAAGAGAAACAAGAGGATTAACTGAATAAACTCGGTTCACTTGCACTATTTTCCCTTTCATGGCATTTTATTGGGTGGAGCGGGATGGGGTGTTTCACTTCTACGTCATGTATGCCTTCTTCTACATATAGACACTCTCCACAGCACATGCAAAGGCATCTCGCTCTACTGCTGAGTACCATCACCCAGCACCAATATAATACAGTAGTACCCCCATATCCCGGGTATTTGGTTTTAGGAGGGAGGGCATGGATACTGAAATCTGCGGATAAGAATGAATGCCCTGTCAGCACCCCCCAGAATCAATAGCAGCTGCTATTTACAACAATAACTTGCTTTGCAGCACCCTTTTATGACAGTGATTTATTTAATAATTATATAATTACAGTATTTTGGGGGGCAGCCAACCGCAGATAACTGAATCAGCGGATGCCAAATCGGCGGGTACAGGGGTACTACTGTATAAACTGAAGTAAGGGTTATTGGATAATATTATCATCAACAGGCCTTCTTTTAAGCATTCCGTTATGTGGACACAGAACATATCTGCACTTCATAGGGATCTTTATCTACCTTCCATTTTATATCATTTATATAATCCTCAAGGTCTCCAGGTGTTATCAGGACAAACAATTATGTCCCTGCTGGCCCCCTCTCACATACATAACCTGTCTGAAGATTAGCAGGGGAGAGCATGCCATTATCAGGCGATTCTAACATTTAGCTAAATTCTAACATTTAGCTAAAAACAGAGTCATTTTTTACAATGGAAAAGACATACCATATATGAAAACACAAGAGATTGGCCAGCTGAAGTAAAGAGAAAGCTTGTTACCCTTTTACTAGGGGAGAGGGGATGGTTCAGTGGTCTTACTGAAAGGCAACCCACGGCCTTTTGAGATAAATGTTTAAACAAATTACTAATTTAATAAATGAAGACTTTGCAAGATAATGTTAACACAGGCCTCTTATGCTTCTATGTATTTTCCCCATAGTGGGTTCTTCTTTCGTAGCAAAAAAGATAGGAGGGGCAATGGAAAACACAGGAGGGGGGAGCAATCGATGACAATATTATTGAAGCTAGTGATATTACAGTCTCTCATAAATGGAAAAATGGGAATTGCACAGTAAAATGTGATTGTCTTGAAGCACCCCTAATGTCGAAATTCAAACAGCTGGTTGGCCATGATTTCCAACTTCCAATCTGTAATAATCAAGGAGGGGTGTGTGTGCGTGCGTGCACGCACGCACGCACGCACATGTGTGTATTTAAATGCACATATGTCTATCTGGGTCACATTTCCAATACTGTGGAAACTTGACATACATATTGAGATGATCTTAGGTTGTGCAACTTGGGAGTGGCTTGGCTTTAAATACAGGCATTTGTGGCACTGGACCACAGCTCCCAGAATTTCATAAGGCAACTGGCTTGTAAAAAAATCAAGAACCCTCTGTTGCAAGGTGGGTAGGCCTTCATAAGCAGAAGCAAAGGCTGATGAAGGAAGGCCTGTATATTCATTTTTCGAGTGGGCCTATGGGCAGCTTCATATTCTGCTTCCCACTGGATGGCTCATGATTTCTTCAGACTGTTAAAAAGAGAGAGCAGGCTGACCTGCCAGAAGAGGAATACCATGAGTTGGGGGAAGACTTAATGAGCATTAGAAGTAGACTGAAAGAAAAGACCTGCAAGAAATGAAATGTGGGTAGGAGGCAAAGAAAAGCAAATGAAAAAGAATGAAGTAAAGGAAATGTACAAATTTAAGTGCAGTTGCATAGGAAGAATTCATTATGGCTTGTTTGTGCCCAAACACTAATTATTCTAGAGGTTCCCAAACTTGGGACCCTAGATGTCTCTGGGCTATGACTTCTAGAAGTGTTGCTGTGCTAGGTAGATTGTAGTTGTAATCCAAGAGCATTTCAGCTCAACTCTGGAAACCACTGGGTTATGCAAAAGAGAATAAGATTCTCTAGATGCCTCCAACTCCCTACACTTGAAGAATCTGCAGCCCTCCAGATGTTTGTTAAGCCACCCTGTACCACCATAACCACTGGGTATATCTTAGTCAGGGCTGATGGGATCTGGAGTGCAACAATGTCTGGCAAGCCGCAGGTTCTTCATCTCCAGCCTGGTCCAATGCACTGGAAAAGAGAATAAAAGGAGAGAGGAATGTCACGGGGACAAATGATGCACACAATATAAATAGGGCTGTTCAAAGTTAAATTTGAGAAGCTACTTTCACCGGCAATCCAATAAATCACAAAGAATGTCAAACTATTATTAGTACAACGCCACTGAATCAAAGACCACATGTTGAACCAGCCTGCTTGCTTCCCCTGCCACAGCCTTTTATGAGAGAGATGCTCTGCAACATTACTGCTCTGTTATTTTGACTTTTCTATGGCGGCTGTCACTGAAAATGAACCTGCTGGAATAACCCGAGTGACAGCAGTGCTACACAAAGGTCAACAGCATGCACTCCTTGGACTGGGAAATCAGCAAATGTGGCCATGATTTTTGAATCTGCGCTCAAGTAGATGTAGGGTCTGAAGAATTCCCAGTGGGCATGAACTATGCATGAACGCTTCCTCAGCATGTCATCCTCTTATGGGTTGTGAAAGGACACAAGTTCGGGCACAAGTTCATCCAGGAGTCATGGTATTCCCATCTTCTAGCAGGACTTTTGATCAGATGTCAGGATGTCCCACACCACAGCCACTCCATAGTCAGACGGTTAACTTGCATGTCATGTGGATGAAACTGGGGTTGAGGGCAGATGTTGTTCTTGCAGTTCTAGAACCAAATGGAACACACTTGTCCTTCTACACAGAGAGAGCTTTTGATTAGCGATGGGTGCTTTGCATTCTCCCATACACACACACAAAGGGACCTCCTGATCCTTTCATGCTTTCTTCATTTCAAACTTATCATTAAGGTTTCTACTACTGTTGTGGAAGAAGGAAAGGCCAGAAATCCAGGCCAGTCTATTACTTGTGACCTAGGAATCAAGAAGCAGATCCTGATTCACCTTCTCCCAGGGATGAATCATGGATGAGGGCGGCCATCATCACCCCAAGAATTTCAGGGTGGGGCCCTCTTCTGACTTGATTCATAACCCTTCTCTACTTTTTCTTCACTTTTTTCTTTCAGTGTACACTGGACAGGAAGTCTTCACCCGGCAGTGAGGAATTTATATCCACCACCACCCAAATGAGCCCCAGACAACATAGCTGGTGATGAAGGATGATGAGAGTACCAGCCCAACAGCAGTCTGGAGGTCCACCAGCTGTTCACACCTTCCTTATCCTACCACGTCTTTCCAATGGATCTACCACAATATCCTTATTTATTTATTTATTTATTTATTTATATCCCGCTTATCTCCAACATAGGACTCTAAGCGGCTAACAGACAAATATCATAGATATAACAAAACACAATATGACAAATTAAAACAAAATGAAATATACAGTCCTAAAATCCTAGTGCCTCCGAGTGCATCCCAGCACTCACAATAGTTACTCACAAATGCTGCCTGCTCTATATTGGTAAGCACAGGCCTAGAGAGAAAAGAAACATCATGCACGAACTTGCCCCAAATTAACGCTACACAGGTTTTGCTCTCCCTCCTGGCGACCTTGAGGGAGGGAACACTCCCGGTGGTTGAACTGAGGCAAGGCTTCATTATTCCTCCTTTCAAAGATAAAATCAGCTTGCACTTCTTACTATGCTCTGGATTGTATAACATAAGGTTTTAGCACAAGCAGCCTGGCTCATGCTCTGAATGCCAAACTCAGGCCATCGCGGCCTATTACAGCATATGGGCCATAAAAGAGACGTGGAGGGGATATATTAAAGAAAATGGGAAATCCTCTTCTGAGTCACAGAGAAGAGCCTCTTAGGTTTCTGGTTCTTCATCTGCCAGAAATTCACATACGAAGGGATTCTGTTTGCCGGGAAATTAAGGGAGAGAGAAAAGCAGAAATGGGAAGCTTGGCAGAAAAGGTGAGCATTTAGTGAATTTCATTCTGAAACAGACATTGCGCTTACCAAGCTAATCAATCCATTAACACGTTTCTGCTGATTTTTCCCCGTTCCTTAAGAAACGTCAGCTCTTCTGACAACACTAGGTACAAACCACTTGGATCTCAGAAAGCTTACTTTCTTAGACCGCCACTCCCAGAATTCTCCAGCCAATAAATATGCCAGGAATGAGACCTTTTTAATCTAAAGAAGTAAATTTTCAAAATTCTCCAAACCACCCAGAGTTTGACACTAGAATAGGGAACCACGTGATCCATGGGTAAGGAGGAAAGATGTGTGCCCTTCTTTTAAACGGCCACCAAAGCTTTCTAGAAAACCATGGAGTTAAAGCCAAATTACTGTCTTGTGCATCTAAATACCTACGGCAAAGGCCAGCGTGAGAACACAACACACAAGGCAATGCTGAAGTGGGAATGTGTAAGATAAGAACAGGCAATTAACATCATGGCCCACAAGGCGGGCTGGCACAGTCAGTCCACAAATCACAGTGACATTCCCACTCTGAGGTATATACTGTAGTACTTCAGGACAGGTAAGGAACCCAGATCCTAGCAACCACAGGCTGTGTTGGGACAAGCTGTTGAAATACAGAGTGAAAACGTGTCCTCCCATTTCGCCCAGCCAGGTTAGCACATGCCCTGCCCCCTCCATGTTACAGAGCAGAAATCATATAAACAGGATACATTATTCTGCAAGACAGAGCTGGAACGTTGAGAATCAAGATTCCCAAGTTTCGTTCCCAGCGTTAAGAGCCACTTGTGGGTGTCCAATTATAGACACCATCATTTGAATACAACGCCCTCCTCCAGGCAAGACTGCATTCAGAAGACTTAAGGATGGGCAAGGATCCCACCAAGTAACAGCTCCCTCAAAACTCTGTCTCCTCTCACAGGAAAAAGGCTCAATGTTTCAAAATAAAGGAATAACTCTGGGACGGTCTTGTGTGCACGTTTTAAATGGACGCTAAATACAGACAGGATTCAAAATGCCTGAATTATTCATTCCCTTGATCCAGTTGGGCAGGAAGGACGTGTAAGACAAACCTTCCCAACGCATGACACTCCTCTTCAGGTGAAGGAACGCTGCGAAATCTAAAGGCTTGCTCCCCTAACAATGTTGCACAATGCAAAGAGTAATCAGAGCATACGGAATCTGAACTGCTTTCCTTTGCCAAAAACCAACAAACAGTGGAAGAGGGAAAAGAGTCATTTTTTTCAGTTATCCTGTAGGCCAGGCATGTCCAAACTTTGGCCCTCCTGATGTTTTGGACCACAACTCCCAGAATTCCAAGCCTGTATTTCCAATGGCAAAGGACTGTGGTCCAAAACATCTGGAGGGCCGAAGTTTGGACATGCCTGATGTAGGCCTTCACTACTTGCTAGGAAGCGGGGGAGGTGGTAAGAATGACAGAGTATGATGGTCAGGTAATTTTGGCCCAGAGAAGGTGACATCAACGGATCCATGAGAGAACAGAGATCTGAAACCAGTCTGCCACTGACATCCTAGCCTTCCTGATGTGTTCCCCCTCCCCTGTCCCAATATGCTGCCGGCTCCCTCTCTGCAGAACTAGCTTGAAACGGGAAGAAGAGAAGGTAGCAAACTCCAGCAAGTCAAATCAGAGGTCAGCGACTGTGGGTGGAGGCTGCGACTTTCAGAATCCATCCGCATGGGTGGAACTAAGGAGCCTCCTGGCGCAGTAGTTAAATGCCTGTACTTCAGGTAAAACTGTGCTCACGACCTGGAGTTCAATCCCAGGTAGCAGGCTCATGGTTGACTCCGCCTTCCATCCTTCCAAGGTCGGTAAAATGAGTACCCAGCTTGCGGGGGGTCAGGGGGCAATGTGCAGCCTGCATACTGGAATTAAACTGTAAAACGGCCCAGAGAGTACTTGAAGTGGTGTGGGGCGGTATATAAGCAGAACACTTTGCTTTTTTGCTTTGCCTTGCATCCTCAAGTAACCCTGATGCTCAGCTGGGCTTAGCAACTGTAGGATTATTGCAGCCTCCACAGAGCTAGTATAGCAAAGTCCAGGGACAGCCACGTCCTTTCAGTCATTCCACTTAGGGCACCAGTACATCCCCTAATGGAAGTATGCTTTTGGGGAGAAAAAAAACCATCTGTTTTTCCAGAGTTAAATTCCTATTTCCCTACCACCACACACATACTATTATTTTGATACTTTATTTATTCAAACGTTCACAGTCTGCACACAGAAATCAGTTCTCAGAATAAGGTTGAGTTGAATGCCTCGGCGGCCTCTTATATAATTTAGTCTGCTTTCCAGCACTTAAATGTCCTTGAACTACAACTCCCAGAAATGCTGGCCAAATCAGCTAGTGGTGAAGGCTTCTGGGAGTTTTAGTCCAAGAATATCTGGAGACCCAAGATTGGGAACAATTGCTCTAGACTACAGCCTTATGTAAGGACGTCTTTCATTTGACAAAGTTAACTGGGGAATCTGGACACAGATACAAGATTCAGTTGGATATTTGCTAATGGGGAAAAAAAAACTTAATTCATTTTTTTTTTAAAAAAGATTGATTGATTGACATTTTAACAATAATGATTGATACCCTGTGTGTTGCACTAATGCTTCTCAAGAATTCCGTCAATTTCAGGGCTATGGTGGAGCACTTTCTTAAATCAAAGAAGCTGCAAAATAAGTTGGTGAAGGACTCTTCTTCAATTGCATGCAAGCTATGGAACTAACTATTCCAGGAGATCCTGGTTCAATTCCCTAAGGCCTAAAGACTACTAACCCCTTTCTGCCAATCTGACTTTTGTTCCAGGGCAGTTTCTAGTCACGGGCAGCAGAGAAAAGACAGGCACCCTGCCTTAGCTCACTAGAGGAAAGGTGTGTCGTATGTGTAAATAATAAGTTGCAGGAAATAAACATCCATCCAAATAATGTATATGTGCATATCTGAAACCCAAGGTTTTCGTTTGGAGCTTAATCCATGAAGACCACAAGGAGTAAATCATGGACAGGATCTTTTCCAGCTTCCTTTGGATAAGTCGGGTATATCACCGTAACATAAATTTAAACACATACTGAAAAGGGACTTCGTTGTGAAATACATACCACCACTTTCAACATAAATATAAGCAAGGTAGCTTTTTTTCACCCTTGTTAATAATTAAGTTAACATGTTAATGCTTTCTCACTCATATTCCTGTCTCTGGTGGCAGGCCTATGATGGCCCCATGTACAGCATCACAGCACTCTCTGTCCCATCACATATCCTGTGACACTCTGGTCCTTCCTCTCCCCTTCCATCTCATCCCACCCATCTCTCTCTCTCTCTCTCTCTGCGGCCCCAACCCGCTCTTTCTGACAGTGCCACTTGATCCTTCCATTGTTCCCACCATCATGTTTTCAGTAAAAGGCATTCTGCAGTTTTTGCACAGAAAGCTATTATGCTTGGGTGGGCTTTTTTCACCCTCCTTTCAAAGGAGACTGGGTACCCAGCAGGGCATAGTGGATAGAAGGATGGACCACCACTCAGGAGACCTGGGTTCAACTCCCCAACTTTGCCATGGACACTCACAAGGCAGCCGGAGAGGGTAGAACTGGTAAAACCGCTTTTAAAATAACTCTGCTTGCCTTGAAGACCCTCTTAGAGTTTCTATAAGGCAGGCATGTCCAAAGTCAGGCCCGGGGGCCAAGTGCGGCCTGTTTTGAAATTTTGAGCAGCCCACAGCCTCTTCTCCTCACTGGTTCAGCCTGCAACGAATCCCCACTGGCTGGCCTCTCCCCATATCAGATGGAGACATCAGCTTGCAGTTTTATGGTTTGCCTGCCCTCCCTGCCTCCGTCTGTCCACCCCCCCAGACACCTGCCCAGCCTACCCGCCCCCAGCTTCATAGCTGCAGCATCCTCCCCAACTCCTTGCATGTCCTAGAGGGTTGACCAAAGTCTGGCCTGGGGGCCAAGTGCGGCTCAATGGTCGGCCCCCACACATTTTCACCTCACCAAATCTGGCCCTTCTTACAAAAAGTTTGGACACCCGTGCTATAAGCCATTTGGGACTTGATGGCCCATAACACCAAAGGAACCTATTGACAAGGGCCCCCCAAACCCTTCAGCACAGCCGCATGGCTTTACCAAAGAGGGAGCCAGGCTCTCTATGTGTCTCACAAAAAAAATCACAGGGTAGGTGAACAGGACTCCGCTGTCCTGTCTTAATGGGGCTGAATTGATACCCACCACCTCTCAGGGCAATTCTGGACCTGTAAAGCAATTGGATTGACCGAGGCAAAAAATAACTCGGCTGAATCCTGGCAAAGCCACAAGGAAGGAGAGGCTGCAGCTTGTTTGTGACATACTATATGTATTTGCTTTTTACCTCTGATGATTTAAAAGCTAGTTGGAGGCCAGGTGCAGGTTGGGAAAAGGTGGCAGCACCTGTCTCTAGGACAGACAGATAAGCAGGCCGGGGACACAAACATACACCTCTTTCCCTCTCCAGCTGAACCCCGGATGCTCCTGCTATGATCAGCTGTGCTAACATTTCAGCTGGGCAAGCCCAACATACAAAAGCCCCCAGCCTCTAGCCTGCGTCCTGATCTCTTAATTCAGTGGAAGTTCCTTTCCCCCTCTACCCTCTAGGATATAAAGCTGAATTCTCAATCTTGACATGGAATGATAAGAATTGAGCTATATTTATTGCACAACTCAGCCAGCCGAAGGCTAGAATCAAATAACTCAGTTGCCTGAGCTTTGCACTTCTCCAAACTAACTCAACTCTCCTTCCTCCAGTCCTGTGGCTGGAATATGGCCAGGTTACTGTGGACCCTGCTGGGAGGTCACTTCACTCATCCGCCCACCCAAGCCCCACGGCATCCTTGTTCCCACGTTCTTGAAGGCAGATATCAGGAACAGCACTGTTTAGGGGGAAAGGAAGGAAAACAGAGTGAGGAAGGGAGGCAGGGAAGTGGAGGCAGGGAAAACAGGCTCCAGGTTTATGAACAAGTCTTGTCTTTCAACGCAACCTAAAAGCGTTTGCCATTTGGCATCACTGACAACAACCAGCCAGCTCCGTCAAAGCAGCTCTGGCTGAAGAACCAGGCAGGGGAGATGAAGCGTGAGCAGGGCCAGGACCAGCTCTGCCTGCCAGCCTCAGAGAGGTGGGCCAGATTCAGGTCAGGCTCCCATGAAATGATACATTGCATTCCACAATTTACATAAGAGAAGCAGTGTATGGTTAGAGGGACTTGAGCCACCCAAATTCAGGCTTCCAGTGGGCCATGAAACTTGCTAATCCACTGCAACGCAATCCCACAAACTCTACCCAACCAACCAACCAACCAACCTCACAGAGTTGCCAAGAGGCTGAAAGCGAGAAAGTGGAGAGCTAGATACTACCTTCAGCTCACTGGAAGGCAAGAGGGGAATATAAATGTCAATGTACTAAACAAAACAGACATCATGCCATCTAATGGCTTCAGGTGATCATAAGGCCTAGAGGGAGTGGAGTCTTCCCGAAAGCTCAGACTTAAGAAAACATCAAGATCTCTCCTTTTTTTTTTTTTTAGGATAGGAGGGGAGGCTGAATTTCACCCCAGGAGACTCTGCTGACTACCTCAGTGTGGGTCGATTTGTTGTGATGCTAGGCACCAAGGCTGCTTGTAGGACTTTCGTCACCGCTTTTCACAGCACATTATGATCACCCTTTCTCTCCCCACTCATTCCACCACCACCACCTCCTCCTCCTGTTCATCATTGTCACTGCCTATGGCACAAGAATCCTCTCCCTGGGCACAGACGGCTCTCCCTAGTGGGCCCTGCTATTCGGCCCTGCTCATCACCTTCCCGCCCCATTAACTGGAATGGCGAGGGGCTCAGCACCTGTCTCACAGCCTCTCCTTGGCTGCAGGACAAGTCCTCTGTTACGCACGGCCTCTGGACTCCTTACCACCAGGAACCCCGTGGGAGGTAAGCTTGCTCTTCAGTGCCTCTGCATTTTAAATAAATAGATAAATAGATAAATAAATAAATAAATAAATAAATAATTTCCAGTGCATAGACCATCATCCTCTCCAGTACCTTATCCAGCAGTGCCACTGTTCACAACCGATATACTGTTCCTTATTCTCTGCTGTGCCTCCCATCTGCATTTTCAGTACCTCCTAAGAGTGCCCATACTAAGAGTATTTCTCCCCATGTCACAGAAATAGGACTGTTGTCCATCCACCAAGCACCTTGCCTGAAAGATCCTACAACTGAACTGGAACACAAAGCAGAAGCACCCCCCCACCCCAAGTTGCAGCACAGTGATAAACTATGGAGGGTCACAGGTAAGAACACACTCACTCAACTGCTCCGGCTGGACTCTGTCAGGATCTCTTGGGAGGAGGACAGCAAGAGACCAAGTATTGAAAGATAGCTACACGGGGGGGGGGGCACCACTCTCTCGCCATCCACCGCCGAATGGAAACCACACTGCCGGTGACAACGTGGCCCAGCCGGGGCAATCTCTGTGTGGCTTTTCCTACTTGGGGAACTCTGGCAGCTCCCTGAGAAACCCCGAGGGGCTGCAGCCACCTTCCACAGCTCTCTCACACACCAGCTACACTTGATAGCAAGAGATCTAGTGCTGGAGCAGAAAGAGACAGCTATATGTAGAGGAGGGAGAAACCAGGGAAAGATAAGAGAGATTAAGCTGGACTGGATAATCAGGCTAAAGGAAGATATCACTTGCTGAACTGCTGGACAGCTCAGTCATTTAGGTCTCTGGCTGAGGACTCAGAGGTTGTGAGTTCAATTCCCCTCCTCCTCCACCACCCCCTGCCTCCCTGACAGGGGACGGATGGGCTCCATGATCCATACAGACTCCCTTTCAGCTCTGCAGTTATAACACTACTTTTACTATTATTATTATTATTATCCCAGCCCCAGGAGAAAGGCAGAGGAGAGATGGGATGTGAGCCCACAAAACAGAGGTAGAACATGCTTTTCCTATAAACTCCAGACTCCATGGGAAACTCAGCAATGAGACACAATCTGTTTCCTTCCTCTGTTCCCATCCCTGATCTTTGGAAACACTTACATCTGCTCCATGCATCCTTCTGTTCCTAGGCTAGCAGGAGGGTTCAAGAGAGATCCATCCCTTGGGGTTAAGGAGCTACACCCGTTCAACTCCAGAACTGGGTCCGTGAACAGGAGCCGAGGCCAAGTACGCCTTCCGAAGAGATGGACAGGCAGGTCGACCTCAGTCTTTCGTGACACAGCTAAGAGATCAACAAAAGCTCATCAGCAAGGGTTCTTTCCCTCCCCAGGGCCATTCTCAGCTAAGAGATTCTGACAAGTCCAAGAAAGCGGAATTGGGCAGCAGGAACAGGAGAGACCCAATCAGTTGCAGTTGGGGAGAAGGGAGGAGCAGCTGCCTGATTCCCACCGAGAGAGGAGAGGAAGGGGGGCACCGCCAGAGAGAGCAGGGAGGATCACACAGGGAACACTGGCAGAGAAGAATTGTCTGTGTGATCAAGGCTCAGTTGTCCCCAAAGGAGATTTTGACTCAAGGCGAAGCAGAGAGAATTATGTTAGAGAAATCCAGAGGAGGGAGAAAGGAAGAGGGGTTTGCAAGCAAGTGAACATGAGCCTCTCACAGGATGGACGGTCAGCCTGTGGGTGGGGAAAGAGTGTGGAGGCACGCAGAATCGACTGACATCTGTCCAGGACATTGAAGTTATTCCGGTTTTGCTGCCTTTAGCCCAAAGTCTTTGTAGCCTGGTATGACAGCATTTTTGTGCCCTGGCAAGGTTGGCTAGCAAAAGCTCACGAGCTACTGCTGGCCAATTAAGAGTCTACTCCCTCCATGCCATCCTATTCCTATGCTGAATGGCATGAACAACGGTGGCTGCACATTTGTATGATCAAGAGCTGAACAAGACGGCTGTCTTTTCCCTCCCATTTTTGTTTGGAATGCCTGCCACTTCTTTCCGTCTTCCCCTCAACAAACGGTGCCTGTGCCTCCAGGCAGTGGAGATCAGAAGGTGCTCAATTATGTCTCCTGGAATGCAAGGTGGCGGAGGGGGGGATATCACAGGAGAGGCCAAGGACAAGCCTCCTCTGTATATAGAACCTCCTTCAAAGAGCATCTCTCTCTCTCTCTCTCTCTCTCTGTGGCATGTTCAGAGCTGAAGTATGTACCCCACCCCAGGCAGTAGTTCAGGTTTGTCTTTATGGCTGGGCATCCTCTGTCAGCAAAGACCAGCCAGGACCTAACAGCCCCCCCACACACACACACACATAGGGAAATCTGCCCATGGACCCACTTCCTAGGCCTCAGTGATGATTCCTGAGTGGCCTATTCTCCTGCCTCACAGACAAGGTCGCACACCTTTCCCTCGATCTAAGCAGTCCAGAAACAGAAGGTTAGCTCAAAAGCAAAAGAAACAGAAGGTTAGAGCAAAAGCAAGGGGGCTTCTCCTCACCCCACCACCATTTCATCCATAGATGCCAAGTGGCCTGGCAGAGGCCTCTTCCTTTGACACCGGTGACTGGACAACAAAACCCATCCCAGCTGCGGAAAGGAGGCCAGTTAAGGTGTAGGGCAGGCTGCCTGAGTCTTGTGACTGTTCCTTTGAAGGAACCTGACAATGGTGACTCTCTCCACAACACCAAACACCTACTGCGTGAGGCAACTGCTTGGCTCTGTTTTATGGCAGGGCCGGCCTTGTAAAGCCAGGTCCAGGTCATGGTTTCCTATTGACAGTCCCAGGCATATAGAGAAAACATCCCCTTGTGTCCTTCAGCTGGTCATGAAGGCAGGAGATGGAAAAGGCACCTCTCTCTCTTTTTCTTTGGATAGCCTTTAACTGCCTCAGGGGGCTTAAGAAGGGGAAACAAATAAATGACCCTGAATGTCCCCTCACCTTGAAGCTGCTTCTGACAGACTAATAACTCACTCTCCCCTCTTGCCGCCACTCACCCCTCATATAGGGCTTTTGCTTGATTATCTGGCCTTCCCCCATCATATACAGAAGAGGAAAAAGCCAAGGAAGGAAGGGGGGCAGGAGCGTCTGCCTGCGTGCAGGAGTCCCCCCCCTCCCTCCCCATGCTCCGAGATCTAGGTCAACGCTGATGCTTCCAGCTTCAGACAGTATGCCAAAATAAGGGATTCATCTATTCTCTTTTCATGCTCCCCCCTCCCAGCCACCCACCACCGCGGGTCTCCTGGCTGGAAACGAGACCGCCTCTTTAAAAAAAAAAAACTCAACCCCTGAGATGTTGATATAAGCCCAAGCTGGTAAGTGGGTTAAGGGAGACCCTGGCCAGTGCTTCTCAAGTCGTGCTCCCCCACCCCCACCCACGCCCAAGCCCCGTTCTGGATTGATAGCCCTATGCCATGTCCGAGGGAGAAAATGTTGGAAGTGGCCACAATCAACCCTCGAGTTTACACTGCTTCTGCTCCTTTACCCCAGCAGGACTCCCCGCCGTGTGATGATTCCTCTCCCACACGCGCGCGCACACACACACTACCACTGCATTGCCAACCTCGGGATCATCCTTATGGCTCATTCAGCGCTTTCTTTCCTCCTCCTCCTCCTCCTCCTCCCCCCCCCATACACCCCAAAGTACTGCTGTCGGAGCAGTTCAATAACTTCCACCTTGTGACGCAGACCTGAGCAGCGATTGGGGACGGAGGTGGTCAAAGGAGGAGGTGGGGGGGCGGCGGTGTAGGACGAGGTACAATCGGCCTAAGGTTATGTAGGGGGAAGGCTGTGAGTTTTCATTGGAGGTCCCTATCTCCCCACCACCACCTCCCGTATCTCTCTTTGGGATGGAACGGGTCTTTTTCGGAAGGAGACTGCCGTAAGCCCTTCATTCATTCATCCATTCATTTCCACCCCCCCGCCGCCCCCCCACACAC
Organism: Phrynocephalus versicolor; assembly: GCA_023846285.1. NCBI lineage: Eukaryota > Metazoa > Chordata > Lepidosauria > Squamata > Agamidae > Phrynocephalus > Phrynocephalus versicolor. The sequence goes on along the minus strand of JAHTLZ010003468.1, from coordinate 12,703,074 downwards.
ACTTCTTTTCTCGGCTAGGCACCGCCATCCAGAATTCACCCGGGCATCTCTTGCTCCCGATGAATACCAGAAGGGCAGCGGGGTCCTCTCCTACGCAGAGCCACCGGGGTGGAGGGTAAAAAGGACGGCAAGAGAAAATCCTGATTATTCCCTCTCTCCCCACCACCACCACCTTTCTCCTTTCGATTCGGTTGGCTGCTGGGGAGAGAGGGGTGGGTTGTTGTTGTTGCTGTATGTATGTATTTATGTATTTATTTACTTATTTATTTATTTATTTATTGCTCTTCCGCTCCGCAGTTCCCACGCGGGCAAAGCAAGTCCCCCAGGTCCCATGACGGGTGGAGGGGAGCAGGTCCTCCCCTTCCAGAGCGGACGGACCGACGGACGGACGGACGGACGGGGTCGTCGGGCAAGGGAAAGCGGCGAGGGCGCGAAAACGGGAAGCGAAGGAAGAAAGTCAAGGCTTTTTTTTTTCCTAGACAGCTCGAGCCGAGCGAGGCGCGGGGTGGTCGGGTGGGTTTCCCAGGCAAAATTCCAAAAAAAAAAAGAAAGAAAGAAATAAGAAGGGGTGGAAGGGTGGGGAAAAAGTGAAGGAGGTCCGGGCGCTCAGGTGGGGGAGGGCCAGGGAGAAACCGGCGGCGGCATCACACTCACCTAGGATCATCCCTCTTCTTCGGCTCGCGCTGCCGGAGCAGCACCTTGCGTCTGGCCGCGGCGCTCAGCAAGGAGGGCAGCCGCCGCCGCCGGAGCGAAAGATGATCAGCTGCAACTGCTGCCGCCGCCGCCGCCGCTGCCACCGCCTCCGCCTCCCCCGTGTCCGCTGCGGTGTTGCTACTGCTGCTGTAGGCGCATGGAGTGGTGGGGTGGTGTTGGCGGCGGCGGCGGCGGCGCTTGCTGCTGCTAGGAGCGAGCCAGGCTCGACGACAGCGGTGGCAGCAGCAGCAGCAGCGTAGAAGCAGCCTCCGGTCCAGCAGGGCTGGCGACCGACGGAGGAGGAGGAGGAGGAGGAGGAGGAGGAGAAGGAGGCATTGCAAAAAAAAAAAAAAAGGATGTCAGGCTCTACGCTCTCCTCCCAACATGTACACACACCCGCGCGCGCACATACAGGCGCGCACGCACACGCACGCTCGCTCGCTCGCGCGCTCTCTCGCTCTCTCACTCACACACACACACAAACATACACACACTCCCCCGCTCCCGCAGGCGGCTCGCTCTCTCCCTCTCGCGCGCGCCCTCCCTGGCTTGCCATTGGCCGCGGCGCCAATTCGGGCGGCCAATGAGAGCGGGCCGAAGCCAACTCTGCCAAAAGAGAGCGAGCGACACCCGAACTAGAGGATCGATCGCGCGCGCAATTCCTCCTCCTCCTCTCTTTTGGCCCCCCTCAAAAGTCTGCCTCAGCGGCTCCAGGTTGAAAGAGGCGCCGCGCTTCCGGCTGCGATTTACCGGTGCTGGTGGGGCATGGCGGCTCAGCGGGCTGGAGCGCTGAAAACTGTCAGCTGCAAATTCTGCAGCTCAGCGGTTCAAATCCTGGGTGCCACGCAGCCGGGCTCCGCTGTTAACCCCAGCTCCTGCCAACCTAGCAGTTGGAAAGCATGCAAATGCAAGTAGATACTGTACTGCCATTAAAAAGGCGGGAAGGTAAAACAGTGCTTCCTTGCAGCCATGCCGGCCACATGGACTTGCACAACACTGGCTCTTCGGCTTGAATACGGAGATGAGCACCGCCCGTGGAGTCCGAGACGACTAGCACCCATGGAGGGGACCTTTACTTTTTTAACAAAAAAAGAAAACACGCGCCTTGGGCGCCTCTGGATTCTGGAAAGGCGCTGGCGGTGGAGCGGGGATGCGCAGGCAGAGGAGGAGGAGGAGGAGGAGGAGGAAGCCAAGGGCAGCGGCAGCGCCCGGGGTTGGAAATGCACACCTTCCTCCCGGGCCCGGCGATCACATGCTCGCTGCCCTGCCAACCTGCCCTGCCAACCCGGTGCTACTTGGGCGGCCGGGCTGCTTTCTCCGCCACTTCGGGGATGGCAGTTTTCCAAGTCGCTCCTTTTCACACCCTGTAAACGTATAGAGAGAGCTGCCTAGATGCCCTAAGCACATCCGATCTCGCCTGATTTCGGAAGCTAAGCAGGGTCGGCCCTGGTTAGTACAGTACTTGGATGGGAGACCACCAGGAAATACCAGGTGCTGTAGGCACATAGAGTAGGAACTGACAAGCCGCTCCAGCATTCCTGCCAAGAGAACTCCATGGACATGGAGTCACCAAAGAGTCCGTCATGGCTGTAAGGACACAACACACACACACAAACGTATAGAAGAATGGGAAGCAATGCCCGCGGACTCCCTCATAATTACCAAGTAGATCTTTGTATCTTCATAAAAATTATCCTCATTGAGGCCTGCTGATCATGATTTGCCCCCTACATCATTAGGAAATCTGGAGATGTCTTATCAGTTGTTTTGCTTGTTTGCTGATTGCAGGAAGAAGTAAACGAAGCAAGCTGAAAAGTTCTCAGCGATGGATGGTGTTGAGACCAGACTTTGGGCCAGAAGCTCAAAGCCGCCATCATTGAGCAGAATAATCGGAAAGGATACTGTTTTTGTTTGGGGTTTTTTGCCATGTTTTGAGGCAGGTGACTCAAGGCACACCTCCTCATCTAAAAAGAAAAGTCTTGTTCAACCAACCACTAAACCCATGATGTCAGATGACCTAATTTTATCACTGCCTTCTCTTATAAATACCACAAAATTACAGAAGAGAACTGATCCTGATTCTTGGTAGGAAAGACCCATATGGCACTGGTTGTGGCCTTCTAAAAGAGCGGATAATTAATTGTCCACTTCAGCTCCCCAAACCCTGGTAAAGGAGATCAGTCTGAAACTGAGTCAGATGTAAGTTTCACAAACTCAGAGAGCACTCGATGTGTTTCTTCCAAGGCAAAATCCAGAACTCTAACCCTTACATCTTACTGCACTCCCCCAGACAAGTTTTTCCATTTTCATATCCTTGGAATTAGGTTGACTTAGGCTGACTGGTTCAAGGCACAGCTCCCTTCCCCATTTTGACATACAGTACTCAAGAACAAACCTAGATGTGATGTGCTTTTAAAAAAGATATTATTATGTTTAATGGATGCATCTATTTGTTTAACCCTGTAAACTGCCCAGAATGGCCTTTGTTGCCAGATGTTGCGGTATACAAGTCTAATAAATAAATAAATAAATAAATAAATAAATAAATAAATAAATAAATAAATAAATAAATAAATAAATGTCATGATGCCCATGATTACACTTCCTAGTCTCCCCATCTTAAAAACAAAAACAAAACAGGAGATCAGATGCAACAGGAGAATGCATATCCAGATTCTTCCATAGCCCATCCCCATTGTTATTTGTGTCACAGGAGTCGATATTCAGAATGTAATGGTTAGCCAGTCTCTCTGGGTTCAGCTTTCCACTGAGAAAATAAGTAGATGAAACAGTGTGAGAAGTCTATAATCTCTGTGCGGGTCTGAAATGATATTTTTAAGAGTTCAAGGGAAAGCAGGCATTGGTCTGGTGGTAATTAATGGGTTGGTCTAGGAGTAGGGAGATTCTGTTTCATGTCCCAGCTCAGCTCACTGGAAATTACCTGAGTCCCACCAGTTTCTCTCAATCTCATCAACTTTACAGCGTTGAAAAAGGAAATGATGAAGAGAGTGACATTTATGTTGCTGTGAACCTCAAGGGAAAAGCACTCTGTAAATAACAAATATGTCATTTCAAGGGGGAGAGAGACATCATTTCATGACAAAATACATGCTTTGTATGTGCTGTGTCTCTGGGTCAACCCTCAACATCTCAGTAGACTAAGAAATATTCTCCTTTCGTGTCCTAGGGCACTTTTACATGACCCCTAAGATCCGCTGGCAACTTAAATTTGGACCAGAGATCTTGGGGGTTTGCTCCTCTTCCTGTGTTCCCACCCCTCCGCACTCCCTTGCTCCTGTCTGCGTGAGGGGAGGGGAAGGGGGGGAAAGAATGCAGGCTCACCTTTGCTCTGCATTGGGAGCTGCCCCAGGAAGTATTCCAGTCTCTTAAAGGGGCAGGGGGCAAAAAAAAACCAAACAGAAGGCAGGAGAGCCCGGCACTCACTGCCTTGCAATCTGCATCAGAAATTTCTCACCTTCGGATACCAGGTACTTTGAAAATGCGCTGGGACACGCTTAGGTGGGCGTGGTCATACTTAATTTTTTTTTATAGTTCGGAGCTGGTGAGAAAACAATTTTAAGCGCCACATTTGGGAGCCCTTTGCCTCGGATTTTAGGAGTCGTGTAAAAGCGCCCCTAGAAACCTACTGTGTTACTACTGTATAGACCAAGGATTGGTAGACCTGTTGGAATATAACTCCCATCATGGCTCATCACTGGCCAAGCTGACAAGAGCACTGTAACCAGGAGCTAAAGTTTGTCATCAGCTCATGTGTTCCTGAGCCTTGTTACTGATAGTACTAAACTACAGTGATCCGAGTCTCCCATTGGCAGGGCCAGATTTAGATGAGGAGAGGCCCTAGGCCAGTGATGGCGAACCTTTTAGAGACCAAGTGCCCAAAATGCAATTCAAAATCCACCCTAGGTTTCAGCCTATACATAATCTGCCCTTGGCCCATTGGTACTGCTGCTCCATCAGATAGCTTTCAAAGGATGGAATATCTTCTAGCAGGTGCATTAGAATGCATATTACAACAGAAATCAATTTAAACCCAACCCTACTATGACTCAACATGTGCCTTTCATCTAAATAAAAAGAAGCATCCTTGGAGGATTCGGGTTAGCTGGAAGAGCATCCAGCTAGAGTATTGTATTTGCCCCGAGATGTTACTTGGACCCTGAGCACCTGGACATATGAGAAACATTTGCCAACATGCAAAGCAAAAAGTCCCTGCAAGGAGCCATATTCTTCTAAAGCTACAGAGACCACACAGAAGAACTAAAATACTAAGAACTTCCACCTTGACCCCATTCCATTCTGTAGTAGATGACTTTGGCTGACTGCAGTGATATAATTCAACCCGTGCCAAAAAATAGGTGTGGCAGTCAATGAAAAGTGTAAAATCATTGCTGGATGCCTAAAGACAAACCTATCAATAAAATTAGTTACCTAGCAGGCATTGCACCTAATAGATAAATGGAAACAGGATGCAGGTAGCAGGGAAAGATAATGCAATTACATCAAATGCACATCCACTCTTTGTATATTATCCTGCCCCTCCCAGATTAAAATCAAGGAGAGGCTTTTTTTCAAGCCAAGCAAAGTGTGCTGCTTATATACTGCCACATGGTGCTTAAAAAACTCTACGGTTGTTTACTGTTCAATTATGCAGGCTGTACATTAGCAGCACTGACCCCCAGCCAGCCAAGTACTCAGCTTACCTACCTTGGAATGACAGAAGGCTGATTCAGCCTTGAGCCAGCTACTTGAGCCCATCAGAATCAAACTCGGGTCATGAGTAGAGTCTTGACTGTAATACAGCACTTTAGTAGTACTATATGGTACCAAGAGTGAAGCAGGAAACCCCACCTTCAAAGTCTGCCTGCAGCCAGCTTCCAACTCACCTTAAGACGGTGCCTGGCAAACTTTTGCCACGGATTTTTGAGACATGCATTTATAAATATTATTATTGTTTTGCACTGCCCACAGGTTACTGGTGCCTGCCTAGAGATTGTGTTTTTTTTTAATCCATGAAAGCTTCCATTAACTGTTTAACTTTTTTTAGTAGTCTAACAACAGTGTCAAATCCCTCTGCATTTGTATACACAAGTAAATCAGTCTTTAAAGTCATTAAAGAAGACTGGTGTGTGTGTGTGTGTGTGTGTGTGTGTGTGTGTGTGTGTGTGAGAGAGAGAGAGAGAGAGAGAGAGAGTGATGGGGAGAGAGAGAACCCATTCTTCAATGGAAGGCCAATCTCTGTTTGCTTCTAGTCCCACATCCATCCTGCCTATGCCGGCAGTTCTTCTGATGATTAAAACAAGACCAGTGAGGCAACATTGCATATGAAACTCATTTTGCCTGCAAAGAAAGAGGTGGGGAGCATTTGCATGCACAACGGGTCTAATGTGAGATTTCACCTTACACATTTTGTGTTACAGTACTCTCCTATTGATACAGTGCTTCAGAGCTGAGTGGCAGGAACTCCTTCCACATTGTTTCCCCAGTCCTTGAGGCGGCAGTGGGACAGGTAGGCTTAATCAGGAGTAGAAACAGCTGGGCTCCGGCATGGGATCAGCTTTTTGGGAAGGGTGTGGAACGAGGGGAGAAGAACAGCTGCAGGCTTAGGCAAGAACATGGTGGTAGCATGGAATGGGATGAGGAAACCTCTCTGATGTTGGTTTTTTCCCCCTTCCTCCCTAAGCTATACAAGCATTGTAAGGGCATCTCATGCATGATATGCCCTTAGGATGTTCTCTTTGATGAACTTCTGACTCCCCTTTCTCTCCAAAAGAAGACCAAGGTGGCAGGCAAGGTACATTTTAACATACAGTAAAAATATACCATGCAGCTCAACTCATGATGAAACCTTATCAGGAACAACAAATACTGATTAACCGATAAGAGCCTGTTTGAACTGTGTGATTGCCATCCTTCTAAAATGAGACGTGGCAGTCGGGCTTTCCCTGGGAAGAAAATTACACCACTGGGAGGGAGCTCTATTTAGTGATCTAAAGGCGCTTTTACACGACCTCTAAAATCTGCTAGCAACTTAAATTCGGACCAGAGATCGTGGGGGGTTGTTCCCACCCTTCCCCACTCCATTGCGCCTGTCTGTGGTGAGGGAAGGGAGAAAAAAAGGGAGAAAGAAATGCAGGCTCACCTCCGCCTGCCGTGGGAGCAGCCCCATAGGGATTCCAGGCTGTTAAAGGAGTGGCAGGGACAACAAAACAAACAGAAGGTGAGGAGAGCCCGGCATCTACAGCTTTACAATCCGCATCGGAAGATTTTTTACTTCTGGAGTGGGCGTGGTCGTACTTATTTTTTTTTAAGTCCACAGCTGGTGGGAAAACAATTTTAAGCTCCGCATCTGGGAGCCCTTTGCCTCGGATTTTAGGGGTCATGTAAAAGAAACCTAAGAGGTTTCATTTATTAAGCAGCAACTGCTGCTACAGGGCCACTTTCCAAAAGATACTTACAGGCGGAAGCCAGTTCCTTATTTATGTAGGCCATGCAGCATTTTGTACAATATCCCCAATATTTGTAGAAATGATCTGGCTGGAGAATAGTACCTGTGAAAGAGATTTGGGAGTCTGGATAGACCACAAATTGAGCATGAGTCAGCAGTGTGACTCAGTGGCCAAGAAAGCCAATGTGATTCTTGGTTGCATCAACAGAAGCATAGTGTCTGAAGTGATAGTACCACTCTATTCTGCTCTGGTCAGACACCACCTGGAACACAGTAATCCCTATATCTGGCGGCCTATCTGGGCTTCCTCCACTTACCTGAGGCTTGGTGATGTCCCAGACGGGTCTACGACGGGCTACCCAGACATGTTGGAGGCCCCAGAAGTGGTTTTCAGTGATCCAAAAGTCACTTCTGGTTCGCAGGAAAACACTTCTGGGGCCTCCGACAGGCCTGGGAATCCCGTCTCTGGGGTAACTGCAGAAGGCTTCAAATGGGCCCATGCAGCTTGCCCAAGGAGCCCTTTCTTTCATATACTGCGGTCCCGCAATATACCAGGACCACAGTATAAGAAAGGCGAAATGGCCGGGGACAGCTGTACTGTGTTGGATGTTGATAAGCTTGAACGGGTCCAGAGGAGGGCGACCAGGATGGTTAAAGTTCTGGAAGAAATGTCTTATGAAGAGCACCTTAGGGAGGTGTGAATGTTTAGTCTTACAAAGAGAAGGCTGAGAGGGGATATGATAGCCATGTTTAAGTATCTGAAAGGATGTCATATTGAAGAGGGGGCTGGCTTGTTTTCCATGGCTTCAGAGACTAGGACTCGGAGCAATGGTTTCAAATGACAGGAAAAGAGATTCCATTTGAACATTAGGAAGAACTTCCTGGTGGTTAGAGCTGTCCAGCAGTGGAATGTGCTGCCACGGAGGGTGGTGGAGTCTCCCTCTTTGGAGGCTTTTAAGCAGAGGCTGGATGGCCATCTGTCAGGGGTAGTTTGAGGGGAGTTCGTGCATGGCAGGGGGTTGTACTGGATGGCCCCCAAGGTCTCTTCCAACTCTATGAATCTATGATTCTATGATCTCACATGCTTTTAAGCATCTGCATTAGGAAGCCATATCTTGCACTCTCTGAATCTTCTGAATCCTCACCTAGGAACCTCCCCCCCCCCGGCCCAAAAAAAAAGTAAATTGCAATAGTTGATCTTCAGAGATCCACAAACACAGATGATGGCCACCAAGTTATAATTCTCCAGGAATGAAGAAAATACTTATTTCTGCTTATTCAGTGTGCACAATCCATCAGTTTAGTTTGACTCTTAGGATCTGCATTAGAGATGGGCACATGTATCGCTGCAACAGGTGTTGGGTGCTTCAGCTCCCCACCCTTTCTGGAGGGCAACCATTCAAAAGCATTTTAGAAGGGTGGCCACCTCCCACTTGTTCTAGCAGGCTTTCATCAATTAATCAGAGCTTGATGGGTTCTGTTTTTGCTGGTACAGTTTCATCATGATTTGGGCTACATTTTTTTAAAATTATACATTAAATTGGTATGCTTTGCCTGCTCCCTTCATCTTTTTTTGGAAGGGCTTCTTCCTAATGAACATGAACAGGACATATACCGCGGCCAAGAGCGTGCCTCTCCAGAAAGTTGTTCATAGAGCTGCAGCTTTGGGAGAAAGGTGCAAAGAAAGAGAATTCTCCATGCCTTGCCCTCGCCCCATTCCATCCCACCACCATGTGCTTGATCATGCCTGTTGCTGTGCTCCTCTGGTCTTCCTGTCCCCTTTGCTGAAGCTGATCCTACATTGGAACCCATCCATCAGAATCAGACTATGATCCTAAGAGGGGATGGTAATTTCATTGTTAAGAAACCTTTATGTTAAGAAACTGATGCAAAATAATGTAAAAAAGAAGAAAAAGAATAAAGTGTTTTGCTTGTATACCACCCCATACCACTTCAAGTAGTCTCTGGGCAGTTTACAGTTTAATTACAGTATGCAGGCTACCCATTAAAAAAAATAGCAGATAAATGGCGGAAGGCATTAGGCTCATAGCACATGGGCAGGGGAAATACACTTTATCGACCCCCTAGAGAGCCCCAAACCAGGCTGTAATCTACATTACTGTAAGGAAAAAAATGGAGGATTAACTAGAGCTAATACCTGAGGATATGAATGGAATGAGAGATTACAGTGTCATGGAAAATACAGTGGTACCCCGACTTAAGAGCAGCTCGACTTAAGAGCGGAAAACTGTTGGTGTTTTAACTGCCACCTTACAAATTTTAGATAAGGTCTTCTTGACTTAATTTTTTTTCATTTTTTAAACTTATTTTTCCAATTTTTAGATAGGTCCCCCGACTTAAGAGTAGTTTCACTTAACAGCATGCATTCAGAACGTATTAAATTCGTAAGTTGAGGTACCACTATTGCAAGTTTCTACCAGATACATACACAGCCATTCATGTTTGGGCTCTATACATATGGAGTGGAGGTTTACTTTCCACTCATACCATCATATCGATAAATGTGTTAACTTCCTACACCACCGTTTTTCCTATGGAAAAAGCTTTCATTGGTTTCCGATTAAAGAGTCCCACCCCCTAACCAGAGGCCAAACTTTGTCTGGTGAGGAAAAGTTAATCCTCTCCCTCCATTCTCTGTGGTTCCAATTAACAATTCCCCATGTGCCGGTTAATTAAAAGCCAGACACCACCCTTCCTAATGACATGTTTACCATTACATGATTTTGGCCCTCAAAGTCTATTAATTATAATTACTTGTCATCAAGTCAATTCTGCTTTGTAACAGTCCTTTCAGGGCTTTTCTAGGTACAGAGTATTCAGAAGTGGTTTCCCATTCCCTTCTTCTTGGGTGGCCTTGGGAACTGTGCAGCTTGCCCAAGGCTACACAGGCTGGCTTTTCTCCCAAGAGGCACGCTGGGGAACCAAACTTCCATCTTGTGACTCTGCAGACAGATACCATAATTCATTGAACTATTCAGCCAGCTCTCCAAGTTTATGCATGCAGTCACTTTTTGGTGGACAATTTGTCACAAGGTTGCTTGCTTCTTAACAATCAATGGAAACATAAGAACATAAGAAGAGCCCTACCGGATCAGGCCAAAGGCCAATCTAGTCCAGCTTCCTGTATCTCACAGTGGCCCCACCAGATGCGTCTGGAAGCGCACGAGACTAGATATCTGTCTCCTGATACCACTCCCCTGCATCTGGCCCTTGAAGTACCCCAGTTTTAAGCCTGGAGATTACACATCTCCATCATAGTGTGTAACCTGTGATGGACTTTGTCCAATTCCCTTTTGAAGGCATCCAGGCCAGATGCCATCACCATATCCTGTGGCAGGGAGTTCCACAGTGTATGTCCCCTAGTTATGGTATTTTGTGAGAGGGAGAAGAGCGTCCCTCTATCCACTTTACTCATGCCCTGCATTATTTTGTACGTCTCAATCATATTCTTATGAAAACCATTGATTGGGTTGAGGACTCCTGTAAGACCATTTGGAGAGAGAGAGAGAGAAAAAAACCCCGAATGTTTACAAGTGATCTTAAACCTGCAGTTTTTCTGCATGAGGGGTCCTCACTTGATCTTGTGAACACAAGGAAGTTGCCTTGAGGTGATTTATCTGCCTCCAATGTAGTCCTATGAATCAGCCCATAGCAAGAACAGAAGGATTTTAAAAATGCATAAATGGGTGATTATGTGTATTTGAATGGTGTAGCCATTCAGCCTTGTTTGAACACAGACTAAGACGAATACGCGCTCAGTGGGAAATCTCAGCAAAGGCAGGCTCATTTGAGACGTTTCTTTTTAGACAATTTGCTGGTGGTTGTTCATGCTTTTCTTCCCCCTTAAATCAACAGCCAAATATTTCTGTCATCGCTATAAATGGAGTAACTGAATGGCACCCACAGCTACTCCCTTGTTTGTCAGCGTATGCACAAAGACAGGTGCAGACATGCTTATAAAAAGGCACTGTTAATTATCACACGCACAAGCTCTGCTCCTGAGATAAGTAGAGACAAGCGCCCAGGTTGCCCCGCACCAGCAAATTGTAGCTATGCACAGTGATTTCCAAGTCGGAAAAGGCAAAGGCATCCCAGTGCCATACAGCAAAGTGGCCTGTCCCAGTCTGGCCCGTTATGGACCCACTCTGATCCACTCGGAAAGATCTGACTCCTGGGCAAGGACATTTGTGAACAAGAATGGTCTTGCTGGTTCATATCAATGGTCATCCCTCCTTCTGTCTGTGCCAGCACTGGAGCATTCACCAGGTGTCCTTCCAAAGTTTTCCGTTTTCAACCAGGATACTCCATATTCACATTCTTCCAGGTCTTATAACAGGCTGTCTGGCTCAGTTGGCTGGAATATTAGACCAGGAGGAGATTGAAGATAAGCTAAATGACTCCCCGCTCCAGTCTTCATCATTCAAGACATAGGAAAGATTATCCTTGCCGAAACATATTTTCAAGGAGGAACAGACCAGAGCAGTGCTGAAAGAGAGAGAAATCTAGACCTAAAGGATGAATTTGCAAAAAAATCAAATCATGAGGTTCAGGTGGTGTGAAACTGCTGCTCATCTAACTTACAATATGTAACATGCAAACTTAGCAGTCATGGAATAAAAGCAACAGCTCAAGTGTTCTGTTTATATACCGTCCCGTAGTACTTAAAGTTATCTCTGGGCAGTTTACAATTTAATTATGCTACACATTGCCCCTCAGCCCACCAAGCTGGATACTCCTTTTACCGACCTCGGAAGGACAGAAGGCTGAGCCAACTATGAGCTGGATACCTGGGATTGAACCCCCAGGTCGTGAGCACAGTTTCAGCTGCAGCAAAGCAGCTTAACCACTGCGCCACGGGGCTCTTAAAAAGAATAAGAGAGGTCCTTGTTCAGTCTGGAAACTGTTTAAGGATCAGGAAAGAGGGAATTTCTGTATAATGGTCACTTCTCAGAAAGAAGAGCCGTGAGCTGTGAAGTCTCCCAGCAATCCATAATGGGGCTGGTGCCTGTCAATTAAGTTCACTAGCCTGAAAGCACCAGCTACAAGCCCACACAATTTAGGGTGAAAAGAAAAAAATGGACCATGTAGACCTCAAAATGTAACTTGAAAATGAGTGTTTCCAAGTCAGGGAATGGGCATTAAAATGACACATACAATTCAGCATATAAAAGGACGATTTCTGAGATGGAACCAGCTAACCAAGACAGGGATGATGGGATTATGACAGCTCCATGAAAATGTTGACCTAGTGTGCAGCTGCTGTTAACACGAAAACTCCATGGCTCCATTCGAAAAAGGAAATGAAATGAAACTGCAACATGCTCCCATCATGGTATAACTATACGACAGATCCTGTGTACATGAATTAGTGAATAGATCAGTGGTTTATGTACAGTATCTGGCAACAGAACCAAAGCTTGAGAGTTCTATTTCCTACTGTGCTTTCTGGAAAGAGATTGGACTCGGTGATCCATAAGGTGCCTTCCAGCTCTACATTTCTAACATTATTACTGTATTATCATCTCTGGCCACCACACCTTAGAAAGAACATTGTAGAACTGGAGAAAAGTGCAGAAGGGGTTACCAAAATGATCCAGGGATTGTCTCAACTTACCTATGAGGAAAGGTTATATAACCTTTGGTGTTTAGGTTAGCAGCTAGTAAGGAGAGAAATGATAGAGACTTATACAATGATGCAGGGTTTGAAGAAAGTTGGACACAGAGAAGCTTCTCTCTTTCTCTTTCTTTCTCATAACATGCATTAGACATCATCCTTCAATCATCCTTAGAGAATGGATAGAAGACTTCAGTATGTCTCAGACATAACCCTTCAGCCATCCATTGATCCTGAATGGCACGAGATTTGGAACAGGGGGGGAAAGGAAGAACACATGGTATAGTTAAATTCAAGAGCTGTCTTCTGCAAGATGTAGTGATGGCTGCAATTCTTGGACAGCTTTAAATGAGGATTGTGTAAATTCATGGATTATGGAACCGTCAGTGGCCTGTAGTCATGACAGACAGATACTTCTTTGAGTACCTTCCAGATCTATCACACCTTTTGTTTCATGACTTTTAATTTATGCTGTATTGATATTTCAGGATGATGGTGGCTATGGTTGTAATATTGGTTTTACAGTATTAATGACATTATTTGGATAGAGTCAGTGACATACATATCCTCAGAAGTCATATTTTCCTTACTACTTCACATTCTGCAAGGCTTGACTCCAAAAGGACAAATTAAGCATTGGCAATGCAGTAATACTTCGGATAACAAAAGCCCCAATAACAAATTTTTCGGATAATGAATCGCAATTTGCAGGTACTTATAGGGCTGCCTCAGATAATGACTTTTCCCTATGGGCTGCCTCGGATAATGAATCGCAATTTTTAGGTACAGGGCTGCCTCGGATAAAGAATTTTCCCTATGGGCTGCCTCAGATAATGAATTTTCCTATGGGCTGCCTCGGATAACGAATTTCCAGCATGCATTGGTAAAAAAGAGTTATCCCAGGCTGCATCACATCTGTACCTTTAAAGTGCACGAGTTTTGAGCAAAAAGCCAGTTGTCTGTGTCTTTTTCCTAGGCTCCGGAACAGATTAATCGGTTTCCCTTTCATTTGTATGGGAAATCATGTTTCAGATAACATTTTTTTTTTGGATAACGAACTTCCTCTGAGAACGAATTAAATTTGTTATCCAAGGTACCACTGTACCTGCTTAATGTTTACAAAACACTGTTTTCAGAACGTTTGCTTACAGCTAGGAGAAGAGTCACAGTATAACAAACAACTGTGGACAGTTAGAGCGCAACCTGGTGTGTGTTCACTTGGAAGTAACTTCAATCAAGTTGAGTGGGTTGGACCTCCTAGCAAGCAAATTTTGAATTGTAGGCTTTAGATCCATTAGTTGGAACTGTACTGGCACATGCTTTTTGTGGAGCAACTCCAGTGTACAGCCATTAGCATCTCCAGGTATTGCTGGCAAAGATCCCTAACTGAAACCCTAGGGAGCCCCTCCCAGCCCGTATGTGAAACTGGATGGGCCAAAATCCCAACTCAGTATAAAGTGGCTTCCTAGGCATCTGAATGCTGAGTTCCAAGACCCTCTTCCAGAAAGATGGAGGCTTGCAAGTCAACAGATGCCATGTGGAAACGCACTCAAACCCTGCCACAGCTACTGGTGGATTTACCACAGCTTCACAGCCTAGAGCCCAGCTCTTTTTAAACTTTGGCCTGTGAGGCCACAGTAAAGGCATACCTATTTATTTAACAATACCCATAAGCAATAAGTGGCTTGGTGAAGCAAATAGTTGCCCCTGTGAGGAGTGTGATGTCGGATCTGTAAAATGACCCGTGAGATTGCCTTGTCTCGCCAAAGAACAGAATAGAAAGGAGACTAAATATAGTTTTTTGTGCCTGGAAAAGTTACCTTTTTTCAGGATGGCAGCTCCTACCACCCCCTAACAGGTCCAAGGGAAAGAGTATCTGGGAAATTCCAATGGTTGCCATTGCAAAAATGAAAATTTCCCGGCTTCAGCTCCAGTTCTGTTCTTTCTGCCAACCAATGGAGCTGAAGAGGAATGGATCAAGGAGTTAGCAGGGCAAGAGAGAGCTCCCATCTGTCTATGCCAGGGGTCCTCAATCTAAGGCCCCAGGGCCAGATGCGGCCCCCCAAGGTCCTGAATCCAGCCCCCAGGACCAATTGCAACCCCCCACTTACCCCCTGCTTTGTGAGCAAGCCAGCCTCCGCAGCTGCTTCTATTGCTGAGGCAGTTCAAAGCAGTAGGCTATGTTGTTTCTCCCACTCCCCCCAACTACCGCCCAAATGATCAGCATGCTGGCTAGTGGGGCATTCAAAGTGGGAGGGCTGCATCAAGGTCTCCCACTCCCTCCATGGCCCTGAGGCCCCACCTCTGTTCCTCCTCCACCCTGCCCACTTGCCTTCCCTGTGTGGCTGCCGCCTGTGTTATTGTAGTTGTGAGGAATGAAGGGGGCAGGCGGAGGCAGCGCCAGCCAGCCTTCCGAGCCAGAGCAGCCATGGCAGTGGACCGCTGCAGGGATGGGCAGCAGGCGACCGAGGGTGAAATGGAGCTACTAACCCACCCACCCAGCCCCCTCTGAGTTGCTGCCTTGCTCCGTGGAGCAAAGGAGGGAGCACAGCCATGGCCGGAGGCAGAAGCTTCCACCACCATCACCGGGTTAGAGACCATCGAGGAGGAGGTGGTGGAGAAAGAAGAGAAAGGAAGAGAAGTGGCCGCCCAGAAGGTGATAAGGGGCCTGAGTTTGTCTGGGCTGCCACCTCCTTCCTGACGCAATGAAGGAAGGAAGGGAGGGAGGGAGGGAGAACCGCTCCAGCCGCTGCCACTGTAGGAGGAGGAGGAGGAAGAAGAGGCGCAGCAGAGGGATCCCAGCGGTGACAACTCAGGGTGGTGATCTGGAGCAGGAGGCAATGCTGGGGCCCTGGAGACACAATGATCATGGGCCAATCGTGGGGGGCTCCGCCCACTTGCCCCTCCCCCTTTTTCCATGTCAGACTTTTTTTTGGGGGGGGACTGTGGTCCGGCCCCCAGTGGTGTTTGGGGCGTGGTGGACCGGCCCGCTGTTTGAAAACTTTGAGGACCCCTGGATGCGGAACACAGGGGCTGCCACAAGTGGGGATTTCATTACAACTGCCTTGTTTTCAGTGACCACCAAAATTAGAAACCTAACAGGCATAAGTAGCAGCCCAGGTATATTACTTGTGCTTCTTCTCAGCAGCCCCAGTGGTACAGCAGGAGGGTTGCCTGCTCCTGGCAGGCTGAGCTGATTTCCAGCATTTCTATGTGTTTGTGTGTTGGGGGGGAAGGGAAATTCTCCTTTAGTCAGGCAATGGGGGTCCTTCCCATCAGCTGTTAGAGACTTGGTAGGCAGATGATTTGGATGCAGGAGCTGCTGCTAAAGAGACGTCATCCAACATGACTCAGCGTTACTCATTCCCTTGCTTTGGTGACGGAAATGTGGAGGAGTCCTCCTTAACACTTCTTTCAACAGCCACATAAATTGGTCCCTGCGAGGGAGCTAGAGAGAGAGCTCCACCATGAGACACAGCGCCAGGATTTGTCAGCAATTTCAAAGTGCTATGCAAATCTTTGAAACTCACTAGACCACATCATTTCTTCTGGAGGTTCCAATTATCAGCAAAAAGCCAAGGCAGGAAATTTAGTGAGAGGGTGTAAAGACATGTGGTTGATGATCGTTTACCTTTCATTAGTTTGGTCTTTGTTCATTGTTCATTTGCTGGCAACTGTTCAGGCTGCACAGCGCTCGCTCCCAAGCTGGCTTTAGCACCATATTAATATACATTAGGAGACAGGCTGTGTGGGAGAAACATTGCAAACAGGGGAGGGGGTTGCATCTTGGCCTCTCTCTCTCTCACTCACACACACACACATACACACACACACACACACACAGAGAGAGAGAGAGAGAGAGAGAGAGAAAGAGAGAGAGAGAGAGAGAGAGATGTAAATATATAAGAGATATGTGTAAATTTATATGATGAAAAATAAGATATACTGTACTGTATAAATATATATGTATAAAATCTTATTTTTTTGTCACACCAGCCATAGAGGATGGGATTTAGGATCCAGCATGCTGTTTATAACTCGAGGCTCTAAAACTTGCTCTCTATCAATTTTGCAGTCCTTGAGTCTGCAGATATCAATATGTAAACTTGCCTGAGTAGGTGGGGGGGGGGCGAGAGAACCTTGGAAGCCCGAGGGAGAAATGAGCAGGACAAATTGTAATTTTTGACACAACATTTTCTCCCTGCCCCTCGCAGCTAGCAGAAGTATTCATCATCTAATAAAGAGCATAAATTATGACGGCCTGAAGATAAAGAATATGCAAAACAGTTCGGCTTTTAAGCCTAGCCTACTGAAAAATCCCTCTTTTGCTTTGCCTCCAAGACAATTCAGTTTTTCACAGTGTGTGTGGATCTAGTCCATGCTCACTCTGATGGATGTTTCCTGCCATCACCAAACGATTCTATGTTCCTCTTTGTTGGGAGTGGGGGTGGGGTCTGACTGAAAACTTACTTCAGAATGGAAGGACCCTAACCTGTGCAAAGAGTATTTGCAATTATTGTATAGAGATCTAAGCAGGCCTCTACATGATGAGGCCAGAATAAGGCGGCTGATGTTCTCTTGCTATCACTCCCACTCGGGGATGCTTACTTTGCTTAGAGACTGTTCAGCCATATATTTATTTCAGGTTAGGGACACATGATGGGGAAGACCCAAAGCCAAAGCATGTTCTTGTTAGGTCTCGTGTGAATTTGTAACAGAGACCACTATTCCACAGACATGCCATGATCTCGCCTTATACACATACAGTGGTACCTTGTATAAAGGAATTAATTTGTTCCAAATAAAATGCTGTTAAGCAAAATTTCCTTTGTACAAATTTACCATAGGAATGCATTAAAAATGGAGCAGTCCCTAATCATGATCATTTTTATGTTATACGGATTCGCCCATAGACGATTCTGTTAAGCAAATTTCCCCTGTCTCCGGTATTTTTTTATGTTGTGCAGATTTTGTGTTATACAAACACTTTGTTATACAAGGGTCCATTTGTACTATCCAATGCATGGAATTCATGCCCCACCACATGTACCAAAGAAGATCTAGCAAACGGCCACAATAACACTGTTGAAGCAGTCTGGCTCTGGTGAAAAACAGACTGTCATAAGATTTTAATTTGTTTTAATTTTAACTTTATTTTATACAAATCTATAACCTCAAATTGTGCAATGCTCTGATATGAGGAAAGAAAGAAAGAAAGAAAGAAAGAAAGAAAGAAAGAAAGAAAGAAAAGTTATATTTCCTACAAAGCTGAGAAATCCCCAACCTGCTGATATAATTCATAGGCTCTAATACAAACTCTTGAATCACAAAAAAAAACTTCTGTTTTAATTTGGGAATTATACTTCTGACATTTCTGAAATTTACACCATTTAGACAAATCCCACTGTGGATTTGGCTGTGGGAAGGTTCTCAACTGGACCATTAAGATAAGAAAAAGAAGGGGGAAAATGCCACTTGTCACTCCCTGTTATCTCCTCCTCTTCCCAAGAGAAAATTTTCTATTTTTTAAAAAAATTCAAGTGATACAGTGCATCAACGATGCTCTATTATAGTCTACAAAATTTATCTTCCACTGCACATCTGCTTACATGATGCAACAGGGAATGTGAATGACCCCAGAGTCCCAGAGCTGCAATCCATGCTTTTTCCTCCATATCAGATGCCCTAACTACTGCTTTTTACAAGTTGAAGCCTTTCACTTTGGTACATAGCGTGTGATCCTCTTAACCTGATGCTGAAAGGAAAGACCAACCAGCACACATTCTCTCACACACAAAATGGTGCTTTCGCAAAGCACCTTCCCCTCACTCCCAGCCTCACAAGGAGGACCACACACACACACACACACACACACACACACACACTCTTCTCTCTGCAAATCCTTTCTCAATACACTTTTTTACAGCTTCTCCTGGGCAAAACTCCTTCCTGTTTTTATTATTATTTTAAGCTTAATGAGCTTTACCACCAGCAATTATTTTGAACCATGCCAGCTACAGGCACAAACTACAATACATCAAGCCAAACTAGAATGAGAAAGTTTTTTCGCCTCCTCTCTGTGTGTGGCCACTTAAATCAAAAACGATCAAATGTCCTAATGGAACTTCCCAGCAAGAGAATGCACATCAATTCTCATTCCCCTCACAGTGTAGCCACACCCACTGGCTGGTTAATTTGGCCCCTTTTGTGGCTATGAATTAAATTCAGGGAGATAAGACTGCACCATCTTAAGTACAGTATACAACAAAGGGATTACAAAATAACACAAACTGGGTTAAATGGATATTTGGAAGAGGAGGAGTTGGGGAGTCTTCTCATGATAAGTAATCCAATATCTGCTCAAATGACTGTTATTTATCTATTGAGGTCCAATATTTCTAAACTGAGTCATTCAAAAGATGAATTTCTATTTCTCAGTTCAGGAGATGAGCAATCTCCTGTTCAGAGAGAAAGGTCAGTTAAAACAGACTGACATAATGAGATTTACTTGGCACAAAATGGGGATCTGTAACCAGCCCTTCTGTCCCCATACTTTCTGAGTATGGGGGGAATATATGTTAATCACCAAACAATGACTTTCATCAACACATAGCACACATTAAAATGGTATCCTAGAATACAACTAGCTGGAATACTTGCTGTTACGGAAATGATTTTACTGAATTTTTGTCTAATTTTGACCTGATTGCCCTCCAAGAAACATGACTTACAACTAGATATAGGAATGTATTACTGAGGTATAAAACTTGGTGTGATCCAGCTCAAAAGATTAAAAATGAAGGTTTATGGGTTGCAGTTAAAGAAGATTTAGGATGGAAGCTACACTTGATATCAAATATTCACACTCCTTACAACTGTCTAGTAGTTAAGCTTTGTACCCAAAGTTAAGTTCTAATTTAGTCTAATATTACAGGTGAAACTCAAAAATGAATATCATGCAAAAGTTCATTTATTTCAGTAGAGCAACTTTAAAGTTGAAACTAATACTGTATATGAGATAGACTTATTACATGCAAAGTGAGATAGTTCAAGTCTTAATTTGTTATAATTGTGATGATTATGGCTTACAGCTTATGAAAACTCCAAATTCACAATCTCAGACAATTAGAATATTATATGAAAGCATTAAAACAAGGATTGTAAATAGAACAATATTGGACCTCTGAAAAGTATAAGCATGCATATGAACTCAGTACTTGGTTTGGGCCCCTTTTGCATCAATTACTGCCTTAATGTGGTGTGGCATGGATGCTATCAACCTGTGGCATTGCTGAGATGTTATAGAAGACAGGATGCTTCACTAGCGGCCTTCAGCTCTTCTGCATTGTTCGGTCTCATGTCTCTCATCTTTCTCTTGGCAATGCCTCATAGATTCTCTGTGGGGTTCAGGTCTGGGAAGTTTGTTGGTCAATCAAGTACAGTAATCCCATGGTCCTTGAACCAGGTTTTGGTACTTTTGGCAGTGTGGGCAGGTGCCAAGTCCTGCTGGAAAATGAAGTCAGCATTCCATAAAGCTCATCTGCGGAAGGAAGCATGAAGTGCTCCAAAATCTCCTGGTAAACGGCTGTGTTGACTCTGGACTTAATGAAGCACAGTGGATCAACACCAGCAGATGACATGGCTCCCCAAATCAACACAGTGGAAAGTTCACAGTGGACTTAAAGCATCTTACATTGTGTGCCTCTCCATTCTTCCTCCAGACGCTGGGTTCCTGGTTCCAAATGAGATTCAAAAGTTGCTCTCATCAGAAAAGAAGGAAGAGGAATACAACATTTGAAGCCCAATTCCAGGATCTGTCTGTGTGTGGTGGCTCTTGATGCATTAACTCCAGCTTCCATCCACTCCTTGTGAAAGTCCACAACACTTCTGAATTGTCTTTTCTTGACAAACCTCTCCAGGCTGCGATCATCCCTGCTGCTTGTGCACCTTTTTCTTCCACACTTTCCCCTTCCGCATAACTTGCTATTAAGGTGCTTTGATACAGCACTTTGGGAACATCCTACTTCTTTTGCAATTACCTTTTGAGGCTTTCCCTCCTTATGGAGGGTGTCAGTGGTGGTTTTCTGCAGAACTGTCAGGTCAGCAGTCTTTCCCATGACTGTGATCCCTACTGAACCAGCCTGAGATACCATTTTAAAATGGCTCAGGAACCCTTTGCAAGTGTTATGGATGCTTTGAGCCTAGAATATTGAAACTTTTCACGCTATTCTAATTTTCTGAGATTGTGAATTAGGGTTTTCATAAGCTGTAAGCCATAATCATCACAATTATAACAAATTAAGTCTTGAACTACAGGTATCTTGCTTTGCATGTAATGAGTCTATCTCATATATTAGTTTCACCTTTAATGTTGTATTAATAAATGAAATAAATGAACTTTTGCACTATATTCTATTTTTTGAGTTTCACCTATAAGTTTCTCCAGAAAATTCACAGTATTATTCTACCTTTTTGGGGTTATTTCTGGAACAATTGTTGGAAGGATTAAATGTAGGATTATCACATGCTTTAATTATTATGGTGGGCAATTTTAATGCCTGAATTGGATCATCTCCCACAAAATTTGCAGAGCTGCATGGACTTCAGGATGAACCTCAAGATATGTTCTCCAGTGATAAGAAAATAAACAAAGCTGGGCTAAATATGCTGAGATTGTTGTCTACATTTAGACTACTAATTCTTGACCCTAGTAAGTTAACTGCAATTTTTAAAAATCATTTCACATATTTTACCCATAATGTAGTACCCAGTTTGCTGGGGCAAGGGAAGGGCAAAGTATAGCTTGCATAATTGCTTGTAAACCTCTCAGAGAGTGCTTTAAATGCTATGGGGTTATACAAGAAGCACATTTTGCTTTGCTTTATCATAAGAAGTGAACAGCTCTATACTGCATTTATTGATTTAAGTGCTGCTCTGGTAACAGACACCTTTCCCTTATAAAGGCTTTTTATAGAGATACGAGGCTACAAGTGTAGTGTAACCACACTTTAAAATACAAGATCACTAGAGTTCAAGGACTTTGACAGGGCTGTATTCTGGCGCGATTCCTCTTTAACTTTTTCATTAATGATGAGTTAGCTATGAACATTCTCAATTTTAATATGCTGAAAAAGCCCTTGGCAGGCTTGTTAACGTTCTTTTATATGTAGATGATATGACTCTACTTTGTATAACACAGGTAGGTCTGCAAAGACAGCTGCAGGTCTGCAAAGTCAGCAAAATGATCTGGTAATTAACAACAGTAAATCAAAAGTAGTAAATTTTGGGCAAAAAAAAAAAGGTAGGAGATTTTTAGATTCCAAAAAACTAAAGGTGATTTTTAGATTCCAAAGAACAAGAAAAGGTGGGAGTGTATAATTATTTGGGTTTTTTTCCATCTATCAGATCATTATATCATATCTTTATCCTCAAATAAAGATGAATGAAATGAAAGCATCTACCTGTGTACACAGTAATCCTTGAACGTGTTAGTGCAGTGTTGGTGAATCTATGACACGGGTGCCAAAGGTGGCATGCAGACCCCCTTTCTATGGGCACACGACATTACCCCCTCACAGCCACGGCATTTCCCCCTCCACTTGGAGCACACGACTGTGCTCCATGCAGAGAGCTGAGCAAAGGGGGGGAGCAGCTTGCGGGCTCGTTTGCAGCCCAGTTTACTCTCCAGTGATGCCGATTTGGGGATGCCCAGAGTGGTATGGCTGAAGAGTAAACTGGGGCTACCCATGAGTCCACAAGCTGCTGCCTCCCCCCTTTGCCTGGCTCTCTGCACAGAGCACAGTGGGTTGCTCCAAGTAGAGGGGGAAATGCTGTGGTTGTGAGGGGGTGATGTCACATACCCACAGAAAGGGATCCATGTGCCACTCCTCCCGGCTTTCCCAATGGTGTAGCGCCCCATCAGCCTCTCTGCCCAGGGCAAAGTGGCGGATGGGGTGCTATCCCTTGGAAAAGCGAGGATCAAAGAACAGGTTTTTGAACTTCCTGTGGACACAGCAAGTGTGCTTCGCTTTCCCAAAGGGTAGCACCCAAAGCATTTGTAACCCAAGGTACCACTGTATTCAGATTAAATTGCCGTATTGGCGCTTTGTGAAAAATAAGTGGGTTTTGAAATGCAGCTCGGGCACTTGGTCTCTAAAAGGTTTGCCATCACTGTGCAAGTGAATTATAACTTCCTGGTTCACTCAAACCAATTACAAAGGTATATAAGGCAAAATGTTGCCCAGATTGGCCTTTGTTGCCAGATGGTGCATATTTGGCGCAGAAATATGGCAATTTGCCAATTGAGAGAAAATTAAAAGGTTGGAGAATAAATGCTTATGTTTAATCTGGGGGCTATTGGGAACCTCCCTAGGTAATTAGAGCTGAATTTGGAATAACATTTGTATCAGATCTTTGCCTTCTTAGGATATTTAATTAGTGGAACAAACTTGCTCAAATGAGTGATGTCAGGCTTCCCAAGATATGTTTAAATCAGCAGGTGATCAAAACATCCAAAAATAAACATCTTGGTTCTTTCATTTTTCAAAATTGCTTTCAAATAATGGTTTTAGTGCCAAGGCTTTAAGCGTGTTTAATTGCAATATGGAAAATGTTTTCAAACAAAGAGTACTATATATAAGAGCACAGTTGGATATAGATGGCCTGTCAACTGTAAGATCTATGAAATGCATAAGAATGACAAAAACCCAGTTTCGGGGTGGGGATGTACTTTCAGCCTTCACTCGTTTTCATTTTGATCAAACAGACCCAATGATGCAAGAAGAAGGGTTTAGGGGCATTCCAGTACAGGACACAATAGACTTTGTACATGTGAGGCAGCCAAGGTCTTGCCTATTCCTTATTGTATCACCAGCTGCATCTCAGCATTAGAGAACATGACTTAGCCCCATTCCTTGACAGTACCAGCAAATGAGACGATGGGAGCAAGTTGACAGAGGGTTGGTCTCTTTGCTATTAAAGCAGACATGAAGGAAGGAAGGAAGGAAGGAAGGAAGGAAGGAAGGAAGGAAGGAAGGAAGGAAGGAAGGAAGAAGAAGAAGAAGAAGAAGAAGAAGAAGAAGAAGAAGAAGAAGAAGAAGCTACCTATCTAACCTTGATTAAAAGTTTTCAAAGCATTCTGCTTATTTGTAGCCCTATGGCATTTAAAAAACCCCTCTAGGTGGTTTAAAATTTATTTATCCATGCTACACACTGCCTCTCCAGCAAGCTGGGTACTCATTTTACATAATCGGTAGGATGAAAGGCTGTGTGAACCTTGAGTCAACTACTGGGATTGAACCCCAAATTGTGAGCACAGTTATAGCTGCAGTGCCCCAGTTTAACCACTGTGCCAAGATTAGTTCTAAAAGGCACCACAACTGTTCGGTTGTTGTGTGCTAACTTCTAAATGTGATTATATCCATACCAAGAAAGGGCTGACAACACTTGCTTCAAGATTGCCATTGGTGACCAGTGTGCCATGTCATCTCTTTATTCTCCTCCCTGCTTTCCTCAGAAATGATAAATTGAACTCCTACTGTATGGAAGCTCCTGAACCTTTTCCAAGAATGCTCAGGGGAAAAAAGTAATGCAGTGGAATGCTTCGCTCCCTGATTGTCTGTGTCATATCATGTTACATTACAGGAACATTGGCTGAAATCCTTTTTTGCACCTCCCTTATGAAGAAAGGCTAAAACATTTGGGCCTCTTTAGTCTGGAAAAAAGGCGCTTGAGGGGGGATATGATTGAGACATACAAAATAATGCAGGGTATGAGTAAAGTGGATAGAGGGAAGCTCTTCTCCCTCTCCCAACATACCAGAACTAGGGGACATACACTCAAATTGAGGGCTGGGAGAGTAAAAACTGACAAAAGAAAATATTTTTTCACCCAGCGTGTTGTAAGTCTATGGAATTCCCTGCCACACAATGTGGTGATGGCATCTGACCTGGATGCCTTCAAAAGGGGATTGGACAGATTCCTGGAGGAAAAGTCCATCACAGGTTACAAACCATGATGGAGATGTGTAGTCTCCAGGCTTTAAACCAGGGTACTTCAAGGGCCAGATGCAGGAGAGTGGTATCAGGAGACAGATATCTAGTCTCATGCGCTCCCAAACACATCTGGTGGGGCCGCTGTGAGATACAGGAAGCTGGACTAGATGGGCCTTTGGCCTGATCCAGCATGGCTCTTCTTATGTTCTTATGTTCTTAACTTTACACTGTGCAAGCAGGATGATGTCATCATTCTGCAATAGCAATATTTAATTTAAATTGATTGACACTTTTCCCTTCAGATTCTGATACTTTTTAGGGCGCCCTTTTGCCCAGGGGAAGCTTTGGGAGCGTCTAGATGGGGTGGAGAGCCTTTAATTGCTAAAAACCACAGCCAACGCATTGTCTCTGGGATTTGTGAAAACTGTATAAAGTAAACTATGGTGGCTCAGCAGACTAAGGCTCAGAAAACTGTTGGCTGCAAAGTCGGCAGCTCAGTGGTTCAAATCCCGGGTGCCATGCAGGGGAGTGAGCTCCTGCTGTTAACCCCAGCTCCTGCCAACCTAGCAGTTCGAAAGCATGTAAATACAAGTAGATAAACAGGCACCACCATAAAAAGTGGGAAGGTAAAACAGTGTTTCCTTGCAGCCATGCTAGCCACGTGGCCAAGGACTTGTACAACACTGGCTCTTCGGCTTGAATACGGAGATGAGCACCACCCTTAGAATCGGACAAGACTAGCATGCATATGTGGGGGGAACCTTTACCTTTTTTATAAACGTTCCTCCAAGGAACAGCAGAGATGCTCAAAATGCAGCCATGAAGTGGGTCATTTTATTTTCATACCTAGAAAACCTGTGCTAGCTAATGTTAATGAACAGGAGCACGTTAAAAAAGATTATTCTTCAAAACACTTTTTATGATTATGATGACCTTGCCTGGTCACTGACTGGGACCTTGAACAGAAAGTAAGTTAAAGGAATTTGCTCGTAACAAACACTTAAAATTGCCAAGATTCTAGTTATTACCCTCATAACGATTAACTGTATTTCCATTTGTCCTACTGTTCTGTCCACACAAGATTGGGTGTTGGAGGGAAGGGAATTCTAATAGCAGATAACAAAGATATGAAGTGGGCTGAAGAGGCAAGTGGCAGAATTCCATGGTAGAATTCACAGTTTGCAGGGAGAAGGTTCTACAGGTTGGAGATGGCTGGGTGGAACTCAGCTTGCACACAAGATAATGCAGATCTTTCATAGGGAAAGGTAGAGAGAGAAGAGTAGCTGCCTAGATGCCCTAAGCACATCTGATCTCACTAAGCAGGGTCGACCCAGGTTAGTACTTGGATGGGAGACCACCGGGGAATACCAGGTGCTGTAGGCGCCTAGAGTAGGAACTGGCAAACCACTCCAGTAGTCCTGCCAAGAAAACTCCATGGATATGGGGTCATGAAGAGTGGGTCACGACTGTAACGACACAACACACACACACACAGAGAAGAGCTCCCCATGTTCCCTAAACTATCCCTTACTGATACTGACCTGTGCTGAGCTTCCTTTGAAATAGAATGCACTACTTAGAATTGTCAGATGTCACTTCCACCTCACACCCTTCTCCTGTCCCTCCAAAGAGGTGACATCTTGCCATGCCTCCTGACCTCTCCAACTCAGTTAGCAAGAACTTGGGCTTCTACCATCTTTCCTTTCCCACGCATATTTCTCTAATAAATACCTGGGCAGTTAGAAGTGATTCCTTGATTGAGGCGGAATGTCTGATTATCTGAGCGCCCTTGCCTCTTGGGAAAGGAATGAGTTTCAAAGGCCTAAATCCACAAGTTAATGTTGCTTCTATGTTATGAGTGTCCTGATTATACAACACCATGTTCAGTCCTTGTCATCACTGGGTATGGCTGGGAAAGACCATAACATGGATAGCTGTGGCTTGTCAAAATGGACCCAAGTTTGACTCAGTACAAAGTAACTTTCTATCTTCTGATGACTATCACAAAACAAGGGAGCCACCACCGGCTCAATTGAGTTCTACTTTGAGAAGAACAGGACAGACCTAAATTCAGTAAATCAATAACCCAAATTAATTTGGCTTTTGAAGGGGATTTGTACAGACAAATAGATAAAGTTTTTGGTGGTGATAAGTCATAATGCCTAAACGGCACCTCCAGGATCAGAGAACCCTGCTCCCAGCTCTGAATACCAACTACTCAAAAGAAAGAAGGAGAAAGGGCAACCAGAGGTATATATGGTTGAACACTATACATAGCCTGTGAACAGCAAATCTCACCGCTGGCTTTCTCCGGCCCTCTTCCCACTTCCTTGAGATCTACAGGAGTGGCTCAGCCTTGCATCTCCTCTGCTCAAGATATTAGGTTGTAGGGGATAGAGGGGCTGGTCGGTTTCAGGGTTCATTTCCCTGGCATTTCTTTGAATAGAGTCCTGCTGGAACTTCCTGTCTCTCCTACTCATCAAACTGGATCTATCTGGATGGGAGGAACTCAGCAGCAGAGCATCTGCTTGAATGCAGAAGGCTGCAGGTTCAAATCCAGGCGATCATGAGATAAGGTTGAGGAAACTGCTGAGAACGTAGGCAATAACAGTGCTTGGCCAGGTGGCCCCAAGAATCTGACTTGTGATGAAGGAGTTTCCTATGGCGGGATGGATAGCCTTGTGGCACAGTGGTTAAATGCCTGTACTGCAGGTAAAACTGTGCTCACGACCTGGGGTTCAATCCCAGGTAGCAGGCTCAAGGTTCACTTAGCCTTCCATCCTTCCGAGGTCGGTAAAATGAGTACCCAGCTTGCTGGGGGGGGGGGCAATGTGTAGCCTGCACACTGTAATTAAAATTGTAAAACGCCCATAGACTACTTAAAGTGGTATGGGGCGGTATATAAGCAGAACACTTTGCTTACTGTTGCAAAACAGCAGCTGTAAAGCAAGTTACTATCACAAAACAGCAGTTTTGGGGGACATTTGGGCATTATCTCTTATCCACGGGAAGGCTTGGAACCAATCCCCAGCAGATACTGGGGTTCAACTGTATTTATACATAGCATCAAAACATAATGGCTTATGTATCTGGCAGCAGAGCCAGAGGGAGTTCAATTCCCTGTTTTACCTCCTGCAAGTAGGGCCAGCCTGTATGGTCTTGGGCAAACTGCACTGTCCCCAGAGTGCACCCAGAAAAAGAAAATGGTAAGCCGCCTCTGTGTATTCTCAGCCTAAAAACCCTGGGAAGACTTGTCATGTCAAAATTGACCTGATGGCACATCATCATCATCATCATCATCATCATCATCATCATCATCATCATCA
>JAHTLZ010003468.1:12664092-12674951 GCA_023846285.1 Phrynocephalus versicolor | reverse complement strand
CATCATCATCATCATCATCATCATCATCATCATCATCATCATCATCATCATCATCATCATCATCATCATGTTCCTATTATACATAGCCTTCTGAATAAGACACCAATTTGACCCATTGCAACATGTTACACATGTAAATTCTGTGATGTCCTCATATTAGCCTGATAAATGAAGAGTGACCAGTTTTCTTGTGGGAATCTAAAGAGTAAGGACCATGTATGATCATGCTGGACAGGGTTGCTATGCTGTGAGCAATCTCCCATAATGTGAACCTCTCGTTCATACAGGAATCCCTCTTGATGAGCTCCAGAAACAGAGAAGCCCTGTCCCTGGACCAGTTCACAATCTCCTGATAGCCAGAAAATAATACAGTAGCTTCCATCATATTGTGCAGAAGCACTCCAGAACACGAGTTAATATCCATCTGATTATACTCTAACTTCTCATGTGAAATAGTCAGCAGCCATCAGGATTTAAATAAAACCTTTTAGTCTTTCAGGTACCACAGGATTTTCTGTCATACAAGTTCTTGTTTACATAATAAATCAACAAAGAGAAAGAAAAGAGCCTAGGATAATAATGGCTCCCAGTGGAAAGCCGGGGCTATTGGGTGGTGGATAGACTGGAGAGACATTGAAAACTTACAGCAACCAAATGTCAGCACCACCCACGGCTTTGTGTTGTTGCTTCTCCTGCTTCAAGGGCAGCAGCCTCAGGGCACATGACATGCTCGCCCACCAAGGCTTTAACTCATTGGAAGCACATTGGAGATTTATACAGACGGGTTGGGAAGCTTCATTACAACTGACCCGTAAGCATGTGTGTTCACCTTGTTTGTAGGCAACAGGAAAAGACTCCGCAACAACCTTCTTCCCCTCAACTGGGGACTCCCGGAATAGTAAGGAGGCTACAATTGATTTTAATCCCTTAATTATTTATCAACATATAATATAATTTTATTTATTTGTATTGCACTCCACAACAACTTGCAGCCTTTGTTACAGGGATAGCTGTTGTGTTCCCCTTCTTCAAGTGGAGCTCACACCCACCCTAAGCACAGCTTCATTTCCTTTGCCCCTTGCAAACACTCAGAAAGTCTGTGATGATAGAGTCAAATTCAAATTAAATCCTGGATGAACAAAGAGAAGTAACTGCTGGAAGGCTGGAATCAAGGTTGGGTTGAAGCAACGCATTTTGAAAGGTCCAAAAAGTGGGGCGGAACCCTAACCCTACCCCTGCTCCCCTTGCAACCCTCAAAATATCAGAGTCACTCAATGCAAGGAGACCATTGCTCTTATATGAGGACTAGGGGCGGGGTGCCCCTGTTTCCATCACTTCTTGTGGCGATGTCAAAATCAATGGGTAGCCAACAAGCAAGCAATGAAGTTATCCACCAGCATCAACACCTCCCCCCCACACACCATGGTGACCCACCCACCCTCCCAAGCAGCCTTCTCAGCCGACCTTGAAGGCCAGCTCACATTACCCATTCTCCAAGGTTATTAATAATGCAGACCAGGCCGTGTTGTGCTCAATAGCTTGCTGCTAATTTGCTGTTCTCTCCTTTTGTGCGCCAGCTCGAACGGGACTTTAATGGATGTAATGAAGAGAGGGGAAACCTGAGAGCCGGATCCCATCCCAGCCACACCGCCAGCTGCATGGCTCAGGCCGGGCAATATCACTCCCTCTCCCCCCCCCAACACCCACCCTACAACACACCCTGCAAAAAGGGCCAGCCTTAGATTTCCATACGATCAGGGAAATATGAGGACTGCTGTGTCCCTGCATTCCCCCCTCCCCTTCTTGCTCTCACACCTTCTGGTATCATTTGTCTCAAGGGCACCCTCCCATCTCACCCCATCCCATCTCCCTGGGGCCTTTTTCTCTCTGGCAGACAGAGATGCAGGAGAGAAAAGTATAATAATTGTAGAGCTGGAAGGGACTCCATGAGTCATCAAGTCCAGCCCCTGTGAAGGTGGCACAATCGGGGAATCAAACTCTCAACCTCTGTCTCTAAAGCCAGAGACCTAAATCACTGAGCTATCCAGCAGGCTTGAATCCATGTTGGATTTCCACCCCACTCCTCATTATGGCTCCCAAAGAGTTCCAGCTCCAGGAACTGGTTGCTAGCACCCTAGAGCAGTGGTTCTCAACCTGTGGGTCCCCAGATGTTCCTGGACTGCAACTCCCAGAAGTCTTCATCACTAGCTGAGCTGGCCAGGATTTCTGGGAGTTGTAATCCAGGAACACATGGGGACCCACGGGTTGAGAACTACTGGCCTAGAGCAAGTGGTGGAACCAAGAGAGGCACACCTTTCATCTGGGTTGTGGACCAGTCTTCTTCACCCTCACAGAATTTCCTTCTAAACACTGTGGCCTAGGAATTCCTCCTACGAGTAAGGGAATGGGGAACTCAGAAGAGGACGTTTACTGTCTAGCTCATCTCTGGGCGCTTTTACACGACCCCTAAAATCCGAGGCAAAGGGCTCCCAGATGCGGAGCTTAAAATTGTTTTCCCACCAGCTCCGGACTTGAAACAAAATAAAGTACAACCACACCCACCTAAGCGTGTCCCAGCGCATTTTCTAAGTACCTGGTCTCCAAAGGTGAAAAATTTCTGATGTGGATGTAAAGCAGTGAGTGCCGGGCTCACCTCACCTTGTGTTTGTTTGTTTGTTTTTGTTTGTTTTTGCCCCCACCCCTTTAAGAGACTGAAAGAGACTGGAATGGTTCCCGGAGCAGCTCAAGGGCAGAGCGGAGGTGAGCCTGCATTCTTTTCTCCCCTTTTTTCTCCCTCCCCTCACGCAGACAGGAGCAAGGAAGTGCAAAGGGGTGGGAACACAGGAAGAGCGACAAACCCCCAAGATCTCTGGTTCTAAATTAAGTTGCCAGTGGATCTTAGGAGTCGTGTAAAAGCGCCCAGAGTCTGATACACCACTGGCACACAAGAGGTCCACACTGAAATATTTTGCTGCACGAGACAGTGAATGTCCACCCTGTACACCAAGGGTGGGGAATGTTCAGCCCTCCAGGTGTTTTGGACAACAACTCCCATAGTCCTTTATCACTGACAATATAGGCTTAGAATTCTGGGAGTTGCAGTCCAAAACATTTGGAAGGCTGACAGTTCCCCATTCCTGTTGTATACCACAACTAAAGAACAGCCAATCAATATATTATAGCATGGATGTGAGGCTGAAATTTCCACAAGCACTCCTTCTGGCAATTAGAAACCTGACAATAATCATTAATTATCCTTCATGTGGCATCACGGATGTGCTTTGCCACCTAATGCAGCCCCCCAAACACTGCCTAATGGTTGGGGCAGGCTTGATACTATCAGAGTAAATGAAAAAGTAGCTATCATTTGATAACACCCACCAAGGTGGCCATCACATTGTGCCAAATCGGAAGGCTTGCCATGATCACTCTGCAGAGCAGAAAATAGAGCGCATACAGGAGAGGCTTTAAGCCTGTAACTCAGTGGTTCCCAACCTGGGGGTCAGGACCCCTTTGGGGGTCGAATGACAATTTCATAGGGGTCGCCATGAGCCAATGAAAAAAAGGGGGCTTGTAGCCTCT
Source organism: Phrynocephalus versicolor (assembly GCA_023846285.1). Taxonomy (NCBI): domain Eukaryota; kingdom Metazoa; phylum Chordata; class Lepidosauria; order Squamata; family Agamidae; genus Phrynocephalus; species Phrynocephalus versicolor. The sequence goes on along the minus strand of JAHTLZ010003468.1, from coordinate 12,671,369 downwards.
TCCAAACAGGGCAAGGGGTCACCACAGCATGAGGAACTGTATTAAAGGGTCACGGCACGAGGAAGGTTGGGAACTACTGATGTAACTGTTCCTCCCACCAGCAGCTTTATATGGTACTGTATAGTCTAAGAAAACTGGGCAACATTTTGCAGAATTGCAGTCTGTGCCTCAAAATCCCTCACAGAATTGTGAAGTTGGAAGGGGCTTATAAGGCCATCAAGTCCAACCCACTGCTCCATGCAGGATTACAAATCAAAGGATATCTGCCAAGAGCTTGTCCAAATTTCTCTTGAAGGCCTCCAACACTGGAGCCACTCACCACCTCTCAAGGTAATTGGTTCCATTGCTGTACTGCTCTAACAGTTGGGAAGTTTTTCCTGACATTGAGACAAAAGCTGGTTTCTCCTAACTTGTACCCATTGCCCAACACTCTGAGGACAGGTCTTCCCCCTCCTCTGTATGACAGCACTACAAATATTTGAAAGGTGCTACCATATCACCCCTCAGTCTTATTTGCCCTAGGCTAAACATGCCCATTTCTTTCAATCTTTCTTCAAAGGGCTTGGTTTCCAGCCCCCTGATCATCCTTGTCACCCTCCTCTGAATTTGTTCCAACTTGGCAGCCTCTTTCTTGAAGTGTGGTGTCCAGAACTGGAACCAGTACTCAAGCGGAGGTCTAACCAGCACTGAATAATAGAACAGAAATGCCCCCTATGACAGAAATGAGGAACTTGCTTTCCTGATTTTGACAAACTATTATTCCCATCACTTGGGGCTTTTGGCCAGACTAGCAGAGTTTAGTGGGAATTGGCATCCAACAACATCTGCTGGACTATACACAGTTCACGCCTCCCTTACAAAATGTGTTGTTGTCATTTAGGTGTGAGCTGGAGAGGAGGCAAACAGTGTGACTGAGAGCTGAACTGAAAACCATGGGTTTCCTAGCTTTTTACTGTAAACGAAAACATACCAGTTCTTAGACGACCTCCTGCGAAAAGCCGTATGTCTAAGCATCACTGCTGTGTCCAAGAGTGTATGGGCCCCATTGTTCAAGCTGGTAAATCTGGGTCTGGAGAGGACCATTTTAAACTGCAGCTGGGAGGGGTGCCCATATGGCCTTATGATCCCACAATTCAAGAAAAGCAAATACTGTATTGCATCTAGATGTCTTGTGCATAGAGGTGAAAGGGTTTTAAAGGCTGCTGCTTCTTTAATTCCCATCTTGTTTGGATGAGATTCCCCTAGCCTAGAACCTTTCCAAATCTGAAAGATGAAATGAACAACTGTAAGACCCCTTCCTGCTTTAATCCAGAGCTGATTTGGGCAGCCCTTCAAACACAGGAGACCTCCAAATTGAAGACTGAAAAGTAAGACTGATAGCTGTCCTTATTCGAAGACAGGCTTCCTCTGAATATGGACATTCCATAGAGCCAAAATCATTATGAAGCCATGGATAGAACAATTCCCTCTGCATTCATCCAATCAGTTTCAAATATCTCTAAAGCTGGTGTCAATTATCACATCTTACAGCTGTGTGTTCCATTTATTAATTTTCCTTTGTTCGGTATTAGTCCTTCCTTTTATTTTTCCTGAATCTCATGCCAATCAGTTTCATGGGATGAATTTTACTAATGAAAGAGAGGGAGAGAATCCTCTGTTTATCCATGGGCTCCTCTCCATGTATAATTTTATAAACTACTTCATACTTAGTCATGTCCTCTCCCCAACCTGAAAATCTATACATCCTTTCCATACACCGCAAGGGTTCATTTCATTTGCCTTCGTCCTTTCCTCCTATTGGTTGCTTTTTTCCCCCTTGCACTTTTCCCAGCTCTATAATACCCCACTTTGAAGGCTACAAACCTGAGCTGAACAATTGTGGTGCACCAACAAGATGCTATGATACCCCTCCTGTTTTGTTCTCAGCGACCATTACTCAGAGGTATCGGAAAACCTGCCAACTTGACTGGCAGACCTTTTCTCAATAAATCTATTTTTTTAATGCAACCTAGCAGCCATCCTCACATCTGGTGGAAATGAGTTCCTAAGCCCTCCCATAGAGTGACTTCTCCTCAATCCTGATGAGTGACGTAGAAGAAGCAGTCTGCACATATGCAACATTTCATCCACCAAGGAGAGAAGATGTGGCTTTAATAATACTGTACACTGTCCAAGATACATAATCCCTACCTCTCTTGCAAGGGAAAATAGGGGGGAAAGAAAACAATGCAAGAAAACGTATCGTATAAATACATATATATACATATATTCCTCTGTCTGAAGCTTAGAAATGGGTGGGGGGGAGAGAAATCTCAATATTGAAGAAGCCATCACAGAATTATTTGACCTTCCAGAAAAAAAATGGAGAAGACTCACCACTGTAAGGCAGTCATGGACCCACACCTCTAACCAGAACCTTTTGGTTTCTCATGCAGGCAGCTATACTTTGGAACATGTCACAAGACATAGGGGTGAATGAAGCACTTTTCAGCGGGAAAGCATCCGAGCTCCCAATCAATTTCTGAAGCCAACCAGAACTGAGCTGCAGGTGTCCACCTGAATGGCTTCAGACCTGTCTGACTGCTCCCCATCCTTGCATCATGAAATGAAAGACTCCCTTATAGCCCTGCTGGGGTTGCAGGCGATTTATCAATAAGAGGGATGGCTGCTTGGTACTTCCACTTATGGCAGGCATGTCCAAACTTTAACCCTACAGATGTTTCAGACCACAACTCCCATAGTCCTTTGCCATTGGAAATACAGGCTTGGAATTCTGGGAGTTGTGGTCCAAAACATCAGGAGAGCCGAAGTTTGGACATGCCTGACTTATGGGATGAGAAGCCAGACTAAGCCAGAATTTTGAAAGAGTACATTTGGGGGGAAACACAACTCCCAGAACTGGCTAGTCATCATGGTCAGTGATATGATAGCTGGGGGAATTTAGGAACTGTGATCTAAAAAAGTAGTTTTTTTTTCCAGCTATGGAGAAGATTCCCTGCAGGCTGACCCCTGGAAAGATGATGTCAAAGCGGAATGTCTCCTGTCTTCAAGCTCGCAGCTGGGAAAAGGCCTTTTTCCTTCCCCACTCCCAAACGAAGAAGCTTGCTGCAGCTGCCATATATGATAGGTATGTCTCCTGTGTAATAGCTACTGTTGTCTTATTGACGTATACTCAACACTCAGATGTATTCCTTATAAACCTTATGCAGCTGGTTGTAAATACTGTGCATCTTACGGCAGTGCTGTCTTATAGCAAAAAGTGTTCTGCAAAGTTGGTTCATTTGAACCAGGGGTTGGGAACCTTCAGTCCTCCAAACGTTTTGGACCACAACTCCCACAGTCCTCTATCATTAGCAATATAGGCTTGGAATTCTGGGAGTTGCGGTCCAAAACACCTGGAGAGCCAAAGGTTCTGTACCCCTGCTTTAAATATTATTGGCCTTTGTGATTAAGGTGCATGAAAAGTGACTAATGTTTGAATTCCTAAGGTGGAAGTATGTTTTCAGGAACAGAAGAGGGCAGAAGGCATTTCAGAGGAATAATTTTGATTGCACACCTCACACAACTTTGGAAAAAACATTTGGAGTGGGTTGTAGTCCATGAAAGCCTATGTTGCGGTGCATTACGTCAGTCATGAAGGTGTCACAAAACTGTCTAGTTTTGCTGTGACAGACTAATATAGCTGTTGTTGTAAAGTGTTGTCAAGTCACTTTCTATTTATGGTGACTCTGAATAGGGTTTAAGTGGTATGTGAGAATTTTCAGAAACTACTTAATTATTGCTACCCATCAGACATTTTAATTACTATACTGCACTAGCTCTCTTATATGTTATGTTGCCACTAAAGGCGCTTTTACACGACCTCTAAAATCCGGTGTCAACTTAAATTCAGACCAGAGATCATGGGGGTTTGTCGCTCTTCCTGTGTTCCCACCCCTCTGCACTCCATTGTTCCTGTCTGTGTGAGGGGAGGGAGGAACAAAGGGAGAAAAAAATGCAGGCTCACCTCTGTCTCCAGGTGGAAGCAGCCCCAGCAGCCCCGTCGTCATGATTCCTGTCTCTTAAAGGGGCAGCAAGGACAAAAAAAACAAACAGAAGGCGAGGGAGCCCGGCATTCACAGCCTTACAATGCGCATCGGAAGATTTTTTACCTCCTGGAGGCCAGGTACTTGAAAAGTGTGCTTGGACACGCTTAGGTGAGTGTGGTTATACTTAATTTTTTTTTTAAAGTCTGGAGCTGGTGGGAAAACTTTTTTAAGCTCCGGATCTGGGAGCCCTTTGCCTCGGATTTTAGGGGTCGTGTAAAAGCACCCTAAGTCAGTTCTGACCTATAGAGATCCTAGTAGGGTTTTCAAAGTAGATTACAGTATATATTTAAGGAGTGTCTTTACCAGTCTCTCCACCAGGTGAGGTTTCCATGGCCACACTACATGTATTTATATAATTTATAATTTATATATATGTATTTATACGATACAGTACATTGGAGGGGGCATGGTGGCTCAGTGGACTAAGGCTTCCGAAAACTGTCGGCTGCAAAGTCATTAGCTTGGCGGTTCAAATCCTGGGTGCCATGCAGCGGAGCGAGCTCCTGCTGTTAACCCCAGCTCCTGCCAACCTAGCAATTCGAAAGCATGCAAAAATGCAAGTAGATAAATAGGTACCGCCATAAAAAGCAGGAAGGTAAAACAGTGTTTCCTTGCAGCCATGCCAGCCACGTGGCCATGGACTTGCACAACACTGGCTCCTTGGCTTGAATCCAGAGATGAGCACCGCCCCTAGAGTCAGACATGACTAGCATGCATGTGCAGGGGAAACCTTTACCTTTACTGTTTTACATTGGATTTACCTTTCTGGAAACATTTTTTTTTGGGGGGGGTCATCACTCTCTAAAGTTATTGATCATTTACCATAACTCCCCAGACGTTTCTTCCAATGTCCAACAACTATACATTGTGAAGAATTCCATATATTTTAATGAGATGTGTTCAATTCAGATAAGGAGGGGGGTTCCAGTTATACAGTCTGTTTGATCAGGCTTATTCAGCCAGCAACATCCAAAATAAATACAGCAGACTGGATAACTTAAGGCTGCTGAAGATGTTTGGACATGCTTACACCCCCAGAGGTCTCTGTAAAGTGTAAACTATGAAATATGACACTTGCAATTCATTAGCATATGTCAGCACAATGTCTTGTAGCATTTAAACCATTGGCAACAGGGTTATCATGGGCCTGGCACTGTGGGTGTAACAGGAATACTCATCAGATTTGAAGATAACTCCAGGCTGGAGGGATAGCTAATAATCCAAAAAAAATAGACTCAGGATCAAAACGACCTAAACAGCTTAGAGAACTGGGCTAGAAGAAAATGTGTTACATTACAAGGGAAAATGTTTTGTTCTATTCGTCAAGAAAAACTGAATCCACAAGTATAAAATGGCTGAAAACTGGCTTGGCAGTAGTATGTGTAAAAGATTTTAGGGGTCTATCAAGAGTCAATATAATGATGTGGGGAATGGGGAGGACATGCAGGACTTCATTGAACGAACAGAAATACGGTTTCCAGTTCAAGTGAAAAATAATAGTACCAGTTCATTCTGCTTCGGTGAGCCCTCAACTGGAATATTGTGTCCAGTTCTGGGCACCACAGTTGAAGTGGGATCCAAGCTATAAAGTGTCCAGAGGAGGGTGAACCAAGATGCTAAAAGATCTGGAAACCAAACTCTATGAAGAATGGCTGAGTGAACTGGATATGTTTAGCCTGGAGAAGAGTGAGAGGGAATATGATAGCCATCTTCAAACATTTGAAGGGCTGTCGTGTAGAAGATGGAGCAATTCCCCCCCTCCTCCGTAGCTCTGGAGTAGAGGACCAAAATTAGGAGAAACAAAATTTCACTGAAACATTAGGAAGAACTTTGCAACAGTAAAAGTGGCTTGATAGTTGGGTGGACAGTCTTAGAGGTTGGTGGGCTCTCATTTGAGGGTTTTAAACATGTTAGTTCCTCTCCCCGTCAGGAACATTTGAGCTATGGATTTCCGTTTGGGCAAGGGATTGCACACAGTGACCCTTCAGGTTCCTTCTAGCTCCACAGTTCTGTGATTCTAGGTTATTGGACTTTAGTTCCCATCAACGTAGCCATCATAGGGCCTTTTTACACAACCCCTAAACTCCGTCGCAAATGGCTCCCAGCTCCGGAGCTTAAAATTGTTTACCCACCAGCTCCGGAGTTTACTGAAAATTAAGTGCGACCACGCCCACCTAAGCGTGTCCCAGCGCACTTTTCATGTACCTGCTCTCCAAGGGTGAAAAATCTTGATGCGGATGTGCCGGGCTCTCCTCCCTTCTTTTTGCTGTTGTTTTTTGCCTCCCGCCCCTTTCAGAGAAGGAATCACAACGACGGGGCGGCGTCCACCGGCACCAGAGGTAAGCCTCCATTCTTTTGTCCCCTTTTTTCTCCCTCCCCTCACGCAGCCAGCAGCCAGGAAGTGTGGAGGGGTGAGGACGCACGAAGAGCGACAAACCCCTAAGATCTCTGGTCCGAATTTAAGTGACCAGCGGATCTTAGGGGTCGTGTAAAAGCGCTCATAGTCAGTGCTGGGGGTTTATATGAGTTTTAGCTGAACAACTATCAGAGGACCACCATGGTTATCCTTGGCATGAGAAGAACTTTGCCATACTCAAAATGGACAACCATTCCTTTGGGCAAAGGGGGGACTGGCTTCCACCCTGAGGCTGAGAATACAGTGGTACCTCGATTTACGAATTTAATCCGCTCCGAATGCATGCTCTTAAGTCGAGCTGCTCTTAAGTCAGGGTACCACTGTACCTCCAACCAGCATGTTCTTTCTGCCTCCTTAACTTTCCTGCTGTAGGCATAAATGCCTGCTTGCTTGTGTCTGCCTGGTTGTCTCCCTCTTTCCCTCTCTCCGAATTTCGCTCCAGCTCTGGTTTTCACACCTGACTGCACCAACCTGTGTTCTGCCTTCTGTCCCACCAACCAAAATGGAAACAAAGTGCCACTGGCCATATCAGGTCTACCTAACCCACCATCCTCTTTTACGCCGTGGCAACCAGATGGCCCCAGTGGGAAGTGTCCAAGTGGGGCAAAGATATAATGAGGGCTATCATTCAAATACCAAGTGGTGGCAACCACATTCAGAACCCTGAGGAGGAAATACACAACTATAATTCGTAGCCACACACATGAGCTTTCATGAGTGAAAAGCAAAAGTGCTCTGCTTATATACCACCCCATGGTGCTTAAAGTCCTCTC
>JAHTLZ010003468.1:12649507-12664082 GCA_023846285.1 Phrynocephalus versicolor | reverse complement strand
TTTTCCAGGAATAGGCATGCTTTGCATGATAATTCCCTGTGGGATGCTTCGCAGGACAAAAAACTGTTCCACATTATGTACTCGGGGGGGTGGGGGTGGACTGGTTATTTTGTCTTTATTCTAGTCCCTGGAACAAATTAATCCGTTCCCAATGCATTCCTATGGGAAACCATGTTAAGACAAAATTTTCATAAAACAAACTGAACCATAGCCTCTGGAACATATTAATCCATTTTCAATGCATTCCTATGGAAAATCACATATTGTAAAATAAAAAATTCTTAAAACAAACTGACCCGTAGAACGAATTAAATTCATTTTAACAGATACAAGTGTGTGTGTGTGTGTGTGTGTGTGTAAGAGAAAGAAAGAGAGAGAGAGAGAGAGAGAGAGAGAGAGAGAGAGAGAGAGGCAGGGCTTGTTCTAGCTAGACAAATCTTTGTTGGCTTCTAGTTATTAATGCATTGTTTTTAAGGTGCTTGTAGAGTGACTGCTTTATAATCTTCTCCAGAATTTTCTTTGGGAATGATGTTAGTCTCACTGGTCTGTAGTTCCCAAGTTGCTCTTTTTTTTCGTTTGCCATTTTGAAGTCTTCACCCATCTTTCATGATTACAAGAAAATAATAGACATTGGTTCTGCAAGTTCTTCAGCCGGTTCCTTCAGTACTTTATAATGCAGTTCATCTGGCCATGGAGATCTGAACTCATTCAAAGTAATAAAGTATTCTTTAACTCTTTCTTCATCAGTCTCAAGATACAGTCCTGTTCCTTTCACTAGTACAGAACTTCACATTTGCCTAGAAGGTTGTAGAAAGCATGCAATGAATGTTAGGGTGCTAGTGGGAAATTTGTTGAACGGCAGCATGAAGAGAAAGAGTGAAAGGATGGAATGTAGAGGAATCCAGTTGAACAGGAATGGGTTTAGAGGGTTATTATTCATTCTAACCCCTCTGATTTCACACTTGAGTTTACTGCAGTGAATTTGTTTTGTTATTCATATAAACACTACATTTTGTAAGCTCTGGACGACCATCAGTGAAAGTTAAAGGATTTTGAAGCTCTGACCTCCTTACATACAGCCAGAAAGCAGGTTCAGCACACAATAAGACCAGGAACGAGTATTTTGCCTCTGTTTATGCAAATTGTTTCATGTTGCTCATTATTGGCATTTTGATTTTCTTCTTTTCTTTTCTTTTTAAAATGACCTTAAATTGAGTTTGCAAGCCATCTTGAAGACATGTCTTTGGAAAGAGAGAACCCAAGTGTTTTCAAAACAAAAACCAGCAAGTGGTGTCTGTTTTGCCTGCATGGATTTCCAAGGGCTCAAATGCCAGAGCCATTGTTGTGACAGGTCCTTAGGAAGGAGATTGTGTCAAAAGATGTGTTATCCAAGGAGAAGTGCTCATTACATTTCAGTGTTGCTGGGGCAGGAAACACTAGGGGGGGGGGCTTTCAATTGGGGCATAAGCATGATTTACATGGGCCAGGTGCAGCTGAGCTGAATATCCAACCGAGTCCCAGGTTGCTGTTCCAGCTCCCTCATTAAAGAGCCGTTAATACTTCCACTGCCAAACGATCTATATTTAGTGTCCCTGGTGGATGCCGGACACATTCCCAGCTTCTCACAGCCCTAGTTAATCTTCCCCCAGGGAGCTTTGCAGTCAGAGCAGCTTTTTTGTGCCCTACATTTACTTGTCATTCATTTCAATGACATCACAAGCAAGCACATCACAGCAGCGAGAGATGATGTCACTGGCCCAATATTATGACCTCGTTGTGAATTGAGAACCAATTGAAAATTAGAAGGGATAGTTCTAAAGCAGGCATGTCCAAATTTTGGCCCTCCTGATGTTTTGGACCACAACTCCCAGAATTCTCAGCTTAGTTTGCCAATTACAAAGTGGGGTCATGGTAATTTGATTTCTTGTGTGTTCAAAACATGTCTGGTTTCCATGACTCAACTCCCAGATAAATGCACCTGAAGGACTGAGAATCCCTACAGATTCCATGCAAGAGAAAAAATCCCAGAAACTGACTCCATTTCCCATCAGCCCACCACTTCTCAGCCAAACACAAGGAAGATGTCAGGGCTAATTTTAAAACCAGTGTGAATGGTAGCGAGCAGAAGAGGGTATCCTGTAGAGACCATCTTGACTGCTGCCATGGGTGTGGTCAACATTCAGGCCGCCCTTTGCTATACACAGCTTGGCATCCTTTTTCCTTCTGTGCAGGGATGATACTGTGCAGTGAGACTGGGCCATTACCTAGCTTTTGGGATCATGTAAAGCATAATATCCCACGTCCGTTCATAAACCACAGGGTTTTGGTTTGCTCTGCTGCTGCCACTTTCTAGAACTGTCTTCCTTTTTTTCTTCTAAATAGCTACTCTGCGTTTTTTTTTCTTTTAAGATTGTCTGTGAATGTGGGATGGATGACCAACCGACTTTCTTCTACAGACTCTCTTCTTCCCCCAACTCCCACCACCATTGTGTTCCTGCTCTCTCTCTCACACACACACACTCACTCACTCTTTACCGGATGATGCAGGGGGAGACCTGGACATGCTGCCATACAGTGCATGGCTCCTGGACAGTGACAGGAGGGAATTAAAGGAAGAAGCTGGTAGAACATTTGCCTACATACTGAGGGTCTGCTCATTGTATCCTGCATAGCATCCTCGCTCCCAGGCCATAGCCTTTTGTTTCCCCCGTTCCCCACTACCTCAGAATCATACAAATGACTGCATGAACCTGAGGAGGAAACAAATCGGTCCATGCCACCTCTAAATCAGTTCCGGGTGAATCAGTCCCAATCTGTGCAGCAAATACAGTATTTACGAGATACCATCAGATCAGACAGTATTCTCACAGCCTTTTAGCAGATAGAATAAGTCTGGAGCTTTGTTTAGATTCTTGGAGAAGATCCGAAGCAATACGACACACAACCATTGAAATTATTCTTTCGGTTTAGTTTAGAGATGGGCACGAAGCGCAATGAAGCCCATGTTCTCTGCTTAACCTCCCTCCCCACTGTCTGGCAGCTCACTCACCATCGTCAGCATGCTGCCGGGGAGGGGGGGGCTCTTTCCCCATTAGGGGAAAGGACAAGCTGCCCTTCCCCACCTCCTCAGGCTGCTGGCCAATCTGATGACTGGGTGGTCCGGGGATTCTCCCAGCACAGGTGACAAGTGGCTAGCTGCCTGAGGCAGGAAAGGGCAGCCTGAGCTCTTTCCCAGACTGGCATGCTATAAAGGAAGGAAGACCCCAGCAGTACACCAATGGCAGTGAGGGAGCCTGCTGGCTGTGGGGAAATGGGGAGGTTAAGCACAGCACCTGTGGAACCATGCATGAGTTTCAGCATGAAGCACTTAATTGCTTCTCACACCCATCTCTAGTTTGGATTTAAAGCAAAGTGTGCTGTTTATATACCACCACATAGCGCTTTAGAGAGAAGACCTGAGTTCATTACTAAGTAATGAATCTTTCTGCCAGCCTTATTTACCTCACAGAGTTGTTCCAAGAACCATGCATTGTGTCTTAACACTTGCAATCCCATAGATCAATGGAGGCAAACACATCAACTTGGATAAGAATTCTGTTTTCTGTCCCATCCTCTGTCTTTAAATTTAAATAAAAGAGGTTTATGAGTTTAAAAAAAAAGCTGGATCTTCCTGTAGACTCTTAATTTCATATGAGTTTTGCATGGGATCTTTCCCAATCACCATCAAATCATTCTCCGCACTGATATACCTGGCAGACCATCTCTTTCTAGATGGACCACAATATCTTTCTGGTACATCATCCATTCCTAAGTCCCATATCTTTGCACACCACCTAGAGTGGTTTTGGTATGTTATGACAAAGGAGGATGTCATTTTTCATTTTGTGCCTATCTTGAAGAAAAACTAGTATACCACTGTGATAGAAGTATTACTAACATTTATAAGATCCAGGTTTGTCTTATCCATTGGTCAAACCCACCAGGTGACCTTGAACAAATTGCCTTCTCTCAATGCTGTTTATCTGGCTGGCTTCGGAGAGTTGAGGGAAGAAATCATACCTCCTACCTTATGAGAATTGGGAGGAAAAGCAGGTTATAAATGCAATGCAAGCTAAAGAGATCAACCTCGCCTCACACCTGTTGGAAGCTGAGTACTGCAGAGAATGACAGAGCAGATGGATCTTGTTCTGTGCTGACAAGGCACACTTGATGCTGTTAGGCCTGCTCCAGGCTGTTCAGCCCTACATGATCAATCTTCCTTTGTCAATTAAACACACACATTGCCAGGCTTTGAGGAGTATTGCTGGAAACTAGGGCGGAAGAATATAAACAACTAGGATAAACAGCCCATCCCTGTTTCGGCGCCTCTGGCCACGCAAGGACCTTGAGAGGGGGGTGGGTGAGAGACCTCCTTGGATCTGTCCCAATAAGATGGCTTCTTTCTCAATGGGATAATTTCAGAAAGACTTAGGCCCTGGCAACCTTTATTGTTGAGGATGGGGCAGAGCCAGGGCTCTCTGCCCCGCATACCGCTCTCCTAACACTATTTACAAGGTTGAAAGTTTGCCATTCTTGAGCTACCCTGGCCTGGCCCAACTGCTGGCTTAGGGCCTTCCCACGCGCTCTCTGAAGGAATGACCCAGAGCCTGAGTTTCAAAGTTGTATGGGAAGTTGGCTGGGCCAGTACTGGCTGCTAGAGGATGGCAAGAGGGCCATCTCCCTGTTCTGAATTGCGTTGCACTTCCCTTAATGGACAAGGTCCGTAGCTTGAGGGTGGTCTAACTCTGGTGGACTCAGTGTTCAGGGGTGCCTTTCTTCAGCTGCAGAAAATATACCAGCTACGCCCCTACCTGGACAAACGGGGCCTCATGACAGTTACGCATGCACTGGTAACATCCCATATTAATTACTGCAATGCACTTTACATGGGGCAGCCTTTGAAGATGGTCTGGCGATTGCAACTGGTTCAGAATCGCATGGTGCCGCTTGAGTGGTGGAGCCACCAGAGATCATATCACGCCGATTCTGTATAACCTTCGCTGGTTACCAGTTGCTGCCTGATCCCAATTCAAAGTGCTTGTTTTGACATGTAAGGCCTTAAATGGCTTAAGGCTCTGCCTTCCTTTCTCTGCTGAAGCTAAGGTAAGTATTTTTAATCTTTGGGTATTTATTGTTGTTTTCTCTTGTCTTATATTTTTAGTAAAGTATGTTATCTTTTTCTTATATACACACTGTTTGTTCTCCTTATTTAAGTTGTGTCTACTTTACAGTACTGTAGATGTTTTTTGGGTTACTGTTTCTCTTTTTTGTTTATTTGCTGACCTCTTTCGATCACCTTCGCTGCACACTGAGTATCCCACATGGCTTGTAGGATACTCGGGTGTTTTATTTTCTTTTTTTGAGACAACAAGCTGCAGCATTCTATAAATATCTTTTAATAGTAATTAATCCAACACAAAAGCTTTACTTTTCCAAGCTCTGTATCACTGGAAGGTTTGTAATAACATCTATTTAAACCCCCCCCCCCATAATCTGAGGTCATAAACTGTACCTTACATAGGTTCTGCTGCAATATAACGGATGGCTTTGGTTTTCATTATGATATTTGTGGCATTTCACTACAGCTTTCAGGAGTAGGGTGTTTCCCTGGTTTTGGTGGCAGTACGTGGGCTGATGCCAGCATTTGTACCTCATCGCTATCATTTTATTTTCCAGAATTCCCTATATTCTTCCACAGCATCTTAGAACTCAAAGAAGAAATGATTATTTCAATGGGTGCCACCATTTTATGTTTCGGATGCCATTCTATATACAGAGAGACTCCCAACTGCTCCAAAATAGCTTGGAAGGAAGCAGTACAGTCACCAAGATCAAGAGAGCTTTGTTTGGTCCCCTAATTTGGTTTGGAGATCATTTTGGAGGTTTGGAATGTATCCTGAGGTAAGTGATTCTGTTGTCATACTGCTCTAACAGTGAAGCAGTTTTTCCTTATACTGAGCCAAAATCTGGTTTCCTGAACTTGAAGCAATTATTATGAGCCCCACACTCTGCAATGATCAAGAATAGAACCTGCCGCTCCTTTGTATGACCAAGAATAGAACCTGCCGCTCCTTTGTATTTAAAAAGGGCTATCATACCCCCTCTCAGTCTTCTTTTTCCAAGGCTAAACAATGCTCAGTTCTTTTTTCAGTCTTTCCTCATACAGTATATGGCTCGGTTTCCAGTTCCTTGGTCATCCTCGTTGGCCACTTCTAAATTTGCTTCAGTTTGTTGCATCCTTCTGATGGAGCCCAGAATGAGGGAACTGAGCATGGGGTTGGACTTGGTGGCCTCATAGGCCCTTCCAAATAAATTATTCCATGATATAAGAGTCTATGATCCCAATTTGGCATGGAGCTATTCTGTGCTCCCGTTCAATTCAATTTGTGCCCAACATCTGAGTAATATTTTTTTTTACATTTTTGAGGCCAAAACAAAGATAAACTAAAATGAGGTCAAAACATTAAATTGTTATAACATTTTTATTTCTGTCCTGATGTACATATAATTTGGCAACATGATGGATCCTAATGAAGGAAGTAGGTCTGCCAAGTTGCAGAGAGCTAGCTTCACCAGTTGGCACACTCAGCAGCTTTAAACTTTGTTATTCCCTACCCCGCACAAAAATTATAGCAATTGTTGAAGCAGGTTGTTCCTCTTCCAGTTGATTTATGCCACAGACCGATTAGTAAAATTAATCCACTTCTCCCTAAAACTGAATCTGGTTGCTCCACATCACTTGGGGCTACATACAAATTTGTTCAAAACTAGCCATTTCAGTTCAGAATTTGTAATTTGGCTCAGCCCAATGTACAGTTCTTAATGCAAGGAATTCTGGGGAAACAAAATGGCAACCAACTGGAGGAAATGCTGAATGCAACCCTATTGCTGCCACCTGTACGAGATGTGTTTTTATTAATTGAAAGAGAACGATACAACCAATGCTTATCCTGTACTGGCGAAGCACTTCTGATAATCTTAGACCAAAATACTCAAGATTATCCAAGGCAGTTAAATCCTGAATTTGCAATATTCCTTTGTCAATTAAAGATGCCTATACATGAATATTGCTAGGCTTTTTTTAGACAAAGCTTACATGGTTAGCTACAATGAATGCACTGAATAAATGAAGGATAAAATGAACACATTTTTCTCTGCACGAATCACTCCCCAATTTTTTGGTCTTTAATAATGGTGGGGGGGACCTTGAAAAAAGCATTGTCTTGAACACACAAAATTTACATGGCAGAAGGATACACACGGACGTGTTTGTTCAGCATGCCTTTCTTGCCAATGGAGAAAGTGGAATCATGTTCTTTTTTAATGTGTGAGGATCATCCCTGGTGTGAGCTGCAAGTTCCCCAGCCCAAATGTCAACTCGGCTGTGAATTCACCATGCAAACATTTCCATGCTCTTCAGCTTTGGCCACCACCATCCCTGGTCTGCGTTATGGAATGACTACCAACCTGACTTGCAGACAGGGCCAGAGCTTCCATTAAGGTGAACTAGGCAGTTGGCAAAATGGAGAGAGGGCACTGGACAGCCTGCCGCCCCCCCCCCCCCCCTCGCCGGCCCCCCCCGCCCCCCCCCCCCCCGCCCGCCACCCGGCCCTCGGCGGGCGCCCGCCCATGGCCTCCCTCCCGCCCCCACTCCCGCCCTGCCCCACCCGCCGCCCCCCACCCCCCTCGCCTAGGGCGCAAAAAAAAACTAGCACCGGCCCTGCTTGCAGAGGTGCTGAAATGCTAAGAGAGGTTGGCATTTACCATGGGGGCGATTCCATACTTGCACCTATGAACCCATCACTTCCTCTATATGGAAAGGCAGCATTCCCAAATGCAAGAATCTGGGACATTTCAGCTTCTCAGCCAGTTTTAAAAATCAGAGCTTGAAACTTTTATATATAACTACAGTTCCTATTTTGGCCTGGTCCCAGACAAGAAAAAATCTCTCTCCCAGAGAGGGCTCTCCTTAGGTTGGCTGATGTGCTTCTTGCTCTCCTTCCCATGTCAGACATAATGAAAATTATGTTGACTCAGGCCAGTCTTTGTCAAGGGGATTTTGTACAGTTTGCTTGCTTATGATGGGCCTTTAATAGCCCACATGGCTGGAGGCAGGACACTGTGTACTCCCACCGTCTGGTCTTGTGAAGATCACAGGAGACTCTTGGGTGAGTTGATTGCCACCAACGTCTGGTGGTTAGCAAAAGTCAGCCTCCAGGGGAGAAAGCCAGTGATGGGGGAATTAAAGGAACAAATTATGCACATCTGCTTGTTTGCAAAATTATCTCCTGCTGAGCCTGCATATTTTTAAACATCAACAGCCACCTTGTTATCCTTTTTTAAGTCCTCAGTGCTTTCCTCAAAATAAATGGCCTCCCCAAAGGCTTCCCTTGGTGTGACTCTGGGAAAAGCATTCAAGGCATGGTTAGAATCACTCTTGATGGTGTTGTTTTAGCATCTTCCAGACCAGCCGGAGCTCTGCTGGGTCCATTGCCTAGCCTGAAAAGCAAGGCACGCCTTCCGCCTACCTGAGAAAAGATGCAAATTTGCTACAGATTTCCCCCACCATCACCTGTCATTGCCAGCAACAAAGAAATGTCTCCCCTTGTCAGGCACATGACTGGTGTGAGGCTTTTCTCACTGTGACTTCAAAGGGAGCATTTCAAGTCCCGAGAAGTTCCAGATACATAAAGCAGCCAGTTTGTGAAAGAGGGCATGTATGCAAGAATGTATCTCAAGGGATGTTCACACTGGTCTTTCCCATTGCCTCTCATTGGGCACCGGCAATCATGGTGCTTCAAGGTCTGACTTGGCTTTCCTCCCTGCCCTCCCCAATGGGCCTCCCCAACTGAGAAAAAAAGAGGTGGAAGCTGCAGCAGCTCTGCTACCTTTGCAATCAGTCAAATTGATGCCCCTTCCTCTCCTCCTCCTCCTCCTCCTCTGCCACTGGTAGCAAACCTTCAGCACTCCAAATGTTTTGGAGCACAACTCCCAGAATCCTGAGCCTAGATTGCCAATGACCAAGGACTGCTGGAGTTGTGGTCCAAAATATCTGGAGTGCCGAAGGTTCTCCACCACTGTCCTAGGCCTTTGATGTCATAACAGGCCAACATTTAAAAGATGAATTGTCTGCCTCATTGCGCCCCATGGCTGCAGGACCGTCACCTGTTGAAGAGCTGCCTTTAAGCACAGTTTCTAAAGCAACAGAAGGAGAAAACGTCTTTTGTTGTTGTTGTTGGGTCTCTATTTTCTTTTATGTTTGTAAGGCTTTCCACCAAGCTAATGCAATATAAGAAGAACAGAACTAGAGCCTTGCCCTAGTGCCTGGGTGGGCTTGGAAGGCAGGTCTTTCCAACGGGGCAGACTTGGTGCCCTAGCCAAGTTTGCTTATTCATTCATTCATTCATTCATTCATTCATTCATTCATTCATTCATTCATTTCTATACCACCCATCTTCCAATGGAGCTCCGGGCGGTTCACAACAATATAATACTACAGTAAAATCAAAATCAGCAGACCTAGCAAAAATGGAAGTCTGATTTTCAGATACCATTATGGCCAAGGAGGACTAGCTGTACTGGTGATTGTTTTGTTGCTGTTGTTTTTAAAATGATAATCAGATGGAAAACATGCAGTAATGAGGGGTGGTGGTGGTAAAGGCCATTTCAAAATCAGAGTGATGCTCTTCCACATTCTGAGAGCACTAAAGTTGTATGAGGTCAACTGATGCAGAAAGAGCATCCATCCATCCATCCCATCCATACATACACAGAGTCACTGAATCATAGAATCATGAAGTTGGAAGGGGCCTACAAGGCCATCAAGTCCAACCCCCTGCTCCATCCGGGAATACAAATCAAAGGAGATCTACCAGATGGTTGTCCAGTTTGCTCTTGAATGCCTCCAGTGGTGGAGCACTCAACACCTCTCAAGGTAAGTGGTTCCATCCATCCATCCATCCATCCATGCCATACCATGCCATGCCATGCCATGCCATGCCATGCCATCTAGTGGCCTTCCCATTATCCTGGTTAGTTTCCAGCATTAAAATAAACATAAAGAAAATGACAAAATCTCACCCAACTAAAACATATAGAAACAAAGGAGTAGAGCATACAAGAAGTATAATATGAAACAACCTCCAAAGGAACTGTTACTAACAGTGCTACTGACATCTTGCAAATTCAAGATGAGGGCTTTCTTCCTCACATCACAATATCTCATATTAACCCTTCTTCTTTTTCTGCTGTCTTCTGCTTTTCCTAGTGTTACTCTCTGCTTGCGAGTCTTGTCTTATACATGTCCTCAGTATACGAGTCTCAGTTTAATTATTTCAGCTTCTACTGAGACCTCAGCTTTCCTTTGTTCTAAACACATTTAAATCCCCTTTGGAGCAGTCCCTGGCACCCATAAAACCTTTCTCCCACACAGTATTTCCCGTGAATTGATTCCCCCCCCCCATTCAGTTTTCTTCATCCCAGCTTTCACTTCCACTCAGTAATAGGGCAGGGCTGCAGAAAAGGTCCCTGACATCTTTGTGGCACAGTGGTTAAATCCTGTACTGCAGCTATATCTGTGCTCACAACTTGGGTTTCAATCCCTGGTAGCCCACTCAAGGTTTACTCAGCCTTCCATCCCTTTACCGAGTTTGGTAAAAATGAGTATCCAGCTTGCTGGGGGTGGCGGGAATGTGTAGCCTGCATAATTAAAAATGCAATGCTTTAAGTGCTATGAGGCAGTTTTTGGCTTTTGCTTTTGATCTGCTCTATATCCAAAGATAGGTCCTGTAGATCAGATTCGAAATGTTATTTAGGAGACTGTTTGCAGGGTCTGTGACTTTATCTGTGGATTTCCATGACTTTGTTCTTTAAATTCCAAAGGGGAAGGGGGGTGATAGTGGGGGCTACCCTGTGTCCTAATCACATGATCTCTCTATAGAGGCAAGTGCTTCATGAGCTTGACAGTTTCATATGAAGATGTCACCATGGCGCCACAGGTGCTGCATGGACCGTTGCCCCAACCATTTTTGGTTGGCCATATGCGTACTGACTGGCCTAATAACAGGTCACCTACAATACTAGAACCAACTCTATTTCCTGAGAAGAGGAAATGCAAAGTAATGAAATAGTGGGAATGGCTCAAGTGGAACACCCTGGACAGTGTAGAGATCAGGAGTAGAGAACCTCCGGCCCAGCAGGAATTCAAGCTACAGCTCCCAAGCAATCCCTTACTATTGACCAAGGCTGGAAGGGATTGTAGGTCAAAGACATTTGGAGGACCAATGGTTCATCACCCCAATGGAGATAGACCAATCATCTGACTTCGTAAAAGGCAGCTGTTAAGGGCCAGCCAGTATCTCTTCAGGAGCTGCAAATGTCACTGGAGGTACAAACGGGGAGGGACCACTGCTTGCATGGAGATGCTCCTGGGTTCCATCTGCAAGCAGGGAATGGAAAGACTTCTCGAGAACAACAGCTATTCAATTCATAGGCACTCCTGAAGACCAGTCTATCAACCAAACAAACATGTACATAAGCTAAAGGTTGGCTTGCAAGCTCTCCTTGCTGTCTTAGAGCAGAGGTGAGCAGCTGGCAGCTCCGTTGTTGTTGGCAGATGGTACCTCCCATCAGCTCTTGCTCACCTAAGTTGATAGTGAGGGATTAGGGGAGCTGCAGTCCAGCCACACCTGGAGGGTCACAGCCTCCCTCCATATTTTCTTTAGGGGAAGATTTCCAAATCCATCCAGTAATCATGGAACACCAACAAGGGGGAAGAGCCATACCACTTACCTGAACACAACATGATTAAACCTGCCACCTGTGTGGATATCCACTGCTAGTCACATGTGGCTGAAGCCCCACAAAAGGTCGGAGGTCACATGGTGATGAAAGAAGTGGCACAAAAATATCCAGCTGCCAGCAAGAGGAATGGAGACCCAAGTCCAAAATATGACGTGTAGGCTGGCGTCCACTACGAAAGCTGTTCAGGAATCTCAGAAGGTCCCCGGCTGCAGGAACAGGAAGTCACGTGGAACCCCCCTGCAGAAGACACACCGGTGGTCACAACCAGGAGATGGAGCTACGTGGGAGAATGCTGATCCCGCCAGGGAGTGTCCTAGTTTGCTCGCTGACACCGCCAGCACATGACACAATGGGGTCGCTCTGTCTCACTCTTTTTGTCATCAAAGGCAGAGCAAGAAGGCACGCTGCGCAGAAGCGACAGCGGTAAAGGCTTGAAAAGCAGCACCCAGTCGTCAATGCTTCCCTAATCGCTTCCTGGCACGGAGCAGGGAGAGGGGGGCAGGAGGCACAGGCATAAGGCCACCCAGAGCTGCAGGCAAATCCCTCCGGCCCCAATGGAGAATGCAAGGAGACAGGACCCTGGTGTCCCCCTCCTTCCCGCCCAGCCTAGCTTTTAGCTTGGCTGCATGCTCTCCCTCCCTGTAGCTGGGAGCAGCTGACATGCTTACTACGCACCGCGGACTCTGCTGAGAATTCCTGCCCTTGCTAAGCCCACATGTTCTGGATGCAGGCCCAAAGAAGAGTGGCAGCGGGGGGGGGGGGGGCAGGAGGGTTTGTACAACTGGGGAGTGGTGTTGGTTTACACACCCTCTGGAAGAGATGGGAAAATGCAAAGCCTCCAAAAAGAGGGTCACAGTCTCTTAGGGTTACCACTTGCTAACACTGCCCTTGGTTTTCTGTCTGTATATGCAGATAGATCCCCTGCCTTTGAGCAGGTAAGCCTGTAATGGCCTTCTGCCTACAAAGAAAGCAGAAGTCAAACAGAGTAAGAAAAACACTAGCAAGCCTCTGATTCTACCTCCTGTGTCTACAGAAGTGGGTGAAGCAGGTGCACGAAAGCTTGCATTAAAATTAGAATACAGTAGTTTGTTTTTTAAAGGTGCCACAACATTTTTGGCTTTTTTATTTTTCGTTTGTACTGTGGGTTAAAAGCAACACCTTCACAGCCCGAAAGAAGCAAGGACGGGGAATGCTGATCTGTTGGGGTTCACACCTGCTTTTACTGGCCTAACAAATCTTGTGCTTCTACAAGTCACAGAGATTTCCAATGAATATGGCTTTTGCACCCACTTCCTGCCAACAGCAACTTTATCCCTTTAAAAGCTGGCCGTCAGTTTGGAGTTCAAAGTGCTACAGAATGTCTCTTTTAAAAAATTAAATATAAAGGGGTAGTGATTTTATAGCCACACAAACACACACAAGAGAACTGATTGCTGGCCTGAGGTCAAGATGAAGGAAAGGAAGTATATTTTCCTTAAATGGATAACTAAGAGCCTTTTCACACGACTCCTAAGATCCGCTGGCCACTTAAATTCGGACCAGAGATCTTAGGGGTTTGTCGCTGTTCCTGCGTTCCCACCCCCTCCGCACTCCTGGCTGCTTGCTGCGTGAGGGGAGGGGAGGGAGAAAAAAAGGAAGAAAAGAATGCCGCTCACCTCCGTTCTCGTCCCGGCACTGCATTCAGATCTCTTAAAGGGTTGGGGGGGGCAAAAAAAGAACAAACAGAATCAAGGAGAGCCCAGCACTCACTATGTTACATCCGCATCAGGAATTTTCACCTCCGGAGAGCAGGTACCTGAAAAGTGCACTGGGACGTGCTTAGGTGGGCATGGTCGCACTTAATTATCTGTAAACTCCAGAGCTGGTGGGGAAATAATTTTAAGCTCCGGAGCTGGGAGCCATTTGCGGTGGAGTTTAGGGGTCGTGTACAAATACCCTAAGTTACAGAACTCATAGCCACAGATCTCCTCCATGGATTCACTTCTATCACGCATCTTTCAGGTACAAGGGTAACTTTTGGACTACACACTAGAGATGAGCACAAAATAGAATAATGGCATTTCATATTTCATTTCCTTATTAACAATTACTTTTTAAAAATATTCATACCAAAACAAAATCCTTCATTATACTATATGAGTCTGCTTCGTTGGATCCTAGAGGCATCAAATTACATAGGCAGCTCAAAAATCAGGGTAGCAGATTAGAATTTATAATCTATGTGCAGCGAGGTGGGACCTAGGAATGGATGATGTACCAGTAAGAGATAGTGATCTGTCTGGGAAGAGATGGGCTGTCAGATATATCAGTGCGGAGGATGATTTGATGGTAATTGGGAAAGATCCCATGCAAAAAACACATGAAACCAAGAGGATGCAGTAAGATCTGGCTTCTTTTACCCATAAACCTTTTCATTGCCTTATATGGCATATCACATCTCCCCCACCAACCTCAGGCAACCAGGCAACCCCATTAAGACCCCATCAGCTCACATGAAAAGGGCCACCGTATACATCCTCTGTGCCAGTGGTGGTGGACC
Source organism: Phrynocephalus versicolor (assembly GCA_023846285.1). Classification (NCBI taxonomy): domain Eukaryota; kingdom Metazoa; phylum Chordata; class Lepidosauria; order Squamata; family Agamidae; genus Phrynocephalus; species Phrynocephalus versicolor. The sequence goes on along the minus strand of JAHTLZ010003468.1, from coordinate 12,649,702 downwards.
TTCGGCACTCCAGATGTTTTGGACCACAATTCCCACATTCCTTTGTTATTGGCAATCTAGGCTTGGAGTTGTGGTTCAAAACACCTGGAGTGCTGAAGGTTCGCCACCACTGCTCTATGCTATGACATCCCTGTGTAAAGAAATGTCATCTCTCTCTCTCTCTCTCTCTCTCTCTCTCTCTCTCTCTCTCTCTCT
>JAHTLZ010003468.1:12603001-12649497 GCA_023846285.1 Phrynocephalus versicolor | reverse complement strand
TCTCTCTCTCTCTCTCTCTCTCTCTCTCTCTCTCTCTCTCTCTCTCTGTGTGTGTGTGTGTGTGTGTGTGTGTGTGTGTGTGTGTAAAATCATTATACTGTATTATTATTTATTTTTTATGAGACATTGCCCTCTTGTGGCTATATTGTGCTATTGTCCTGGGGTGTTTTCTCCCCCTCCTTTTTTTTCATTTATTTATTTATTTATTTGAAAGGGAGGGGTACTAGTTTTTAACTAGTTTGTTTCTCTGTTTATCAAGAAGGCCAAGAGAACGCCTGAAGGATTGTGCTGATAATTAAATGTCAAATCCTGCAGGGCTGCCAGCCAGTCAAGAGAAATCAGCCTGGCTGTCTCCCATACCCTTAAATAACAGCTTCAGGTGGAGAATGTGACAAGCCAAGCTCAATTCCTGCTGCAGATTGAGTGGCTGCTGAACAGACAGAGACAAATGAACACCCTGGCCACCATCTGTGGGAGCTTTCAAGTACATGTGTTTACAGGCACCTCAACCCAAGCTGTGGGGTGCTCTGTGCACTTTGGAAGGACTGAGGCCACTTTGGAAGGAATGAGGAGTGAGCTCTGCTTTGGACAAAATAATTGAAGGGGTGAGAGTGTACTGCCCATTTTGTGAAATGCACTGACAGGGAAAGCTTAATGCCTGCAAACCTCCTCTTGAAGGCACAGAACACCTGGCAAAAAGTGGAGCTGGTGGCATTTCTGCAGATTTGTTTATTTGTGTACATGTATTTTATCCACTGTCTGTACTGGAAATGGGCTGCAAGCTGCAAGGGCAGCCTGCCACAGTCTCAGAGTGCCCCCCCCAGGAAGATTTGAAGGGTGAAACCCTTCTGAGTGCTCTCTACCTAGGAAACCCTGGAAGGAGCCACTACAAGTCAGAATTGACTTGATGGCATGTGGCTCTATTTATAAAACACTTAATTTAACATTCCCAGCCATAAAAGTGAAAGATCGGTTTAATGTTCACATCTCTGTTCAATCAACTAGGTATGCTTGTCAGTCTCTGCTGTTGCCCAAAGGTTGGGAAACATAAACTTATCTGAAAACCAGCATAGATATTAATAAATCCGCAGATATGGGCTCATCACTCCAGAACCAATTTATAGCAACCCTAGTAGAGCTTTAATTTATTGATTTTTTTATTTTATTATTTATTAGATTTGTATGCCGCATCATCTGGCTACAGGGCTACTCTGAGCATTTAACAGTCTACAATACAGTATGTCCATTTACCTTTTCTGGCTATATATTCATGTGAGTAAACAAGGAAGAGCTACTAGATAGCTCAGTCCTTTAGGCGAGCCAGAAGTTGGGAGTTTAATTCCCCATGGTGCCTCCTTGACAAGGGCTGGAGTCGGTGATCCAGAGGAACCCTTCCACCTCGGCAGTTCTAAGGTAGTCTGTTGTTGTATACATACACCTCTCCAAGTGTTGCTGGAGATTCCCATTGGCCCGAGCCAGCAAAGCCAACTGTGATGGATGATGGTGGTCCAGCAGGATCCGGGAGTGGTGGTAGTGTCACCGTTGCCTACCCCTGCACCGACGGAAGCCAGAATGAGAACCAGCATTTAAGAGATAAACGGGATCTCCTCGGCCTTTTCTTCCGAGCCAGACACCAATGGCATTTAAATGGAAGCTCCCCGTCAGGCTCTGTAGGGAGAAAGATGGATTTCCTTTCACTTACAATCCCCCAATTAAGATTTGATAACCCTTCTAACGGAGACACTTTAGCCAAGTGCAGGAAAATGAGCTTAATGCAAAAATGATAAGTGGAAGGAATAAATTTCCTTGCCGGCTCTGGAGACAAGCGAGAGAGCCCTGCAGTCAGCAGGTGATCAGAATTCCTGCAGGAATAAACAGTCCCACTGGAACCAGTCAGGACCTAACCCTTCCATCGCAGCAGGCCAGATCAAATGGGAACACGTGTGTGTGTACACACACATACACACACAAACATACACACACCTCAATTCCACTGGACACTCCAGATCATCTAATAGTAAGCTACCATTTGAACGGGGGTACCACAGTCGGGAAGTCTGTGATCCTGAGCCATGCATGCCAGCTGCTCTCTCCGTTGTCTGGTTGCTCCAGGTGTGAAGGGGCAACTGGACTTTCAGCACCAATGAGTCCCCCCAAAAAGACCCCCCCCCCAAAAAAAAGGCCTTGCCGATGTCAATGGTAGCCACAAAGGGAACCATGTTTCTACCCATCAGAGCGGAGGGAGACATATATGGGAACATCACACTTATTAGATGCCCTGGTCCCAGACTGTATAGAATTTCAATGCCATTACCTGTACAGGGGAAGGGAAGGCTTCTGAGAGGACAGAAATAAGCTAACTTAACCTACCCATCAGAAATGAAAGGTGTATCCTTTGCAACTGATTTTGGTGTGGCAGGTCTACAACGCGAGAAACAGCACAATGCGGGCAGACAAAGGCCCATGATGCTTTTCAACTTTTCAGGCCAAGCTGCAGCTCCCAATTTCAGATTGCACTGTGATATCATGGAGACCGTAGGTCTCACGCCTATGAATTAAGCTGCCTGCCTCTAATTTTTTTAAGAATTCTAGAGCTGCTACTGCCTGACTGCACCTCCTCTTGGATGCTTTTGAATGTATAATCGGCTGGAGGGCAGGTTTCCCCAAAGCAATCCTTTTCCCTCTTGAAAAACTACAACAGGACACAGCACTGTCTTGTTGAACAATATGTCATCATAATTTTTCTAGAGGGCATGGAATTCTATCAGACGGCGATTGAAGGCAGTCAATAGCAAGGATGTAAACAATCACATGTCTTATTTTCACATTCAAGAACCTGGTTTCCTTGTTTGCAAGATGGCAAGAAATTGCATTTTTATTTCAGCACAAGGTTTTGCATTTGTAAAGAGGGCTTTTGCGCAGATTGAACAGAATAGATTGCCCAGCAAAACCATGACAACCACAGGGATTTTTAAGAAGGGACAGCCCAAAATGAGTTGTGCGCTTCCTTGCGATCAATCAGCTCATCCTTCTGAACTTCCTGTGGGTGTGCTTTGCATCAGAAGAGCAAAGACATTAGTTTTGCACAAAAACATGTGCAATGTGCCAGAACCCGAACAACAATAGAAATGCTTGTTTTTTCACTATTGGAAAGGAAACATCTTACAATTGTTATCTCTTGATAAGTGTTAAGACAGCTCACCTTGCTGAGAATTGAGAAACTCAGCAAGATCTTTTTTCACATCCCAAGTCAATAGCCCACTGGTTCAGTCTGGCATCCTGTTCAAGCAGCCACGCATGCAACGTTAATTGAGCCAATAGTTTGCATCATTTGGTGGGGTATCTATCACATGATCAATCACAGGACACATGCTGCTAAACAGTGCAAACATTTTTTTTAACCTTAAGCCTTGTGCAGGCCATATTTCACCAGGATTTTGGCTTTGATGAGGAAGCATGGCATAGGACATGTATTCAATTCATTGCTAACGGTGAAGAGCAGCCAGAGATTCCTAGAACCAAATCAGCTCCGTTGGGTTCTATTCCACCTCACACTGGTACACACTTAAAAAGTAAGCACCTTCTTCTACATCAGACACATTGTAATCAGGTCATCTTTGGACACGGTAAGCATCTTAGATCTAACAAAAAATGCACACCAGGCACGCAGCACTTCTGCTGGAGGAAACATCATTGTTCCTACAGACACTAATCAATAAATTCCAGAAAGTCCTGTTTTTCAGACTGGGTGTCAATGTACAGTGGACCCTTGTATAACAAACAGTTTGTATAACATAAAATCTGTACAACATAAAAAAATTCTGGAGATAGGGGAAATTTGCTTAACATAATTGCCTATGGGGAGAATCTGTACAACATAAAACTGGGCCTACTCTGTTTTCAATGCATTCCTATGGGAAATTTGTATAAAGGAAAATTTGCTTAACATAAATTCATTTGGAATGAATTAATTCCTTTATACAAGGTACGACTGTATATGTTACTTGCAAAGCAGAAGTGCTTACCTTCTGCACGGTCCAGGTAAGCTTTGCTTACAACTAGAGTACAACCCAGCGGTACAGGTTATCACACAAATCTGCCCCTCAAAATAGTTCAAAGTAGAGATGGGCATGAAATAGAACAGGGCTATCCAACTTTGAACAGACCGCGGTCTTCTTACAGCCTCTGTACATCCCCGTGGGCTACTTTGAGAGCCTCTACATGTCCCTGCAGGCCGGTGCTCCTGAGTAGGAGGATGGAGTCTCCTACTCAGAGCCAAAGCGAGGGTTTGGAGCGCCCGGGGATGAAGTCAGGTTTTGCGCCCCTCCTGCCCCCTCCTGCACCACACCCATTCAGCAAGGGAGCCCCAATCCTGTGGGCACAGCGGGGGACTGGGGAATCTGCGCCTCGCCACCCAGGGGAAGCAGCCGGTGGCTGACCCCGACTCACGTGCTCCCCGCTCGGCTCCCTGATCGGCTCGCCTCTCTTCCTCTTCTTCCTCCTCCTCTGCCACTGCCATGACCAGCTCAAGGAAGAAGGGCGGGCGACTAGCAGAGCTGGGGGCTCCCAAGGCGACAGAGCAGTCCCACTTCTCCGTGTTAGGCTGCCTGAGGAAGGCTCAGGTGTTGGCTCACATGCCACGGGCCGAAAGCAAGGCAAGGAGGAGGAGGAGGAGGAAGAGGAAGAGGGTGACACAACCACTGCACTCCCCGCATGCTTGCCTCCTTGCCTGCCTGCTTTGCAGCTGGCCTGGTGTGGCCGCTGCCTCTGGTCACCTGTTCAGCAGCTTCCCTGTGTGTACCCGGGTGGCAGCTCCTTCCTCCTCACTACACCTGTGGGAGGGGAAGGGCCGCTGTTTCTCCCCGCGGAGGCTGAGCGGGGCACTGCCTTTCGCAACAGGCTTGCCTGCCCCATCCCTGGCCAAGAGGCAGAGGCACCTCCTGTCTCAATGACGAGCCATGCCCAGCCTTGTGCGCCACTATCAGTGGAAGTGGGAGGTGGAAGGGCAAGTGCTCACCCATTCCTCCATTCCAGCTGCAGCGGTCCCCGAGGCAGGCCTGTCTCTTTCCTCTCACCACTCTTCCGAAGGAGGTCACCTGCTTGACTCCCTTTCATCCTCATCCTTCCCCTCTCCTCCAGGTGCCCTCAGACCTCTGCACCTTGGAGCTTTTAGCATGGCGGTGGTGACAGGTAGCAGAGGGGAGAATCTGGACCAAACGTCTGGATGGGCAGGTGGGGGGGCGATTCCCCCCCCCCCCCCCGGAGGCTGGCAAGGACCTGGAGTCGGGTTGTGCAGGCCTGAAATAACAAAACAGTATCTCATTTCTCTTTGTAACAAAACAAATTGATTTATTATACTGTACTATATGGATCTGTTCAGAGGAGTAGCTAGGGCAGGCATGTCCAAACTTTGGCCCTCCTGATGTTTTGGACCACAACTCCCAGAATTCTAAGCTTAGATTGGCAAAGGACTGTGGGAGTTGTTGTCCAAAACATCTGGAGGGCCAAAGTTTGGACATGCCTGAGCTAGGGTTTAGAGCACCAGGAGTCTCACCCACCAAGCTGTAACATGGGAAGCATAGCACAGAGGAGCTGCTTGGTACAGAAAACATCACCTGCTTCCCACTAAGGATCACCAAGCCTTAGCAGGGAAAAAGGAAAACTACTGGCAGGAGGGTACATGGCTTCCTCCTCCTGCTCCCCCAGATTGCTATGCATCCCACAGCAAATGGACTCTTCCACCCTTCCTTAGTTACACCATTGGGTCTGTCCCTCTGAGTCCTAGAAATATCTAATTTTATGATTGATTAAGAATCAGAGCAATAGATTAAAAATTGCAATCTATTTGTAGAACGGTGGGACCTAGGAATGGATGATATACTTGTAAGACACAGTGGTCCATCTGAGAAGAGATGAGCTGTCAGATACATTAGTGTGGAGGATGATTTGATGGCGCTTGGGAAAGATCCCATGCAAAAATCATATGAAATCAAGAGGATATGGTAAGATCTAGATTCTTTTACCCATAAACCTCTTTCATTTAAATTTAAAGAGAGAGGATTGGACTGTCAGTGCATGCCTGTTGGTATGGAGCCACCAGCCAATCCTCTCTCTTTAAATTTAAATACAAGAGGTTTGTGGGTAAAAGGAGCTGGATCTTTCCATAGCCTCTTAGCCTTTTTGATGCATGATTCATCATCACCTCTTATGTATCATGTTGAGGAGGCCACTGATATTGTTGAAGGCAACCTTGTGGTGCAGTGCTAAACTGTGGTTCAATCTGTGGTTAAATTGTGATTAACTGTGGTTCCCAAGTAGCCAGGTTCACTCAGATTTCCATCCTTCCAAGATCAATAAATTGAGTACACAGCTTGCTGTCAGGTGGTATATAAGCAACACACAGCCTTTTTTGCATGACTTCTGATCTTTGCCATTTCATAAACTAATTTCATGGTATCATCTGCCCATCTTGAGAAGCCTTTAGAAGACACTGAATAGCATTTCTTAAGACCTTGATAGCAAACAAAAAGATGAGACATATTTCTAAATTAATTTATAGAGCCCCATGGCACAGTGGTTAAATGCCTGTACTGCAGGTAAAACGGTGCTCACGACCTGGGGTTCAATCCCAGGTGGCAGGCTCATGGTTGACTCAGGGCATTTATACACGACCCCTAAGCTCCGCGGCAAAGGGCTGCAAGCTCCGGACCTTAAAAATGTTTCCCCACCAGGTCCTGAGTTTGCAGAAAATGAAGTGCGACCCCGCCCACCTAAGCGCGACCCAGTGCACCTTTCAAGTACCTGCTTTTGGGAGGTGAAAAATATTTGATACGGAGAGTGCCTGAGCTCTCCTCGCTTCTTTTTGTTGTTTTTCTTTTGCCTCCGCCCCTTTAAGAGCAACCAGGAAGTAAGACCGGGGCTCGGAGCAAGCTTCCACGCACCGGAGGTATGGCTTTCTTCTTTTGTCCCTGTTTAAGGCTTTTTTCCCCTCCCTCCCCTCACGCAGACAGAACAAGGAAGTGCGGAGCGGGTGGGGACGGAGGAACAGCAACAAACCCTCAAGATCTCTGGTCCGAATTTAAGGGACCAGCGGATTTGAGGGGTCGTGTAAAAAGGCCCTCAGCCTTCCAACTTTCCGAGGTTGGTAAAATGAGTACCCAGCTTGCTGGGGGGGGGGGATGTGTAGCCTGCATTACTGTAATTAAAACTGTAAACTGCCCAGAGAGTACTTGAAGTGGTATGGGGCGGTATATAAGCAGAACACTTTAAGTAGAAGATTTCAAGCTCTCTTGACATTGAGAGTATGCAATGTTTTCTCTAGATCAGCTTTTGGTGAAGAATACAACGTTGGTAGCATTAACAGCCGGGTCATATTAAAATGATGATACTGTACTACTTTCAGGAGGAATGATATGTCAGTATATTGTGTAACTTTATCCTTGTTAAATTGAATATAGAGTGGATCACATATCAGTGCTGAGATTTCTATTGCTCTGCTTGCTGAAGTAGTATTGTATAAATCTGCTGAGAAAGTTCCCATTTGTGAATCTGCATTGGCATCTGACCAAAAAATAACCCCTACTGTTCTGTTGTGATGTACATTGCTTTTGAGAGGGCAAAATGTGTTTTGTATTGCATAATCCTCAAAGTACAATAGTATTGTCAGATAAAGACGGTTCATTGATTTTTCCCCTTCCTCATATGTTTACATAAAACATTGCTGTTGTATTGTCTGTTACTAGTTGTACATTTTTTCCAAGTATTATGTACTTAGATGCTCATAAATATTTGACTATTTCGGGGAGTTCCAAGACACAGATGTGATCAATTTTCTTGCAAGGTGTCCATATAGCATGCATTTCCCAGTTGAGACTTTGCACTCCCCAATGAATTTTGCTTGCATCCATCTCTGTCAGAATTGATGCTTGAAGTTGATGGAAGGATATTATTCCCATTTGCAAGTGCTGTTTATTTGTCTTCCACAGTAATTTTTTGAGGCATAGAGATAGAATACATTTTTTGAAGCATGAATCCCTCCTTTCGGCGTAATTTAGGAGATAATAAGCCTGTAAGGCCCTCATTCTCGGCTTAGCACGACATATTACTGCTGTTGTCAATACCATGAGACCTAAGAACTTTGAATCAAATGTACAGTTACTGTTGTGGAGATCCACATTGGCATTTTGGTGTGTACTGAATAGTTCATCGCCTCTTCTGCTATATATACATTGATTGTGATTGAGTTTAGAATAGCTCCTATGCAATGAATTATCTGACATGTAGTTGAGACTTTTTAAGGTTGATTTTGAAACAAAGATGCAAGAGAGTTCATAAAGTGAAGTGAATATTCTCTACAACCGACCTGCACAACCGGTCGAACACGAGCGACTGGTAGCCCACAGGGCTGTCAGAAGTCACCCACCAGGTCCCCACGAGCCTCCTGACCTGCCCGGTGGTGGCAGGTTCGGGAGAGAAAAATCCCCCCACCCGCCCATCTGGATGTTTGGTCCAGATTTATCCCCTTCTGTTGCCTTGGGAGACCACAGCTCCATTAGTCGCCTACCCTTGGGCCGGGCTGCTGCCTGGAGCTGGTCACTGCAGCGGCAGAGGAGGAGGAGGAGGAAGAAGAGAGGGTGTGCCGAAGGGGGAGCGTGTGAGTCAGGGCAAGCCTCCAGGCTGCTTGCCCTGGGTGGTGAGGTGCAGAGTCCCCACTTCCCAGCTGTTCCCACAGGATTGGGGCCCTCTTGCTGGGTGGTTGTAGCATGGTGGGGGAGCAGGAGGGGTTTGTCCCCAGGCGCTCCAAACCCTTGCTACGCTTCTGAGCAGGAGACTCCGCCCTCCTACTCAGGAATACCGGTGAGGAGCAAGCACGCACATGGGCTTTTAAAAGTAGCCCACAGGGACATGCGGAGGCTCTCAAAGACGGTTACTTCATGTCCTTCCTTGTTCGGTGACTAGTTTTGTACCATGACAGCATTGGTCGCGATCACGTGGTCTTGATCCTGTTTAGTCACTGTTTCTATTTTCTCACGGTCGTGATAACTTGTCTCGTGACAACTGTTACTTCACAGTTTTGTTCTGTGACAAGTTCTGAATTTGTCTTGCTTTCTTAACCCTTTTTTTAATATCGTAAATCAAACTTTTTCAATATTTCGATTTACTGGTCTTCCAGGATTTACACATCAATGCTACAGAATTTTCAGTACTTTCTTTAATAAACGTTTGTGCTGCATGGTGCTTCCTGTAAGGAAATTAATGTCAAATGCCACTTCAGCCGCTGACTACTAGGTAGACACTGGGTATTGCGTGACGGTTGTTACCACACGACCCCTTGTCTCGGAACAGGAATAAACTGTGACAAGAGAATACCCCAACCCAGTGCCAGGTACAGTATTGTCATGTTCTGATCCCACTCCGGGGGTGTGGTCGAGACAAATTTCAGCTGTTGCGCGACAGATGTGAAGTAAGATTTTTTTGTACTGGTCCGAAGTGCTACACTTACAGACACAAAACGGACGTGAAGTAACCACCAAAGTAGCCTGCAGGGATGTGCGGAGGCTCTAAGTAGACCACAGGCTGTTCAAAGTTGGACAGCCCTGCTATAGAAGTCTTATATTTTTTTAGAAATTAGAAGTATTGTTGACGGCTTTTTCCAAGAGTACGTGATGAGACCAGCTAAGTAGTATTTTTTTTTGTTTTTTGTTATCTTGATTTTAACTCTTGATTTAACTGTTTCACCGTAAACTGCCCAGAGTCCCTTGGGGGAAATCAGAGAGGTCTAGAAATGCAATAAAGAAATAAATAAATAAAAATAGTATCTCGAGCACTGTCCTTTTTATTGGTATATCCATCTTTTTATATACTCCTGCAAATGCTGAGTTTTTTTACTGAATGGTAAGATACTATCAGTGTTTCTGAATTAACCTCTAGTTTTTCCTTTGAATTCAAAGGTTCATCGTCTGTTTCTTTATTCCTCACAATTAAATGAGAATTTTGGTGATCCTCTGATACTTGAATGCTTATCAATTTTGCAATCACTGGCTGGCACTGAAACAGTATTCAGATCTGAAGGGGAGCACCCAAGTGAACTATATCTGATATCTGTTATGTGTTTGATGTTGATTTTGCAGTAGTCAGGGTTATTTTAGTGTTACTGTTTTCAAACACAGAAGTATCTTGAAGCTTTGCTTGTATGCTTTTGTGGTGATTTTGATATAGAATGAGAGGATGATAAATCATTCACATATGGAGATCTTGATCATTCTTCTTTGCTTTCATTTTCACAGTGAAAATTTCCTGGTTTTGAGTCTTTCTGAGCGATATCAGCCTTTGATTTTGATTTTAATGATTTCAAGCCCATCACCAATGTCGAAGAGTTGTTGTTAGGTGATTGACATAGAGCTCTGTTGTTCATCTAATAATGCAATCTTTTCCACGTGTTCCATTCTTTTTTGTTGTTTTATATTTGATTCGATGTAGAGCGTTTGGGAAGCATTTCTTTAGTCAGGCTATCCGTTGCTTCCTAGAAAGGATTTTAGCCATGACTGACGGCTTTTTAATGTCAATTTAGTAAACCTTTGCAAATTGCCCAGGATTTTACTGTGTGTGTTTCATCTAGACAGAACAAACACAGGCTGTGACTGTCACTGAGGCCAGATTTAAGTGTCTCTTTGCTGCCTGTCAGGTAAACCTCCCAGAATGGACAATTATGATTTCTACATTCCAAAATTTCACTACTGTGAAATCAACATCAAAAACTCAAACATCCCATCCTTAGACAGCACATTAAATCCATGCATGTAGCAGTCATAAAAGCATGCACACTATCCATGTGTCTGGCAATCCCCCCTGAAGGAGAGGGGGATCTTATACTTAGGAACAGAAGTAGAAGCCTCTCCAGGAATCGGAACTAAGCTTTATCAGGTCCATGAGTTACAAGGCAGATTTTATTCACCCGCAAGTGAAAACAACACAGGAATGCTGGAAACTGTAGGAAGGAGGCTGTCATGAGCAAGGATGTTGGGAAATGATCACCCACCCAAATGCTGAGTCCTCATGGATAATGCCACAAGTGTGATTATGTATGTAGGATTTTGCAAAACCTCAGAAAAATTATAATTAACACCTTCACCAGCATAGTGTTGAGCAAAGAAACGGAAAGGCTCCGTTGACTCATTCACCTGCCCTTGTGTAAAGTAAAACCAAAGTTCACCAATGAGAGAATGACTGTGTTCACACAGCCAAAATGTCTCTCTTTTAATTCAAATTTGTCCTGTCATGGTCTGTGGTGCGACCCCATCACATGATCGGCTTCCCACGTCAATAGTTCCCATGCATATGGTGAAGTAACCAGAACGTAGGTGGAAATGCATCACAAAAAGCGATGCAAAGATTAGTCGACTCAATGGACACAAACAAACAAATGTTCATGGCCCATAGAACTCCACTGGGGGGGCAGCCGTGAAGGTGGCATCAGCAACCTATATATTCCAAGTCAACGGGGTCACACATCAAAGCGGCATGATAATGTGAAATATAACACAGAACAACAGCAAAAGTAGTCGGTCCCCAGCTTCTCAGATTTGTCTTGGATTCGACGTGGTTGGGGGAGAGAAAAAGTGAGGCACAGCATCGTATGAACCCAGAAAAACAAACCAAGATTAAACAGCAACATTCCAGAAACAGCCAAGGTTTCTATCCTTGGAAATCCTATGAGTAGGAAATTTTAATTTTGTGTGTTTTTGTACAGTCATTAAAAGCTAATGTTTGAGTCCTAGCTATCAGACATGTAAGTGTTTACCTTCCAGCTTTGGGTCTACAACTCCCTGTACTTTGCAGGCAGAGTTGCCACTTTATGCTCTTGAGAGTCCAGACTCCAGACAAGGCACAGAAAGATATGCAGTCATCTGGAGCTTTGTTCCCCTGGATCTCAGAGGGTCAAGGGTCATGGGATTCAGCAGTTCCTTCCCCATGTCATATTGGGTGGGCTCTCATTGTCCCCACTGGAAGACTCACACGAAGACTCACACCATGACAGACCGTCTCCTACTTCCTCCCGTGGCCTTTGCACCACCACTTGGCCAGCCTTGAGTGGATCAAAAGAGGAAACTGCCCTGTATGTTTGTTACGTGCAGGGCAGACCCACATTCTACCACCAAAGTACAGCACTTGCCTCCGGAGCACTTGCCTCCGGGCACCCACTTCCTCTTCTTTTGCCTGGCCTTTGTGTCACAATTTCTGGTCACCTTAAGCAAGTCTTCATGGAAGATTACCTGACCTGCTGTTTGTCCTATTGGCACCTCCAAAGGACCGCCTGACAACTGCCTCCATACACCTCTTAACCTTCCCCCTGGTCTTTGCCTCACTTCTCTGATAGCCTCGGGTAGGTTTATCTCTTCATCAACTGAACTTTCAGCAAGAAGGCTGGAAAAACCGGCCTTCAATAGAGTCGAAGGATTGTTCTACACTGAAGGGTCAGTTGTGGCTTTGAGCTGCTCGGATTGCTGATTCCAGTTAAACTGCTGTACCACAGCCAAAACTGCTCACAACCTGGGGTTCAAACCCAGATAGCTGGCTCCAGGTTCACTCAGCCTTTGGGGCGAGATCTCTACAGAGTGGGAAGGTGATGGTGGTGGGAGTTGTGGGAAGAGAAAAAAAAAAGCAATTGCTGTTTTCCTTGAAGAGGACTGGGTGATATATATATGTGCTGGGGAGGCAAAGCTCTGTGAATAAAGCTTTGCCTCCCCAGCACATAACAGTGGCTGGCTCCTGAAGGAGAGGAAAAGATGTCTTCAGCAGCAGGTTTCTCTTCACAGGACCCAGTGGTCAGTGGGGTGGCACAGCTGGGCAAGGTGCCCAGCTCAAGGGGTGGGTGCCAAGCAACAGTCTCCAGCTCCTAGTGGGGAATATAAATAGCTGTGGTAGCAGTTTTCCATTCAGAAGATCCAGTGCTGGGTGCCAGCCGGTCAAAAAGTGCCCCTCTGTTCATTTCCCCTGCAAATATAGGAAATACACAAATACAGGGACAACGGTGAGCCAGATTTCAAAGATTTTATATGGGAAATTAGATGGGTTGGTTCTTTTTCATACACCTCATGTGTTTCCATGTTAAATTGGGGGTTTAAACCCTCATCTCCAGAGATCTACTCCATCACACAGTCCACTGCACCACATTGGGTATCCTGATTATATATTAGGTAGCCCTAATACTTCTCAGTTTCCTTGGGTGAGATCCTGAGTGGTCTTCCTGAGTCTTGGATGTTTGCTTCCACTTGCATTTAGGGGTGTTTGTTTAAAATATGTTTACTCTTCCTTTCCTCTTAAAAGGACCCAAAGCAGCTTACATCATTGAAATAACAATACAGTGGTACCTTGTATAAAGGAATTGCTTAGTTCCAAATGAAATTATTATGCACATTTTCCTTTATACAAATTTCCCATAGGAATGCATTGAAAACAGGGTAATCCCTACATTTTTATGTTGTATGGATTTGCCCCATAGATGATTCTGTTAAGCAAATTTCCCCTATCTCTGGAATTTTTTATGTTGTACAGATTGTATGTTATACAAACCGTTTGTTATACGAGAGTCCGTTGTATTTAAACGATAAAAACAGTAAGCACATAAATCTTTCAAAAGAATCAGACAAGTATTATATTAAAAACAGCAAATGAAAACAGTACTTAATACACATTTAAAAGCAACAGAGTACTGTACAAAGATCCATTTTTTTTGGGGGGGGACCCTCTCAGACAGACCATCACTGAGGGAAAGCTCATCAGAAGGGGAAGGTCATCACCTGCTTGTGCAAGGACAGCAATGGTGGGGCCAGTCTGGTCTCCTGTGGGAGGGAGTTCCAAAGTCTAGAAGCAGCAACAGAGAAGCCCTTTCCCCTCCATGTCCGACTGATCACCTGGCCTCACTCAAATCATCTCAATTCCCAGACAGGCTCATAGAGGGAGATGCTGTCTTTTAAGATCATTTGGACCCAAGCATTTTAAGGCTTTATATAGGTTAAAACCAATGTTTACTGGAATGCCAGCTTGGCTCATTTACTAAATGGACTCCCTCTGAAAAAAAACCCCAAGATTCCAAGACTTCTGCCTGTTGCTGATTTTTTTTTAAATTTCCGGCTCTTAAGAGGCGGGACCCGCGAGGGGTGGGGAGAGGTGGGGAGGGTGGCGACTAAGTCCGTATAAATCCCTCCTCCTTTGGGAATGCCCAGATTTGTCCCGGCGGGGGGGCCCGTCCCAAATAAAGGAACGGTGGGGAGGTGGGCGGGCGCTGAAGTTGGTGGAAGTGTTGGAAGCTGGTCTTGTTGTCGGAGGTACTTTTTTTCCACGGGGTGGTTTGCAAAAACGTTGCAGCCGGGGTGCGTGCATGTGTGCGAGCGAGTGTGTGTGTGTATGTGCTGTTTGTAGGCGAAACGGAATACAAATTGGGAAAGAATCGGGACTCGGGGGTGGGGGGCTGCGCAGCGATCAGCATGTGGAGAGAAGACTTTGGGTGGGGGAAATAGGTCCGAGCTGCTGGGTATGAGGTGGGCGCCCCCGTGGCGGCTCCCTTAACCCCTCGCCACGTCGCAGGGTCAGGCTTGGGGTGGGGGGAGGAGAGGGTTGAAAGAGGGACCCCTGAGGTTATTGCACAGGACGAAAGGGTGCAAGTGGCGTGTACAGGACGATCTGAGACGGGGCTCAAAAGGAGATCCCACCCGGGTTCAAGAAGGGCTTGACTCTGGGAAAGCGGACTTCCGCGTCGCAAGGCTGCCCCCCCCCCAACGAGGACTTTAGCTTTTCTGAGCATTTGGGTTCAGATTCGTCTGGCCGTAGTTCAAAAGCAGGCGCAGCAGCCTTTTCTTTGGTTCAGGACCGGGGGCGGATTTCTGTAGGTTTCAAAGGCGTCCTTTGTGAAATGGATCTACTTTTTAATGTTTGCAAAAGAGGAGCGGGCGGCAAGAATCGAGTCGGACACGAATTATGCCCATCACCCACCCAGGGGGGAGCATGTGAGCGTTTGCGTGATGCATGGGGTCTTTCAGGTCCTAAACCAGTGATGGTGAACCTTTAGGGACCGAGTGTGCAAACTACAGTTCAAAACCCACTATTATTTTTTTATTATTTTTTTCCAACGTGCCAATACAGTCATTTAACCTGAATACAGGTGGCTGTGACGGGGCGATGTCGGGTGCCCACAGAAAGGGCTCTGAATGCCACCTTTGGCACCCGTGCCGTAGGTTTGCCAACACTGTCCTAAACTGTCGAAATACTTATAAAAATGGAAATATGGACTCCTTCAGGGTGGTTGGTCTGCAGATTTCATCAGATCTAGCCAGTGAGGACAGATGATTGGCGTTCTGCCAGATCTGAGGACTGTGTGCCCCCGCCCCCAAGAGTTAAGACAATGCTGTTTCTGCTTCTCAAAACAACTTTTGTGAGGCAAAATCATGCATGGGAGTGTGAATGTGAGCAAATTGGTGGTACAGTATTTGGTGTTTGCCTGAATACAAGGCAGCACCTGAGGGAGAGTAATGACTGCTAGCACATGTCTGCCCATGTCTACCAAAAGATTTAAGTATGAAAAGAACATTACCTTGAGGCAAAACTTTTGTTGGAACTTTAGGCCTCAAAAGATATTCCCTCCCTGTCAGAATGTAATTTAACAGGTTGCTACTTTTTCCATTACCCTAGACCAATGTTGGCAAACCTATGGCACAGGTGCCAAAGGTGACCTTCGGAGCCTTTCTGTGGTCATTTGACATGGCCCCTTTACAGCCACCTGTATTCAGGTTAAATGGCTGTATTGGCACTTTGTGAAAAATTAGTGGGTCTTGAATCACATTTTGGGCACTCGGTCTCTAAAAGGTTCTCCATCACTGCCCTAGAATCTGAATCTCTTAGAACCAGTTCACTCCCTGAGATGAACCAGATAGCAATATCACCTCTACCACAATTCCTGAAGAGAAATTGGCAGGACAATTCCTGAAGAGAAATTGGCAGTGGTTATTTCAGCGCTGGTGGGAGCAAGATAACTAGATTGGGCATTCCATAAATTTCTGAACATGGCCTGCCACTCTTTCAACGTTCCTTTGTAACTGGCAGCATTTGCTGCCTGAGGTACAGTATTTTTCCATGTATAATACTACATTTTTGTTTTAAATGGTTAGACAAAAATTGAGGGTTGTCTTATACACTGAAGTAAGCCGAGGAGAAGTCTGCATGGTTGCAAAACTAATTTTGGGTTGGAAAAATGGAGGTGGTCTTATTCATGGGAAGCAAATTATAGATGGAAAAATACGAAATTTTCCTCATTCCACCCAGTGTTAAGGTTTGCCTGCAGAGACAGCCCCTGTACTGTAATAGGAGGTCATGCCAAGGACTTATTCCAGTGCAAAATGGGTTGGTTTAAAATTAGTCTGACTAGCATTCCTAACCAAATAAGAAAGAAAAGGTAATACTAAAATCAGGGTTTCCATTTATTTTTGCCTAATAGCAAAGCCACTTTGCCAGGCTAACTGGTCAATGTACATCTTCCAATAAACAAAGCATTCATTCAAGGATTATAATAAAAAAACTTTTGACCCTGCAGCCCATCTACCCCTTTGTACTAGAGAACTATCTACAGTACTTACTTAGAGACGAAGGGAGGAAATTCTTCAAAACTAACTGACCTTGATTTCCCACAAGGCTGCTACCACACTTTCTTGAGCAGCCGATTTTTATTTTGCATCGCCTTATCTCCTCCCACGGTCACGTGGTCACTACAGCGGTTCGGCAGTCCGCACTTCAGCGGTTGCTTAGCAATCGGCTTCCCCATTCGCACTTGGCTGAACCACTTTAAACTACGACAGGGAAACGGCAGAAACGGGGAAAACTGAAAAAAAGGGAGCATAGTATGTCTGCAAATGCAACAAAATTGCTTTAAAAGGGGGTGCAGGAACCAATTTTAAAAAACACCACCCCAGTGGTGTCTCAAGAAAAAACGACACAGCAGTCAAAAATGGGTGTGGCCAAGGGGGCTCTTCAGAAAAAGCGATTTGAAAAGCGGACAGTGATTTAAAGGTGATTTGTCTTTAAGGAAAAGGCATTTCAAATCTAAAGTGCGATAGTGGTCGCAGAGATAGCCATGCTACAGATTCCAAAATCCATGGTTGGAAAATAGCTTTATTCAGCCCATAAAAACACACACAAATGCATACTTTTTTAAAAAAAAGTTTTCTAATTAGTTATTGTTACTACTGAAATTCGTACATTCAGTTCATAAAATAACAAATAACAAATCAACGGGATGAGATAACCTTAACGGATAGCAAAGAAGTTCAGTTCACTGTCATCCACACTGCCCAGAGTAACTCAGTAACTAGATGGGCAGTATATAAATCCAATAAATAAATAAATAAATAAATAAATAAATCCAAGTATTTATATGTATCAACTTGTGATGCAAGAGAAGAAGTGATTTCTTCATTTGAGATTAGGTGTGCAACGTTTTTATTTAAAAAAGAAGTAAGGAGGAAAACACATCTTAATTTCAGGCAGTCTGCATGGTGTCTTGATATGTAATGGAGGAAAGGGACACATAATACCACCCTTCAAGATGGGGGTTCTCAGAATAGAAAATTTAATCTAAATAGGATTCCTCAAGACCAGAGCAATCCAGAGGCAGCTGAGAAACCTTGTGGTAAAGCAGGATGGGGAGTTAGAAAACTTTTTATTAATAAAATATGGCTATGGTGGATGATCAGGCTCATGTCACAAAACTATGTTACTAGATTTAAGCCAAGATTTCTAAACACATCAACCAAACTAAGGAGAAATGATGCAAATTAATAATATGACACTTAATTTGATTTAATATTTTAGTAACACAATTTGTCCTAAGTGCAGAAAAAGCTATTAGGATTGTGGCTTCTATGGGGTGGTTGTGTCCCAAGTTTTTTTGGATTTTTAGAAATTGGGAAAATTACAAATAAAAGACATTCAGCAAGCTTCTTTCCCTGTTTGGTTGACATTTTTTTTAATTCATTGAGAAAATGCAGATTTATTATATAAACACCTGACAGCAATTTTTTGTTTAGCTTCCAGGCTAGTTGCAGTTTATTGGAAGGACATGACCTATTCTTGTTGTTATGTAAAAATAGGACTTTGGGAAAAGTGGATGGCTCCACAAGGACAAGACCTATTGCCTATTTACAGATGTTGCCGACTCAAGTGAAATTATCTCTTCCTGCATCACATGCTAACATATGGAAAGGTTTACTCTGTTACCACAATGAATTGACCCTGTCTGCAATCTTTTGATCTCATACTCTAGGTTTACTTGTGGACTTTGAGAGTAATAATAATTAATTTTAAAAAGCAACAAGTTTGTAATGGAAGCATCCATTCAAGTGGATTCCTGTCTCTTGTTGGCTCTCTCTAGGCCTGTGGAGCAAGGACTAGTATTTTGCTTTTCAAATATTGCTCTTAAACTCAGATTATTATTATTTTTCATTTTCAGTCAGGTGATTTATTTCCAAAACCAACTGATAATGCTGTAAAAAAAACCATCCCCCCTCTCCCCCTTCCTCTTATCTCAGGAAAAGCCAAGGACAAGCCTCCTCTGTGTACAGCATCTCCTTCAAAGAACATCTGTGTGTGCGTGCGTGCGCGCGCGCGCGCACGCAGTCTTTAAAGATAAAGTTGGATCCATAACATTTATTTCTCATGGGAATAGGCCCAGGAATAGAGATGGGCACGAAGCACTTTGTTGCACCCTTCTCCAGTGGCACACCACTTCAGGCAGGGGCTCGGCCTGCCCTTCCCCACCTCCTCAGGGAGAAGACCACTCCAACAACAAAGAGGTGGGAGAGGGATTCTCTCCACATAGCTAAGTGGCTGTGAGGAATGTTGAGTGGGCCAGCCTGACAGAGTAGGAGTGGGAGATGGACCCACACGGCACCTGTGATTCTGCATGGCATGCTATGTATGAAGCACAGTGTAGCTGTTTGTGTCCACTTCTACCCAGGAAATCTGTCATTCTGGCCACGATGGGTTGAGTGCGTGTTTAATCCTTTATGTTTGCTTTCCAATTTCTCCATTCTTGGCATCAAGGTTCTCTGGTTTGGCCAGACCCAAGCTCTTCCCACATATTCACATGTATATTATGTCCTACTTTGCAAACTGAGATGTATCTACAGTAACACTTACAAACCTCCTGTCTTTCATATGTAGTATACATATGCATAAGTCCCACACTTCAAATGCACAGGCTTAGAATTACAGAAGTGTAAATTATGTAAATCTATATGCATGTTCTTTGAGCTTGGAAATAATGGCTCAATTCCTCTTGCATAATGCAACGTCTGGAGACCAAGTGTCCCACTCCCAAGCTAAGGATTTATGGTAGGCATTATTAGTTTCATGATCAGCGATAGAACTCAGTATGTAACTGATAATATCTGGAGTGATTTCTTAACTTGGGGTAGTTTTCCTCCAAATGTTACAACATTTGTGCTACACCAGCCTAAGTAAGAGAATTTTTGCCACTTTTTTATTGCAGCTCCTGAAATTATCTGGCTAGTTTTTCTCTTTGGGCAAGTTGTTTTTTGCAATTTGTTAAACACTGCCCAGAGTATACAGGCACTTAACAACAGAGTTCTGTTCCTACGACTAGGTCAGTGTTGGCAAACCTATGGCACGGGTGCCAGAGGCGGCCCTCGGAGCCCTTTCTGTGGGCACCCAACATCGCCCCCTTCACAACCACCTGTATTCAGGTTAAATTGCTTTATTGGCACGTTGCGAAAAATTACTGGGTTTTGAACCACAGTTTGGGCACTCAGTCTCTAAAAGGTTCCCATCACTGGACTAGGTCATTAAGTGAATTGGTTGGTAAGTGAGGTGCTTAAAGGTGGGTGTCTTGTGGTGTCTTGAGGCTGCCCTCCTTGCAGGGAGGCCAGAGAGGGGAGGCTCTCCGGGAGGCCACGGGCAAAAAAGAAGGGAAAATAGAGATGGAGATGGCAGATGCTGTGCCCCAGAAGAGGCATTCTGACGCTCACAGCAACAAGCATCCCTTGGAAGTAGCAGAGGAAGAGGAAGGCGAGGGGAGATGCTGCAGCCCTGCTTCCTCCCCTCTGAGAAGCTGACAAGGTACAGGTGCAGGCAAGCAGAAGCAGGCTGGACACTTGGGCTCAGGCCCTGTGGGCAGGAACAGCCGGTTCTTCCTGAGGCGGCCATTAGGTGGTAGCTTTTTGGCTGCTGCTGCAGGTTGTAAGTCTGAGTGGTTATTTAACAGTTGGGTCATTAAGTGAGGAGTGGCTGTGTAGAACAAAATGCTCATTACAACCTTAGTCAAACATGTAAATCGGAGCCCACACCTTAAGCTGAGTGCCAGTCATATGAAGGCTCTACAATGCAGGAGATGGTGTTGAGATTCCTGTCTACAGAAACTTTCAAACATTTTTCTTCTATAGTCCGTTCATTTTACATATACAGTATCTAATTGAGAATGGATTAATCTGTGCTTAAATCTACTTTCAGCCCCCACACTTTCTGAGCAGTACTAGACTGGTCCCTCCTGTGCAGCCTGGCTTATTTATTTCATTGGGCTGTTAGAATAAAATTGGTGGTGGGTGGGTGTGTTAGTGGCTAGGAGAAAAAAGTCTGATGCCATCATCTCCTTGCTAGAAATTTTTGAGAGAAACGTGCAGAATAGCAATCTTGCAGAAATCTTCAGTGTTTCAGTGTTATAGGTGTGTTCTAGATCAGCAGGAACTGACAGTGACTTCCTGGTGCTTTATTCACTTACTTATTCGGTGTATTTATATCCAGCATTCCGAGTTCTCCACCACGGATACATGGTTTTTCCTTCCAAGTTCTTACCCTCCTAACAGTGCCATGAAGTAGATTAGGTTAGGGACTGAGAGAGAAAGAGAGAGAGAGAGAGAGAGAGAGAGAGAACGATGTCCAAGTCAAGTGTAAGACAGTTGAACAAAGTCCTCTGAACTCTACAAGATTTTAACAACCTTTGTGGCCCAGTGAATTTGCATGGCTTAATTGGGACTGTAGAGTGAGTTTTGCTCTGGGGAAAAAGAGAGGACTTCATTTCCTGGATGAGTGCCTGTATCTTTAGAGTCAGTCCAAGCCCTCTAGAATCAGCAGCATTGTCTATAATTCAGAGGGAATGAAAGAGCAATGCCCAGGAATGAAGTAAAACATAGGCAAGATTATTTGCTAGGAGCGCTAAGAACTTAGTTCTGTCAGGTTCTTCACATCTTAGGGCAGTGGTTCCCAGCCTTCCTAATGCCGCGTCCTTTTAATACAGTTCCTCATGTTGTGGTGACCCCCTTGCCCTGCTTGGAAGAAGCCACAAGCCCCCTTTGGCAGGCCACTTCCCTCTACAGGCAGCCCCAGCCAATCGCAACCTCCCGTGCCATTGACTGACATCCCCTCCACCCTATCAATCTGTAACTCACTTCCCCCCCCTTTCCTCCCCCCCTCCAGACCCAAGCCATTTGTGCCTTTTTCTTCACTGGCTCACAGTGACCCCTGTGAAATAGTTGCTTGACCCCCGAAGGGGTCCTGACCCCCAGGTTGGGAACCACTGTCTTAGGGTAACTGATTGATAGGAGAGTAAGTATATTATTAATGCATGATTCTGATAAGATCTGGCATATTTATCCATGTATCGTACAATACAGTACATTATATTATAAGAGTATCTTAACCCTTCTTAGACTTAAGATTCTTTTAATATTTACAGCACTTGCTTTTAATTATTCATTTGTATTTTAAGTACCACATGTATATATTTTTTTACATTATTGTGTTTTTAATTCTATTCCTTTTAGCATTGTGAGCCACCTTGGAAGAAAGGCAGATTATAAATAAAACAAATAAAAATAATTGAAAAAATATTACCTTAGGACAATATAAGTTGAATAGTGGTTGATACTTGCTGTTTCATAGGCAGTATTATAAGGTTAGTATTGAAGAAATATTTGGTGTGTAATTATAATACTGATGTGTTACAGCACAATTCATTTGATTTGCATTTTTGTTCCTATATGCTTAATGGGTTGTAAGCCACCTGGAGCCCATTGCACAAAAAAGCAGCTGATAAATAAATTAAAAGTGATGTTGGGAGTGATGATGAATTCTCAGTCCTACATGTCAGCCATTATTGTATACAGGCCTTCTGCCAGAAAGAACATTCAGATTGTGGACTAGGCATCTGTAGCTACTAGCTAGGTTTATTAGCTCCAAAATTATGGTGGCTGTGTTCATAAGAACATAAGAAGAGCCATGCTGGATCCGACCAAAGGCCTATCTAGTCCAGCTTCCTATATCTCACATTGACCCCACCAAATATGTCTGGGAGCACATGAGACTAGATTTCTGTCTCCTGATACCACTCCCCTGCATCTGGCCTTTGCAGTACTGTACCCTGTTCAATTGATATTATTGATAAATAAGACACTGCTTCTCTCTTCCTCTGTCAGTGAATGAGTGTTCTCCATACTCTTTCTTCTTCTCTTCCAGCCATACCAGCTGTTGGCCATGTGGCTCTACCTGGCTGCCGTTGTGGGCCTCTATTTTCTACTCAAGTGGTACCGTGAAAAACAGATCATAAGCAACCTGACAGACAAGTATGTCTTCATAACGGGTTGTGATTCTGGGTTTGGCAACCTGCTGGCCAGGCAGCTAGACACGCGAGGCCTCCATGTCTTGGCAGGGTGCCTTACGCAGCAAGGGGCGGAGAAGCTGAAAGAGGTGACATCAGAACGCCTGCAGACCGTCATCTTGGATGTCACCAGCACGGAAAGTGTGGCCAAAGCAACCGAATGGGTGAAGAACATTGTGAAAGATAAAGGTCAGAGCAGAACATGGCAGGTTTCAGGTTCTACGTATAGTTCTGGGCCGTTGTCAATAGCTCAATGGTGGTTAAAGACAAATTGCCAAAACATTTAGGAACATAGGAAGGCACCATCTACAGCAATGGTTCCCCACCTTCCCTCTCCAGATGTTCTTAGACTGCAATTCTTGGAATCTGATCCCGGCCAGCATAGCTAGTGGTGAAAGCTTCTGGGGTTTTTAGTCTAAGAACATATGGGAACCAAGGTTGGGAACAATCTAGACCATCACTGTCAACACTAACTAGTAGTAGCTTTCTAGGGCTTCAGACAGGTTTCTTTCTAAACTTCGTAGAACTGGGTTCTATTTCTGAATAGAACTGGAGATCTTTTCCATACAAATCATGGGCTCCATATTGAACGACAGTCTCTTTTGCTTCTTGCTCTTGGATAGGGTGGTGAAAAAGAGGCACGTGTTGGAGTTTTTGCAACCTTGCATGCTGCCTTTAATGGGTTTGTCTGGGAGGGACCTTTCTGGTCTTTAGTGACTGTCAATCCATCTAGGACTAACCAATCATTCACTGCTATCCCTGAGTTCAAAGAGAGCCCTGTTTCTCTATTGAGTTCTTTTTCCCTCTCTCTTGCCACTTAGTAGTTCGTTGAAGTCTGTTGTTGAAGCAGTCATGTTTGTCAGTTTACTGTTTGATTTGTACACAACTGTAAATGTAAAAAAATGAATTTATTCTCAGTAACTCTCAGAGTGAGATGTTGAGGCCATAAGTGCAGGTTAATGAGAAAAGGAATGGACCACTCTGAGGAACATGAAGATATTCTGCTCTGGAAATTCCTACACTTCTACCGTGCAACTTATATACAGTATATATAAAATCATAGTGAGGTTGGTTCAGTGAGGATGCTGGGCAGGCAGGGCCTTTTGAACAAAGCTTTTTCCAAGTCTGAATCTTGTTGTTTTATATACTACAGACTACCTCATTCTCAGTTCCTATACCTACTCATGGCCCATACATGAGCACCTTGTGCTGGAAAAATATTCACAGTTGGCACTCTGTATGGAACCTGTAATGGCTCCTAAGTGCTCTTTACAGAACTGGGATTGTTTAATATAAAACGGGGAACTTGTGGCCTGCTACCACAGTGTGTCCTTAGTAGCTCGAGGGTCACACTTATAGGGAGCTTGTGACCAGAACAGGGAGACACCCACACCAAAATGGCTGGGTGAGGAACCCCCTCCAGGCACATGTCATAAGCTACATATTAATTGTTTCATGACCAAAGCATTGAGGCTTATATCAGATGGTCACAGAGCAAGACAAGCAGAATATTCATATTGTACCAGTGTAATATTTAGGGATAGTGCTTTCAAGTTAATGCAGAAGAGGGGAGGGGTCATGTGGAAGAGGAGCTTTGTTTTTGAGGTGTTCACGGATTTAAGTTAGACAGTCTTCAAAATTCAATAGATTTGGAATTCCAAAACAAGGAGGTAACAAAATTGTCTTCTTTCATTTAAATACCGTCATTCGGGAAGCCTTAAGTCTGGTGAATTGTGATTATTCATTTATGTATTGGGTTTATTTATGGCCCATATAGCCGACTGGCTACTCTGGGTGGTGTACAACAGAAGTGCAAATGACTTTTCATAAATAACAGTAAGTAAATTGTGTAATGTGAAATAAAACATGGTAAAATAGCATAATAATACATAAACAATGGTGAACATTTTTTAAAAAAAATCACTAAATAATAACGTTCTTAGGAACTAACAACATAAAAGGAATTGGAGGCAGAGGTGGATTAGGTGAGATGGCATAAAGTGTCCCAGATGGAAAATCAAAACTCAGAGAAAGCTTGTTTGAAGAGCCAGGTTTTCATTTGGTGTTTGAAGACTCCCAGTCAGGAGACCAGACAGGTTTCTGGGGGCAGCTGATTCCATAGCCAAGGGGTGACCACCAAGAAAGCTCGATTCTTTTTTATAACTCACCTCAAAGTCAGAACCTTCGGTGTCCAGACTGGGATGTGTGAATGACTTGGGCAGTTATCTGGCGAAGGAGCTACTCTAACAGATATTGAGGTCCTAAACTGTTTAGGGCAGTGGTTCCCAATGTGGTGTATATAGATCCCCCAGGGGTCTGTTTCGACTTTCAGTGGATCTATGACAGAGAAAAAAATGGGGGTCCACAAAATGTAAATGGGGGGGGTCCATGTGAGATGAGCCCATTTAGGTAGATCATCATCAACTTTTAGGTTCTGTAAATGTCTTATACCTAACCCAAATTGTTTTGGTGCCATTTTTGAAAGTTTTTTACAACAATTTTTGGAAAATTGTAAACTTTTTGGTGCATTTCTCAAGTGATGCAAAGGTAGGGACCTGATCCTTGTGGTGTGCTTACCTTTAAAGTGCATTTTGCATTGTGTGTGTGGGGTGGGGGGTATTGCATTGTTTTTCAGAACTTGATCCTCGGCATGTGCATATTTTTAAAGTCCGTTTTACAAAGGTTGGGGACTCGTGTTTTGCAGTCACATGACAGATATTTGTACCCAAATCATTGTCATTGGAAATTCAAATCAACTATAATTACAGTTGTACCCTGGTTAACAAGTAATATTTTAAAAATATTTCCAATGTTACCAAAAATGTTTTTAAAATGTCTGGGCCGGAATCGATTTTGAATTGCTCTGTCTTATAATATTTAAATAGCTTTATTTTTGTCAACATATAACTTCTACTCAACATGGCTGAGGCTAAAAAGAAACATAGGCAGTATAGCACTGATTATTTGAAGTCGGCTTCATTCCATCCCTGTTGGACAAACGTCTGCCCCTGTGCCTTTTGTGCAACAGAGTTTTAAACAATGATGCTATGAAACCATCCAAGCTGGAGGATCATCTGAGAAGGTGTCACCCTGATAAAACAGATAAAGATTTGACATACTTTAAAACACTGAAAGAAAAACTTCAGAAGAGCACCATGGTGGACAGTATGTTCGCTTCAACATCAAGGAACATTCATTATCCAAGACATCTCTATACCTGGAAATTTCCGTTCGTTATCCGAAAAATTCATTATCAAGGGCATTCATTATCCGAGGTATTACTGTATTGGCATATGTCCATTTTTTATGGCCCAAGAAATCCAAGAAGAACTGCTCTTTGCAATAACTGTGACAACAGACACTAAAGATGAATCAATATTCAATGTTTTCAAAGATTATTTCATGGAAAAAGCAATCCCATTATCAAATACTGTACATTGGACCCTCGTATAACAAGCAGTTTCCTTAACAGAAAATTCATTTAAAGGAAAAAAAATTCCAGATATAGGGGGAAATTGCTTAACAGAATTGCCTTTGGGGCGAATCCGTACAACAGAAAAACGGTTGTGATTAGGGATTAATCCGTTTTCAGTGCATTCCTATGGGAAATTTGTAAAAAGGAAAATTTGCTTAACAGAATTTCATTAGGAACAAATTAATTCCTTTATGCAAGGTACCACTGTATAATATCAGCGGCAGCCTATGGAGCACCAGCCATGTTTGGGTGCTATCAAGGTTTTATAAGCCATTCAAAAATGTACTCGAGGTGTTTGCAATTTACTGCCTTATTCAACAACAGTTAGTAGCTAAACATCTGAGTTCCAGATTGCATCAGTCTTTTCAATTTGTCATAAACGCAGTAAACAAGATTCGTATTAACATGTTGAATTCTAGGTTATTTACACAGTTGTGTGAAGAAAGAGTTTTTGGATTCCAAATCCCCCATTTTGAAAGAAAATGTAATCAAATGGAAACCACACATTGCTTATTTAACAGATTTGTTTACTAAATTTAATGACGTTAACTTGCAGTTACAAGGTGACAGTCTGAATTTAATAAAAACAAAGTCCATCATTACAGCTTTTCTTGCCAGAAAGAAACATTGAAGCAAAACATTGGACGGCATGAATTTTCCCAGTTCCCCAACTTCTCACTGACAAACGTCCAGGATGATGATGTTTTGGTCTACATTCAATATTTCAGTGTCTTTCACACAGACTTTAAAACCAGGTTTGAGGATGTTTTGACTATGAAAATACCACAGTGGGTTATCAATCCATATGGTGACATTTAAGAATCAGATGTCACATTACAAGAAGAACTGATGGGAAGCATTAATGAAGAACTTAAGGTGCAGTTCAGAATGGGGGATCAGCAGTTCTGGTTTCAGAAAGATATACCTGTTGCTTATCCTGCATTATGGGCTATTGCAATAAAGTTTTTGATAGCTTTCCCATCCCCATAAATTGTGGAAAGGGGGTTTAGTGTGGTTGCCAATCTTCTTACAAAAAAAGAAATCGATTGCAAATCACTGAACGTGGAGATTTAAGACTATACCTCATTAATATGAAGCCAAATAGTAAACAATTGCTTTCAGAGCATCAGGCTCATCCCTCCCATTAACAGCATTATCTGTTTATTAATTTTACGTAATAATTTTACTAGATTCTAATTTGTTTCATTCCAAATTCTAATATTTACTTGCATTTTGTGACTTTTCAATAAAGGTATGAATAAAAATTGTGCATGTTTTTCTTTTTTAAACAGTTGTCCATGCTATAAAAGCCACTATCAAAGTGAATAGCACTGTGTCAGCTGTCAAAAACACATTTGAAGTTAATAAGTTTAGGAAAATTCAGTATTAAGCAGGCAAGGGGTCTACAGAAAACAAACAAAATTGGCTAGTGGTCTACGGGGCGAAAACGTTTGGGAACCTCTGGTTTAGGGCTTTGTATGTTAACATTAAGACCTTGAGGTCAGTGTGGAAGCTAACCAGTAGCCAGTGCAGAGTAGCCAGAGTAGAGGTGATATGATGATGTCATCTCATCCTGGTTAGTAATCTGGCTGCTCTCTTCTGCACTAGTTAAAGCTTACGCGTTAACTTCATAGGCAGCCCCATGTTGAGAGTATGAGTGTGTGGTGAGGACTCTCATGTCCAGGTAGGCATGCAGGTGGCAAATCCATCACATTTGAAAATGTGCGGAACAGACCACAGATGCCATCTGGGACTCCATGGTGAGCGCTGGGTGTGGAACACCCAAGCTGTGCACCTCAACCTTAGTGAGGAAAGTTAACCCCCCCCCCAGAAGAGGGAGCTTCCCAACCTACTAGGACACTCGGAGCCCCCACCCGGAGCACTCCTGTCTTGACTGGGTTTAACCTCAGGTTATTTGCTCTCATGCAGTTCAGCATGGCATTCAAGCACCACTCAAGGAACAGAACATCTTCCTCTGTGGATGGAGGGAAGGAGATATAGAGCTGGGTGTCATCAGCATACTGATAATATGAAGCTCCATATCCCCTGATGACCCCCCCCCCCAAGGTCTCATGTAAATGTTAAATGCCATGGGTTAGATCAGTGGTGTCCAGACTTTGGGCCTCTAGATGTTTTGGACCTCAATTCCCAGAATTCCAAGCCTAGATTGCCAGTGACAAGGGCTGTGGGAGTTGTTCAAAACATCTGGAGGGCCAAAGTTTGGACACCACTGGATTAAATTATTGACCCTGCGGAACATCACAATTGAGGGCTCAAGGGATGGAAGTCATCTTGCCTTGCTGTACTCCTTGGGGACAGTCCTTCAAGAAGGATCAGAACCACAAGGTCAGATGATTCTTCTGTTTCTCATCTGTGCTTATGATGCTGACTGAGGATGTGACATAAAGTGCCTGCTACCTGGGTCTGATGATGATTTTTGTTTCTTGGGTGCTACATTTGAGGGTTCTTTACAGCTTTACTCAGTCCAGCACAAGATATTGGAATGAAGAAAATGGGGGGGGGGGGGAAGTACACAAAATATCCGGACCCTTTTGCGTTTACCGAAAGGTAATTAGCCGTGAGAGCGACACAGACATTTTAAATAAATGCCCAATGTGGTTCACAAGTGAGACCTGCAGCAAAAGGATATGATGTATCATCCCGCAGGCTCTTAAGAAAAATGGGCTCCAGTTTGTCTGGAACAGGACTGTTTTAAAATCCAGATCAGGCCACTAGGAAGAAAAAGGTTTTCCTCTCTCAGTTTCCAAGGAATTTCCCTGCTGTGCTGTACAGTGCCAGAGGGCTCTTACCCAAAAATCTGAGCTTGCATTATAGCCAAGAGTGGTGGTGCTCTGGAAATGAGAAAATACGTTTTCCTTTTGTTTCCTTTCCCTTTGTTTCCTTACATAGTGAAGAGAGGGGAAGGTTCGCTTCTGTTGTGACCTCGTACCATCCGTCGTCTCTCTAAAATTTACCAGAAGCATTCATCCATCCAACCTCTGTACCTCTCCATAGTGCAATGCCCTCACTCTAGTCAGTATACAGCAGTGGTGCCCAACCGTGGGTAACCATGGTGGTTCTTGGACTGCAGTGTTAGGAAGCCTTCACCACCAAGTGTGCTGAGAGTTGTAGTCCAAGAACACCTGGGTTATCCAAGGTTGGCCACCACTGGTGTACAGTATTTAGGACAGTGGTTCTCAACCTGTGGGTCCCCAGATGTTCCTAGACTGCAACTCCCAGAAATCCTGGCCAGCTCAGCTAGTGATGAAGACTTCTGGGAGTTGCAGTCCAGGAACATCTGGGGACCCACAGGTTGAGAACCACTGATTTAGGAGCTTAAGCAGACTAGCTCCCTGTTATCTCTGTTCTGTGATCAACTTGTAAATCCTTGCTCAGGTAAGAACATGGGAGTTTTTGTGCATGTTTCATGCTTTAGCTCTCTTTTTTTTGCCAAAAAAAAAACCCCAGAGAAGTATTTTATGTGCAAATAACTCTTGTATTCTGCATGAACCTTTTGCATTTTGCATTCAGCCAAAATGCAATATTTTTAAAGCAAATAAAAGATGATTTCATAAATGCTGCTGTCTGTTTTTCTAAGGGTATGACTAACTAAGTATCTGCCAAACTTTTTTCTCATCTGCAGGGGTAAAGAATCTGGCAGTGTTTAATCTTTTTGGCAGGGCATCTTGATGCGTCAAGACATGTTTTTAGCTGAAGATAAAAACATTTTTAATGTTACATACTTCAGCATATCTAAAGAATCCCATGAGTTACTTTAAAAAAGTTCTATTGTTTCTGGAATGGCCCTGTTTTCCCAGAGTTTAGTTAGAGGGAATTAGTATATTCCCGTCCTGCCTTTCCTCCAACTAGTTCTGAGTAGTGTTCATGGTTTTGCCGTCACTTAGGCTTTGCTCTTAGTTTGTGGACTATCAGAGTTTAACCAGCAAGCGTTCTGACTGAAATGGGATTGGAACCTGGGTCCCCTGTTGTTGCAACCTAGCTTTCCCAATATGTTGGTTTATACAACCATTGCAATGAACCACCGTCAACCAAGATGATAGTTGCTGATGGAAGTTGGTCACTAGAATATGGATGCATCGGGGTGAGGGTGTGGAGAGAATCATTTTGATCTTTTTCATAGTTGCTCTTTCATCCCTTGTAATTTTGCAGAGTTCCAGCAAAATACATGTAGGAAAGGTAGCAAAAATCACAGGCTCTCAACAGCTGGCAGAAAAAATGGGTATTTTTAGTTCAATTGTTATTTTTTTACCACCCTGTGAAACTTCTTGTGGAAGTTGCAGCTTTGGCGCCAATGTGTCTTTACTGCTTGGTGTTGGTACAGCCAACAGCGAAAGTGGGTAGATTGGGGTGGGTGGGTGGGGAGGTCAAGGTGCTCAAACCCATGGTGTCTATAACCATCCCCTTCCTCTGCCCCTTCTCCACTAGGGCTCTGGGGCTTGGTGAATAATGCCGGCATCTCTGCCCCCACGGCCCCCAATGAGTGGCTGACCAAGGAGGATTTCAGCAAGATCCTAGACATCAACCTTCTCGGTGTGGTCGATGTGACCGTCCATATGCTGCCTTTGTTGAGACGAGCCAAGGGGAGGATCGTCAACGTTGCCAGTGTCATGGGCAGACTCTCCTTCTTTGGTGGCGGCTATTGTCCTTCTAAATACGGCGTGGAAGCTTTCTCCGACAGTCTCAGGTAACTGCTGTGAGCTAGCGGTGTTATGCTGCTTTCTTAGAGGACCAAGGCCCTACACAACAGGGCAGCTAGAAAAACTGCATGGAATATCTGTACAGTATATTGAGCAAGCTTTGCAGGCATTCTACTGGGTGGAGCCTGAGAGCATGGATAAGACCCTTGAAATGGTGAAAGCTACTGCATGTCTTTGGGATCCTTGCCCTTCCTAGACTCTAAAGCCTGCTAGAGAAGGACTGGACAAGTGGCTAGGAGACATGGTGAATGTCTGCCGGCAGCAGGGGAGGACTCTAATATTCTTGAAAGAGGCAGTAATAAGACCATGGCTGAAAAGACCCCTCCTCATTCCCATGGTACTGGGCAAATGATTGGCCAGGGTTCCATTTCTGCCCAAGTTTCAGCTGTGTCCAGTAGTGCATTTGTTTAGTTAAACTTTGTGCGCCAGATGACCTATAAACCCCTAAAGAGGTCCAAGCTACTTCAAAGACGTCATCTCCCTTTATGAGCCTTCCCAGGTTTTACGATCATCAGGGGAGGCCTTTCTCTCACAAGTTCATCTCTTGGGGAAACAGGAGAGGGCTTTCTCTGTTGCTGCGCCCCGATTCTGTGAAATGTCCTACTGCAGGGGTCCTCAACCTAAGGCCCCGGGGCCGGATGCGGCCCCCCAAGGTCCTGAATCCGGCCCCCGGGACCAATTGCAACCCCCCCACCTACCCCCTGTTTTGTGAGCAAGCAAGCCTCCGCAGCTGCTTTTGGACTGTGATCCGACCCCCAGTGGTGTCTGGGTGGTGGTGGAACAGCCCGCTGTTTGAAAACTTTGAGGACCCCTGTTCTACTGTTTGTTACTAATTGGATTAACTCAACTGGTTTTAGAAAATGAAGGTAGGAAAAATAAGTCAGTAGCTAGAAAGGAAAAAAGCCTGGTTTTTACCCACACCTTTTGAGTTATTTGGAATGGTTGCTTTGATTGCCAAAGTTCAACCTGCTCCCCTGAGAGCAGTATACTGTAAATTAACCCTTGTGCTTTTTTCTATTGACCTGGGCTTCTGGAACAGCAGAAGGAGATAAACATAATACTGTACTAGCAAGTTAACCTTATACAGCTGGCCTCAGATGTTCTTGTCACACATTTCATGCGCATACATGTGCACACCTAATAGTCCCAGTTCTGGAAAAGAGGAGGGAGACAAGCTGATTTCGCCCTTCTGTCTCTAGTTAGCAAAAGCTGTTTTTCCTGACTCTGCCTGCCTGCTATGAAATCGGTGGGACACAATGTCCCTTTTCAGCTCACCTGCTTCACAACAGGCTGGCAGAGGCGAAGTCCTTATAGAACCAGCCCACTTGCCCTTTGCTCTTTCTGATGAAACTACTGGGTACAACTTCAGGAGGGGTCATAAATCATGGTAAGAACTGGAGGAGGGGAAGAGGTGAAAACACCAGTATTTGTGTATATGTTGTGGGCACGTGTGGCTCCCCCAACACACACCAGCATTGCTGCAAGGTGTCTTCTGTTTGAAGCGCCTGCATTTTTTGCCTATCCTTATTTACCTGCTTGAGAAATAGGCATGAATGGAAAGGCTGTAACACACTCGCACCCTTCCCCCCCCCCACACACACACATGCACAAACATAGACCTAATGAAAAAGGTTGCAAGATTCTGTTGTTTTCATTTTGGGTTAATAACAATGGATGGGACATTGCTCTAGAGAAGTTTCTCAGGGTACAAGTAGACAAGGAGGCCTCCTGGGCTGATTTGAAGCTTTGTATGGCCGTTAAATTGCTCTTATTGTCCGTGTGTAATGTTGAACTGTTCCAGGCAATATTGGGGGCAAGAGTCCATTCTGCACCTCAAAATTGCTACAGTTCTTACCAGGATCACAGTTCACCCACCCTCTTCTGTCATTAATATCTCCCTCTTCCCCGACACCTAAAAATGCACACTTGACATACTGCTGAATTAATACAACAGTTTGTTAAACTGCAGTGCATTTGAAAAGCATAATTAGAATATCGTTTGAAGGAGAGACTAGAGGCACTCATTTGAAGGGGACAATCCCTCTATACTGACATAATTTCTGTATGGCATGGCAGCAACAATTCTTGTAGGCTACAGGGTAAAAAATGGCTCAGCGTTGGGTTTCAAACCATGTTGCTCCCACTACACTCTGAAAAAGCACATCAATTTGGAGGATTTTATTTTCATTTCTTTTATTCATTTCATTTCATTTTCATTTAATAGCAGAAGAAAGATAGATAAGTTAGGGGGAAAAAGAAAATGTTAAATTAGTAAGTCAACTGAATGAAATGGGAAAGGTCCAAATTACAATTATTTATTTACTTATTTATTTATTTATTTATTGGACTTTTACCCTGCCCATCTTCCAAGCGGAACTCTGGGTGGCTTACAAAGCTGAACAAGTCAGCAAACAGTACAATGGACAACAACAGGTTGACACAGAATAAAAACAAACAGCAACAATATAAAAACAGCATAATGAAATTACTTTAGGCATCATCTCATCTTAGAATAATAGCCGCACCTCAGCAGCAATTATAAACCACCGACAACGACAGATAAAGTAAGAGAAGTCTCTAGCCTTTGTCCTGCTTACCTAGAGGACCTAATAGAAAAAGAAAAGTTTCTGAGATCATACAGAGCTCAGCTCTCCCTGGCATAAAGCATGTGGAAACACAAGGCACATCTCTCTCACACACCCCCAGCTTGCTCTGGATCTTAATATTTCACGTATTTCCATCCTGCTCTTGGATGAGCGCCAATTGTTGTGGGTCTTCCCTAGAACCTTCCAAAGGACAAGCATTTTTTTTAGTGTTCCCACTTTGATTCCTCACTCGAACACCACTTTGAGTTATATTCAATTTACAATCCCCACTTCAGATGATATCAGAGTGACCTTGGGTTACTCCCTTGGTAACTCCTCTCTTGGTTCCACCTGGGAACTCTTGGCCTTTCACACCAGCCATCCTTCATCAACCTCCCAAGATGCCTCCCAGATGAATTGTTCCTACCTTTTGGCAGTAATTTACACACCTGGGTTTGGTTGAATATTTTAGAAGTTTTTTACTTGGGGTCTGATTGCCAATGAGTGTTTTGATGATTGACCCATTTGTTTTTGGAATGGACAACTCTCTCTCTCCAAGGGTTATATAACACACGGTCCCTGTCCTTTCTCTTCTTTCAGGCTTGAGCTTTCCCATTTCGGAGTGAAGGTCTGTATAATAGAACCAGGCTACTTCAAAACCGCTGTTACCGATATGAAAGTCTTTGCGGACCACTTCAGTTCCCTGTGGGAACGGCTGCCGAGAGACACCAAACAAGCATATGGGGAGTCATACTATAAAGCAAGTAAGTATGGCTCTCCCACTGCAGGTTCAAAGACTTCTGGATACCTATGTAGGCAGAGGAATCCCAGTTATATCAGTGGCACTTACATTATTCATGAAAAAAAGTATGGACCTAGGCTTACCCGGCTCAGCTTCCAGTTGCAAAAGGGGCCTTAGGAAAAGAGATGGGCACGAACCATTGGTTCTGCAGTTCGTGTTGGTTCGTTTATTGACCAAACATGTATTCTCAGCCCCACCTTCTCTGGCATGCACTCACTTAGAGGCGGCACCTGGAGGAGGCAAGACAAGGAAGCCAGGTTGCGGCCTCCACATAAGTGCCTGCTGGAGCTTTTAAGCGCCATTTGCCTGTTTGAACCACTTGTTAATGGCCATCCCTACTGTATGTTGTGTCATTACAGTCATGACTGACTCTTTGTGACCCCATGTATATGGCGTTTTTACTCTCTGACCAGCCCACCCAGATAGAATTGCAAAGAGTCCAGGGATGGAAAATGTCTTGTGTTGTTTCACAGAAGTGTTCCTTATATTTATTTGCTTTGTGTCAGGTTGCAAGATTTTGATACCTCTCCCCATGTTGAAATTTGCACACATTTTTTGCTTGTTTGACTTAAGGTTTTTCTTTATTTATGTAGTTTGCCTAGTTTATGTATTTTCCCCTCTGTTTAAAGTGTATTTTCACTTATTTATTTATTTATTTATTTATTTATTTATTTATTTATTTATTTATTTATTTATTTTTATATACTGCCCATCGGGCAACAAGGCCACTCTGGGCGGTTTACAGTGTTACAAATGACACAAATACAATAAATTAAATACAGATAATCAAACCAAATAATTAACATTCAATTACATTAATTAAGAGTGCAGCATCACATAAGAATGAGAATAATAATTCATCGATATCTCAGAAAAAATATATAAAGTAAACTAAAATAAGATTTAGAACAGGATTAGAATATATTCTTTTGAATCCATGCATTTTAGCTATTTTGCATTTGGAAATATGAGCATCTGTCTCTCACTCTCCCTCCCTCCCTCCCTCCCAAATCCCATCCTTATAGAGGGGCCTTTCTGGTTTGAGTCGCAACGGTAACAAAGGGATGATTGTTGGAGACAAGAAGCGGGTTCAGTTTCTTTGCCTTAGGGGCCAGAGTTAGCAGCTTCTTACATGGCGCCTTGCTGTATGTTGGGAGCTTTCTTGCTCAACTAGAGATTGACTGCTTGAGTTGTGGCAAGTTTTGTCAGCTCCGTTGGTTCAACTTTTTTATTGTATTGTATACACGTTTCTTAAATACTGTTGGCTGCTTTGGAAGATCTGAGGCTTTTACAAGTCTTTACCTTTCACTTCTCACACCATCACCACCATCTCATGTCAGGGGTCATTTGCTATTTGGACAGAAGGAGATACCAAATGGCTTATTACTCCTCCCTGCCTGCCTGCCCCCCTCCACAACCTCAGCAGGCCCTTGGTACCCCAATCCTCCCCGCACTCAAAACAGCCACTCTGGACATGCCCCAGGTTCAGATCTGTCCCATGAATGGCAAGTATCAAAATCTGCCTTTGCCCAGCCATAGCTGCAGCCTGGTAGAAAGGCCGGAGTTGTGGCACAATGCACATTCCTGAAACAGACCTTGGAAACATTGCTTTGGTTTGATTTGACTATGACTCACATAACACTCCCCACCCCACCCCACCGACCCCCCAAAAACTAGCATGGCCAATGCTGTGTTGGCTACACTGCAGTATTTTGGAAGCTGCAGTCTAAAAATGTAACTTCCCAAGCTCTGGTGGTAGTGGTGGTGGTTCTTCTCTAAAGGAGGTAATAGAATTTAGCACTTTGTGCAAAAGCCATTGGATTCAAGGGTGACTGACCTCGTTCTGTTGATGTCTTTTTCTTTCCCTCTTCCAGTGCTGAAAGGATCAAGTCAAGTCCAAAAACAGTGCAGCCCTAATCTCTCTCTGGTGACCAACTGCATGGAGCATGCCCTGACGGCTGTGTACCCTCGCACGCGCTACTCCCCCGGCTGGGATGCCAAGCTGTTTTACATTCCTGCCAGCTATATGCCAACGCGGCTGACTGATCTGATATTTGGTTGGAATTACCCAAAACCGGAAAGGAATAATTAGGACGATCAGGACGGCTGCATAGGAAGAACAGCTTTTTATAGGTTCCGGGCACACCAGCAAAGGGACTCTCTCTCTCTCTTTTTTTTTAAAGTGGGTTTTTGAAATCTCTTAATTTTTAACTGGATTCTGATAAACTGCGTCAAAATTACCCCAAGTCAGTGAGGCCACATTAACAACTCGGCCACAGTTCCTCAACTTTCCTGGTGTGGGTAAAATCCAGGAGTGCCAAATATGCTGATGGATGGGGGGAGGGGAATCATCCTGCCTAGAACCCTCCCCAACACTAAGCAGTATTCTAGGAAGTCACCAAAAACACACAAATACCCTAAAACATTGTCACAGAGATAAGGCACAGGTGGTTGCTGCCTTGGGCACTTCCTCCCTTCTTCCTGGTCAGCTCATCCTATGCACAGACTACAAAGCCTTTTTGCCAGAAGGGCAACAGAAACCATGATCCCCATTTCCCAATCTCTTGACAAGGTGCTTTACCCTTTTCTTACTAGGCGAGTGGCTGTTTCCAAGCTGTAGACCAAGTCAATTTGTACTTACTTTTCTGTCTCATTTAGTAGGAAAGCAGGGTGATAGCAATGGTTGCGTTGGCAGCCCACTTCAGTCCACAAAGGCTTGTCTGTGGAAATTTTCAGTCGTCCAGCTGAGGTTACTGGGAAGTTGAGTCATGGCAACTGGACTTCTTTTGTGGGATCAAAGCGTTTCGCTACTCATCCAAGTAGCTTTTTTGGTCTGACGGAAGTTAGTGGCAAGACCTCTAATTTAAAGTTCACCTTTTGTTTCACCCTGTGGAACTAAATGGTCTGATCCAACATCTGTTCCTTGGTGTACTCATACGGCTTGCTTATCAATCCCTGGAACAACATAGCAACAGGGTATTAGAAAAATTCAAACAGGAAAGGTTGCTTTCTAAGAATTCCCATCAGGATACAGAGGGAAGCCATGACGTTCCGGGTTTTGACTGGCAAACAGCCTTAAACCAAGAATGCATCAAGTTGTTAAGAACCTGGGTGTGTGTGTCACTTTTTAAGACTAAAGTTCCCAGAATTATAATCCCAAAAAATGACTTTTCCAAACTATAAACTGATTTATGCCAAGGAGGGCTACTGAATTACAGTATATAGAGTTCAAATCATGTTAAAATATGTATTTTCTGCTATTGCAGTGCTGCTCCTCCAGCATGAAATTCCTTCAAAGTGTTGTCACACTTGTCAATGAGACTTCTGTTTACTTCCCAAGTTGTTTTGCCACTCATAAAAACACAAACACAAAAAGCAATTGCAAGATGTTTTATCATTTGTCCAGTTGTCATAGAAGCATAAAATAGATTCACAGTCATGAAGTTGCAGGAAGAGCATACATAAGGACATTGAGTCCAACCTTCTTGAGGCAGGGATAGAGATCAAAGGATATCAACCAAGTGGTTGTCTACATTTCTCTTGAATGCTTCATGTTGGAGCACTCACCATCCCTTGAGGTACTTGGTTCCATTGTTGTACTGCTGTAACAATTAGGAAGTGTTTCCTGATCTTCGTCTGAAATCTGACTTCCTGTAACTTGAGCCCATAGTTGCATATCCTGCACTCACAGATAGAGAACAAATCCTGCCCCCCTTCAAATATTTGACAAGTGCCATCATGCGACCCTTCGGTGGCCTTTTCAATAGGTTAAACAATGTCCATTTCTTTCCGTTGTTCCTTATAGGGCTTGGTTTCCAGGCCTCTGATCATCCTCGTCGCCCTCCTCTGAACTTACTTCAGTTTGTCAGCATCTTTCTTGAAGTGTGGTACCCAAAACTGGACACAGTGCTGAAGATGAGGTCTAACCAGTGCTGAAGCTTCCTTAGCTTGGTCTCAGCTCAGTACTACCTGCTTGGTTCTGCAGTCTACTACCACTAAACGAAGTTCTCATGGGGTGGCCTGTTCTTCAGAACTTGTGATTGAAGATGGCAGAGATTGAACCTACTATCTTCTATCACTATACCAAGCTTCATGTTCCTGCCATGGTGTTTGCTTTGTTTCTAAACACAAAGCTAAGCAGAGCTAGACCTCAAAGTCTTTCGGTTTAGGTCAGGTATGTCCAAACTTCGGCCCTCCTGATGTTTTGAACCACAACTCCCAGAATTCCAAGCCTGTATTTTTAATGGCAAAGGACTGTGGGAGTTGTGGCCCAAAACATCTGGAGGGCCGAAATTTGAACATGCCTGGTTTAGGTCTTTTCTCCCAGGTGAGCCATAGTTAGGTGTCTTGTCTGTCAGGGAATGCTCCAGAGTGGAAAAGTGGGGTTTTTAAGTCCAAATATTTAAATACAAATCCTATCTAAAGGCAGCTCCTGACACACCTATTGTGAACCACATAAAAGAAAAACGGTGCCTGGGAGGAATCGGCGTAACCTTTGCAAATGGCTGCTTTTATCTCACCAGCCTTTGGGAGTGTCAACAAACTGGAAAGTGAAGTTCGTCTAGTACCGTGTTTCCCAACCTTGGGTCCCCAGGCACTTTTGGAGTGCAACTCCTAGAAACCTTGGCCAACACAGCTGGCAGTGAAGACTTTTGAGAAGTAGAGAGGTAGAACACCTGGGTTACCTGAGGTTGGGAACCACTGACCTAGTAGAGATTAGATATGAGTACAATAAAACCTCTTGTCAAAACCTCTTCAAAATTAAGTAATCCTATAGTCACAGAACCAGGAACCTATCAAGCCAGCCCCTCTCCACCGTCCTGGGACTGAAGGTCCAAAGGGAAAAGCAGGCTCAGTCATGAAGATTGGAACAGTAATGAAACAGGAGGAGACACCACTGGAGTGGAAAAAGGCTGGTCCCCTCTATGGGGTTTGGTATTTTCAACTGCAGGTCACCTTCTCGGCAAGTTTATAAATGTAGGAAATAAGAGGGTTTCTCCTTTTTATGGATCACCAACTGAAGAGGAAGAATAAAAGGCGATCTTCTGCCTTCTGACATGGGGAGGGATAAGAAAAGTAAGCGTACAAAGAGAATATTACAGTAGTACCTCGTAAGATGAACGCCCCTTAATTTGGAAAACTCTTAAGACAAAATTTACGGGAATAGGAAAACCTTGTAAGATGGATTTTTCCCATGGGATGCCTTGCAAGATGAATTCAATGCATTCCAATGGGAACCATGTTAAACTGCATTTCATAGGACAATTTTTTTGTAAAAACAAATTGACCTGTAGAATGCATTAAATTCGTCTTAAGAGACACCACTGTATTTGACTTCTGAGCAGTATTCTTAGATAAGCAGCATGGGGGTCAACCTGCCACAAGGTAAGAATGGTATTTCAAGGCTGAAATTTCTGATTGGATCAAGAGCTACAAAGGTAATATTTGTAGAACAATGAACAAGCACTCAAATGGCAAATAAGGGCTGATCTGTACTGGTAGATGTCCCTTGATGGGAACCAGATCTTGCACAGATTAACATTCACATGTTCTTGCCCATACTCAATTTCACTGTATGAATTCAAATGAAAAGTGGCACATGGCAGGATGCAATATTCTAATGACTTACAGGTTTCTTCTGTCAGAACAGGTACTGCTTACCAGAGGAAGGGATGCTGGCCTCAGTGAATGGAACAAGGAAGGATGGCCATGTGCAACACTGACCATGTTAAAGCAGTATTTGCAAGTGCTGGGAGAACACTTGGCACCTCCTTGCCCTTCACACAAGGATGTGGGAGGAAGAAGATAACTCAGTTCTCAGCCAAAATTCTAGGTGCAAAAACCAACCACCCAGTGCTTTAATCAGGGACCCAATTGTATCAGAGACCACATCCACTGATGTTATCTCATCTATAAGGATTGGGCTGGGTGCCATCTCTCTCCTTCCCTCCCCAAAGTGGTTCTCCACCCACTCATAACATGATACAAATTTAAAGAAATCATACACTTATCCCTCTTGAGCTATTTCTGGTTTCCCCATGCTCTTCCATCATGATTGTTTTCATCTTTGCTGGAAGAGGATGTAATACTCCCTGCTATTGACTGAATATGTTCATACAAATTGAAAAACACAACTGAACAGTTGTATTTGAGAAGGTTAATACATACATTTGAAAGTGATGCTTATTATGTTGGCTGATTCCCTTTCTCTGAATTGGGCTGCCTGGCTGACACAGCACAGTCCATAGAGCCTCTGACCAGGCCAATCACCTGTCAGCCCATTTAAAAAAAAGTCTGTGTTGGATGCGTTCTGGATATTTTACAAGTTCCACTACCATCCCAGCTGACTACAAGTGATTACTTCATCTCCAGTAACATGATTCATTCAAGGCTTTGTTTTTGTTTTTTTTAAAAAAACCGCAAAACTGGTAAACATCTACCTTGTGGGCAGCCAGACTGACACACATGATGGGGAGGAAAGGGAGGAGCAGTCAGAGAAAGTACTGTGCACTTAAGATTTATAGCAGAATTTTAATGAGTTGTTGCAATTACTTTTTATATCTCAAAGCAATCACACACATAATCACAGGTGTTTAAAAGATTAAGTATGGAGACAATGACACGTGTGGGGAAACTGGAATAATTGCCTTTTTCCACCCACTGAGGGCACACCCTTCAAACCACGCACAGTCAGGATGGTGTTGCATTCAAAAAAGATATTTTCATCCTCCAGGGCTTTAAAGGAGGTAAGCGTGACGTTTCATTTTCCTTTTTTGTTGCCCTCTCCCCAGCCCGTCCACGTCCTCTGAGCCTTCTACTGGAAAGAGGCTATTTCTGAACTTTTTGCGCTTGGGTTGTCTTTTGTGCTTCTGGCAGAGAGACGTTGGCATCTGCTTCGAGATTCCATCTGATGCGGGTGGCCATCCTTGAGACAAAAGTTTTGGTGGTAGTGGGGGGGGGGACTGTGCTTGCTGGTGCTGGACCTACAGTGATTTTAGCTTCCTCGCTACAAGGAACAGAGCTCCCCGCCCCCCCAGAGAGCAGCACCCTCCTGTCCCCGTTTGGCCTCATTGGACCAAGACCTCCAGCCTGTGGCTACCCTTCTTCCTGCAGACAGGCATTGCCCCTTGCTTCTCGGCAGCCTCCACCATCTTGACAGCAATGCTGCCTTGCTTGAACTTCACCACGCACCTGCAAAAGAAGAAACCGCTCTCAGTTGGGGAGAAAAAGCAAAAGCAAAGTGTTCTGCTTATATACCGCCCCATACCACTTTAAGTAGTCTTAAAGGTGCAGTCCGGTGCTTACATGCCAACAGAGCACGTAAGAAGCAGCGCTTACTGCGCTGGCATCTGTGCTCCACTTGGAGCCAACTGAAAATAAAGGTGGCAGAGATGCTGCTGGGAATCTTAAGAACTTTCTCCATGATGTGGCAGCTTCTGAGTTTCCTGAGCACCTACCAGTGCTGAGAGCTGAAGAAGCAGCCAGGTTTTGTTGGGAAGTCAACTAGGTCAGCTTGTTTATCCTAACTAGGATTGTTTTAATGTATTCTTGAAGGCTTTCATGGCCTGGATTTGATAGCTGTTGTGACTTTTTCAGGCTGTTTGGCTGTGTTCTGGAAGTTTTTTTTCCTGATGTTTTGCCAGACTCTGTGGCTGGCAACTTCAGAGGGCAAGGAGCTCAGGGAGCTAGGAGTTCTCTCTGTACTCTGGGGTACAGAGTGAGACTATAGTGAGAACAGGTGCCAAAAGTGGCCCTCGGAGCCCTTTCTGTGGGCACCCGGCATTGCCCCTTCAAAGCCACCTGTATTCAGGTTAAGTGGTTGTATTGGCACTTTGCAAAATTAGTGGGTTCTGAATCACAGCTTGGGCACTCAGTCTCTAAAAGGTTAGCCATCACAGGGCTAGATGGAGCAGTGCCGCAGCGAACCAGGCTATCCTTGCCTCCCAGCTCATGCTCTGGCACTACATCCAAATCCCTCCTTTTCCCTCCCCTCCTCT
This sequence comes from Phrynocephalus versicolor, assembly GCA_023846285.1. Lineage (NCBI taxonomy): Eukaryota > Metazoa > Chordata > Lepidosauria > Squamata > Agamidae > Phrynocephalus > Phrynocephalus versicolor. The sequence goes on along the minus strand of JAHTLZ010003468.1, from coordinate 12,607,263 downwards.
GCTTTAAAATATTGTCACCACCCTTACTCATCCATCACTTCAAGTTTCAGTTTTTGCTTTGTTGTCTCCAGTATCGTCTGGTGGAGCCGGGTGATCAGTTCAATCAAATGGTCGCTGATAAGCAGGAAGTCCCCTTTGGTACTTGCTGTCGAAGACTGCAAGAGTAAGAGAAGGTGAAAAACATCACCCTAGTTCTTATATTACAGCTGATACAAGCTTTGCTGCTTTCTCCTGCAAGAGCTTGTGCTGCCTAACATTCACTGTGACACTCTTTACAGAGAGCCAAAGCCCATCTCCAGAACACCAACCAAATCATGAACCTCTCTTTAGTCGGGAGTGTTCACTCCTGCTGTCTGGAAGTTTGAGTCATGGCAACTGGACTTGAGAGACAGAAATGTTTCGCTGCGCATCCAAACAGCTTTGGGTTTGGATGAGCACCGAAACGTTTCAATCTCTCAAGAAAAAGAAGTCCAGTTGCCATGACTCAAACTTCCAGATAAACTCACCTGGATGACTGAGAATCTTCACAAACATATTTCACTCCTGCTGGTTTGTGTCTGAGATAGTCAAGGGTTATTATTTCTTTCGCTAATTATCTGTGCAGCCAGGAGTTGATCACAGCTGACCTGGAAATCCTAAATAATAGGGCAGTGGAAACAACAACCGTGTGAACTGGGAGGGGATGTCAAAGTTATAAATCCTGACCATTTTAAGTTGGACCCAGACTGGCCCTGAACTTAACTACAGCGGAGAAGCTGTCTCATATTTGATGTGCTGGAGAATGCAACTGCATGAATCCACCAAACTAGAGTGCTGTCCTCAGATGCAGCAAAAGACACTATCCTGTCAGGACTTTTAAAGCAAGACTGAGCAGTCAAACTGGGGACTTGAACAGAGACCACCCTCTTGTCCTTCACCTCAGGCAACAAACTGTCTCACACCTGGCGTAGTTGAAGCAGTAGGAGGGAAGGAAGGAAAAGCTACTTAGTGATGGCATCCAATTTGTCTTTTCTAATGCTAAATAGTTGTTAAAGCTGCTCTCTCTTTTTCTCTCTCTTTTTTTTTCTGTCATGCCACACTTCCTTCTGCCTCTCCCCCCAAGCCTTGTGCGCAGCAGCCCTCTCCATCTGCTGCCCCCTTGCCCAGCCCAACCTGTCCAATAATACCTCTTTGATATGCAGGACGAAAAAACCATCTGAATAGCGGCTGACAGAGACACCGACGATGTCACTCAGGGTGATGACCGTCTTAGGCTGAGCGGCTTTGGGGTCAGCCAAGATGAGGTGGCTCTTGGTGAGAAGGAAGATTCGGGGGGAAGCCTGGAATAGAAAAAGGGGGGAAAGCGGCCATTTTGAGCAAAAAGAACTGTCGTGGACTGGGCTGAAGGACTTTACTACAGGGCTCAGCTTGTCCACACTCACCCCCCCCAACATTCAGAAACAGGGGTGGGTTTTGGGGGGGGGGCTTTCTTCAACTACAAAACCCACGATTCTCCAATCTGGAAGTTGTATGTGACAGACACCTAAGTGTAGTGCGCCTGAGAGAAAGGTCTCAAATGGGAGGCTTTGAGGTTTTGTTAGGCCCAGCTCTACCCAAGCGTCCTGTTCCTGCTGCAGAGCTAGCTGGGAGCTTTCTTTCCTAGACAGGCTGAGCTAGGCCTAACGAAGGCTCAAAGCCTTCCAGCTGAGCATTTCTCCCAAGTGAACCACATTAAGGGGTTTGTCTATCAGGCAGAATTCCCAGAAAGGATCTTCAGCCCAGGAAACTCCCAAATCCTCTCCCTATTCAAAAATACTTTGCCACTGAACAGGGAGGTTTTCAGCTTAGCTGCCATGATTCATGGATTTTAACCCAGAGTATTATCAGCCCCATGAGGCAGATGAGTGCTGTTAAGGCTGAGATGGGCAACCTCATGTAATCCCCTCCTCCTCCTCCTCTTATCAACAGAGTCTGGTTTTCAGGGCTAAATTGCCAGCAGCTGAGGGGCATTCTTTTAAAAAAAGAGGGCCCGGAACTGATGATCAAAAGACATGGTGTCTTCCAGCTTCTCCTTAAGGGGCTGCAATGGTAATTTTAAAAGCTGTGGGGTAGGAAACAATGGGGAGAGTTAGAAGAAGAGAACAGTTTCATGGGAAGTTCCTAGAAAATTCCTAGAAAACTGCTCTGCTTTCTCTGGCCCTAATCCATATGTACAATGAGTGCCTTAACCCCAGAAATGAACAAATCTATCTCATCCGGTTGGACATGATGCAGAATGAGCTTTAAGCCAAGGAGACGGTCTGACATGGTGCAGAAAAATGTTACGGTTCAGTTTTAGGGGTCTACCGTTCTTTCTTCCTTTTAATTCAAACTCCCGGAATTCTCTCAGAATTCCCCAGGCAGAATTCTGGCAGTCCCCAGCCACAGACATCTCTACCTGAAGACACCTACATCTCACACCTGGATAAAAACAAGCCTCCCCCCTTCTAGGCTTTTATTTCAGGCTGCAAGGCGTTGTAGTAGAAAGAGGCTGTTGTGCTTCCTTGGGAAAGGGAAGGTATCCACCATGAGTGACATGCACCGTGGGTGTTTGTGGTCTGGAACTCTTGGGATTTTGCCTGGGAAATTCATGAAGCATTCTACAAGTTGGCGTCAAAACAAGCATGAAGGGCACGCCTCTATTCAGTCTGAATGTGCTGAATGTGACCATAATTAAGAGGGTTGAGAAAGCTTGTTGAGGAAGATCCTATAGATCAGTGTTGGTGAACCTATGGCACGGGTGCCAAAGGTGGCCCTCGGAGCCCTTTCTGTGGGCACCCGACATCACCCCTTCACAGCCACCTGTATTCAGGTTAAATGGTTATATTGGCACTTTGCGAAAAATTAGTGGGTTTTGAATTACAGTTTGGGCACTCGGTCTCTAAAAGGTTTGCCATCACTACTATAGATTACTAGGCATCTCAGGGTGGGGGCATGTATGTCACCCTGATATTTGCTGAGTGGCACTTTCTTCATGTCCATCAGGATGACTGTTTTCCCCAGAGAAAGATCTACATCCAGAAAATTAATTCAGGACTCTAGCAGCTAGGACCTTTCCATTGCCTTGTTCTGTCCCTCTTTTTTTCGTACTCATTTTGAAAGAATAGGGATTTACCCAGATTTATTATGATTTCACACTCACAGACTACACCTCACCCCCACCCCAACCCCCAATGCTGGAGCAATAGAAAAGGTAGATGTGACACTGATCTTCCTGGGAGGACATAAACTCTACAGAGTTCAATGCAACTTGTTATACTCAGGTCCAACAGCTGGAGCTTTAGGTCGTTAAGATTTCCTTGCAAGGAAGTGGGCACTGACGGACAAGGTTGCTTGTCCACACTGCTATAATATGGACCCACTTCCTCTGCCACTTGGTACTCATTCTTCTTCTCATCCTGTCCATTTAGTCTGTTGTTTAATACCTGGAGACTGCCACAGTACAAAATCATCATCACCCACTTTGGGTGTAGATGCTAGGTCCTTAAAACAAGCAAGCAAGCTGGCTAGATGCCTAGGAAGAGAAGTGTCTCAAAGAAGCACATAATATAAAATAAATGGGTTTTTCGTATAGGGAGTGGGGCAAAAAGGTGTAGGAACTGGACATACCAAGATAAGAAAAACATCACTTGGATTGCGGGAGGGACTCCCATCAAAATCAGGGAGTTAATGGGGAACTTAGAAACAAATGCCTTGTCTGGAAGAGCCCATTGTAACTGAATATGAGTGGGTCAGGAACATGGGCGGGATAATTCATTGCCCTTCTATCTTGCTTGGTGACCTGCCCATGCCACCTGTGTGGCCACAGGAAAACAAAAAGGGCATCAGATAAGACAGACCCAGCTTGCAGTCTGATCCTGCACTGCTCTTATGTCCTTATGTAGGACAGAATATTCAGGGAGAACATCTCAAAAGAAATAACACAACAAGGTTGCACTGTGGGCACAGAACTTCTTTACACCAAGTTGGTAGGCAAGCTTTACTTTCAAAGCTGTGTTGCCCTCAAACAGAACGACTCATTCCCCCCCCCCCATAGGAGTGGATACAGCTGAGGTTCAGGCTGCCAGAAGGATTATATCTCCCCCCTTGAGCCTTCTTGGTGTTTTAAGACTGTCAGAAGAGGCTGTCCTTTCAGTCCCGTTGCCAGTGAAGGCACGTCTGATGGAGCCACAAGAGACGGCCTTTCACACAGGCTTTAAATAATCATGAGTGAGCTTCTGAATGCCTTTTAAGTTTCTAACATG
>JAHTLZ010003468.1:12577620-12602991 GCA_023846285.1 Phrynocephalus versicolor | reverse complement strand
ACATAAATAGAATAATTTCACTTCCCCAGACCCTCTGCAGATGATCAGGGGAAGTGCTTAATTGACAGCTGATTGGGCCACGCTACAAGGAATAATTTGCTGTTTGTATGGGAGGAGCAAGCCAAATGATGCACTCCTCCTGATGTCAACAAATGTTTTGTAACTGGATACACCCCATGCCCAAAATGTCCAGTCTGGACCGGCCCTTAATTCATATTACATACTCATAGCAACTGTAATAAGTGGCCCAACTTACAGGCAGCACCCCCCCCCCAGTATTTCCCCCCAAATATCAAGACTACAATTTTAGTTGCATCCTTAAAAGGGAAAACTTAAAATGAAGCATAAGCTGTCACTAACCCTCCAGTGGTGGAAGATTTTCTTCAGTTCTTGATTGGTGTCTGTGAGAAATTTGTAAGGGGCAGGTGGCCAGGCGTGGTCAGTCACTGTCATTGAAGGGAGATTGTTTTTCAAGCCCAAGAAGAATTTTTGCACCTATAAGATGGGAGGTTAAAAAAAAGAAAATCTTCAGACATCTAAAAAGGGCCACCTGTGGCTGATCTTGGCCACAGGTCCATTTGCAGGAAGGCTCAAAGCTACTTTGCAGTAACTTCAGTCATTTCGCATGATGCCAATCCTCGTGCACTTTTGAAACGTGTGCATTGGGACCATCGTTGGACCATACAGGGGTTCTCCTAATCTGAGTTGGCCAGTTCTGGGAGGCTTTCCAGCTACTAGAAGCACCAGGTTTGAAACTTGGTATGTTTGCAAAAATAGTGCAAGAACAGCGTCACTGCCTGATCTGGGATAGGGAAGTTTCCTGGGCACCACAGCACTGGCTGGCAATGTTGTTTTTGCTAGAGACAGGGGCAGCTCTGGCAGCAACTTTTCCTCCATATGGCAAGAGGGCAAAAGCTGGTGGCACACAACTCTCTCTCTCTCTACTTTACAACACCAGCAGCAGATGCTGTTAGGACTTTGGAGGACGGCCTATAGGTGGTACTGGAATGGACCAAGTGCAACAAACTGAGACTGAATCCTGACAAGACGGAGGTCTTGCTGGCCTGGCCTTCCCATCCTGAGGGTGGGGCTGCCCCTCAGCAATCCCTTGGGGGGTGGGGCATACCTCTATCTCTTAAAGATTGGGTCCGGAGTCTGGGAGTCCTTCTTGACCCAGCACTTACTCTGAAATAACAGGTGGATGCTGTAGCCAAGTATGTCTTTTACCAACTTAGGCAGATGGCTGAGCTCCAACACTATATGGATTGGTAGCCTCCAAATCAGATTACTGCAATGCACTCTACACAGGGCTGTCTTTGGACTTGATGCAAAGGTTACAGAGGGTACATAATGCGGCAGCCAGGTTGGTTACAGGTGTGAAAAAGTCCCAGCATATAACCCGTCCCTGGCCAGGCTGCACTGGCTCCTGGCGGTGTTCCAGGTCAGGTTCAAGGTGTTGACATGAACATATAAAGCCCTACATGGCCTGGGAACTTAGCATCTGGTGGAGCATATCCCCCCGAGTAATCCATCCTGATCTACATGATCCTCCCAGTCCCTCATGCTGCAGGGGGCCACCCCGAGGCAGGCCAAAAAGACAAGAAGACACCATGCCTTTTCAGTGGTGGCCCCTAAAATGTGGAACCACCTGCCTGCAGAGATAAGGCACATTCCCTCCCTACTCTCCTATCAGAAGGTCCTATTTAGGGACCTATTTTGTTGCAGAGGCCTTCCCCAGTTAGTGGTGTCTGTTATTTTGTTTTGTTGTTCTTCTCTCCCCCCCCCACTTCTACCACCCAACTGAGAGGTAGCACATCTTTTGTTAAGGCTTTTACTTCCTCCTCCCCCAAAATCAGGCAGGATGAGGTGTTTGCCATCTAACAGAATCTGTTAATGGCTGTTTTAAATGAGTTTTATAACATCTTTTAATTTGGTTTTTAATTGTATTTTAATTGTATTTTATTTATAGCTCAATTTTTTAGTATTTGTATTTTATGACTATTTTGTAAACTGTCCCGGGTAGTGCAGTTGCACTAAGGGGGAAGTATAGAAAAATAAATAAATAAATAAATAAATAAATGGCCTTGGTTTTATCATGAGTCTGATCACATACCTGTGGCATTTGTGGTAAGTAATAATTACTTCCAATTTTGAATCTATTGGCATCAGCATTAACTTTATATTAGCTCATGTAAATGTTATGCTCAAGTATAATACAAGTCCTCTTTCTTCTCTTGTTTTGGAAATACAAAAAGGTAGGTGGCCCATGCCCTGAGTACTATAGCCTCAAAAGCAACAGTGGCTCTCCAGAATACAAAGTTTTTGACTGCATCTTTCAATTCAAAGAAATCAGACCGTGTCTGTGAATCTTCTGATCAGATGCTTAAAAAAATATTATGGGGGTTTCATAGAAACTGTAAACAAGCCCAACTTAACCATCACATACAATATTCCTTCTTAAAGGCTGCAGAGACACAAAGGAAGAGAGACCTTAGACCAGGCCTACCCAAAGTCCGCCCCCCCCCCCCCAAAATCCGGCCCTTCAGGCCATTCTGAGTGGCCCGCGGCTGGCTGGCCCGCCCCTCCCTCCCCCTCCTTCACCCCATATTGTTTTTTTCAAATAAATCTTCTGACAACACTGACACCACCGGGAAGCTTGAGGGGCTGGGCGGGCCGGCGGGCCAGTGAGCAGAAGCTTGTGGGGCTGGGTGGGCGGGCAAGGGGGTGGGCCACCACCACCAGCACCGCCGGGAAGCTTGTGGGGCTGGGTGCACGCATGGGGGCGGGGCGCCGCCACCGGCATCACCGGGAACCTTGTGAAGCTAGGCGCCCGCCTTCCTTCCTGCGGGTGGGGTTGCAAGGGGTCAGTAGGTGGGGCTTATGGGTCAGTGGGTGGGGCTTGCAGTGGGTGGCAGGGTCAGGCAGCAACTGGCCCCTGACACATTTTCAGCCACCAAATCTGGCCCTCCTTACAAAAAGTTTGGGCACCCCTGCCTTAGACCCAATTTCAATTCCACCATGCTCAAATATCTGCCTATTTCATTTTCTCTCACATTCACATGTCATGAATTTTGGTGGATCCCAAGCAAAAAGAGGAAAGTTAATAGAAAGGGACTAAGAACAGAACTAACCATCAGCAAACCCCAGGGGCAATCATATATTTTTAAGGAAAGCAGAGTTCCCATTTCTGGCCCTGAGAAGCTCACTCCATCCAGCTTCCAGGCTCCTCTTTGCAAGCATCCAGAAAGTCTGACTATACTTGAGCTTCTTCAGATCTGCTTGCTATGTAGACACAAGTCTTTCCTTTCACTCCCCAACTCAGTCAGACTTGATTTTTGTAAAGTCTGACCTCTAGTGTCAAAAAAAAGTTTACTTTTGCTCACTTAGCTACCTACAGCAATAAGCAGATCAGCCTCCTATGGGGGATTTACATCAGTGTAAGTGTGAACCTGTAAATCACAATGACAGATAGCCACTAAGGAGCAAGCTGGTGCTTGCAATGCATTCCTGGTCACATTCCAGTCGTGGTGGCTCCTTCTCTCTCTCCAGCCCCTTATGCCTCTCAGGGGGACCAAGGTCAAATGGACTGTACAGAACCAGCAGCCACCTGTGGCCTACAATGAAACTCTACAAGGCCCCCAAATCGTGACCCGTTTATAACTTTTCAGCAGCTAGCACAGGCCTGGGTCACGGCTAGGATCACAGCACGTTCCTTCTTAATTGGCAACATGGTTGAAGAGCAACTCGGTAACTGGTACACTGGCATATCGTGCCCAAACTGCCTAGGTCACAAGCTGTAAAGGCACCCTCTGTTTTTAGAAAAAGGGCAACGGTCTATTGAAATTCTTCTGGTTTAAAAAAGTAGAAGCCACTCGGGATGGGTGGGTGGCATGGGGAGCAGCCGGGGAGCAGCAAAGGGCTTGGCCAATTTGAATCAGCCTTTGATTCATGCAGACAGTACAAAATATTTTGAATTCACCCATTTTATAAGCAAGAAGCAGAGCAAATCATGCAGGTTTTCAGTATGTAGTCACACACTAAGGCGGTTACTTCACGTCCTTCCTTGTTCCGCAACTAGTTTTGTACTGTGACAGCGTTGGACACGATCACATGGTTTTGTCCCTGTTTAGTCCCTGTTTCCGTTTTCTCACGGTTGTGATAACTTGTCTTGTGACAACTGTTACTTCACGGTCTTGTTCCATGACAAATTCTGAATTTGTCTTGCTTTCTTAACCCTTTTTTAAAAATATCATAAATAAAACTTTTTCAATACAGTATTTCGATGTACTGGTCTTCTGAGATTTACACGTCAATGCTACAGAATTTTCAGTACAGTGGTACCTTGTATAAAGGAATTAATTCATTCCAAATGAAATTATGTTAAGCAAATTTTCCTTTATACAAATTCCCATAGGAATGCATTGAAAGCAGAGTAATCCCATTTTTATGTTGTACGGATTTTCCCCATAGGCGATTATGTTAAGCAAATTTCCCCTATCTCTGGAATTTTTACGTTGTACAAATTTTATGTTATACAAGCTGTTTGTTATACAAGGGTCCACTGTACTTTCTTTAATAAACATTTGCGCTGCATGGTGTTTCCCATTAGGAAACTAATGTTGAATGCTGCTTCAGCTGCTGACCACTAGGTGGACACTAGTTGTTGCGTGACAGTTGTTACCACACGGTCCCTTGTCTCGGAACAGGAACTGGGAACAAACCGTGACAAGAGAATACCCTAACCCAGTGCCAGGTACAGTATTGTCACGCTTTGATCCCACTCCGGGATCGTGGTCAAGACAAATTTCAGCTATTGCGCAATGGACGTGAAGTAAGATTTTTTTGTACCAATCTGAAGCGCAACACTTACGGGGACAAAACAAACGTGGAGTTACCACCTAAGTTAGATGAAACTAACTCTTCTTGGAAGCCAATAGACCTATTGCCTATTCATCCAGATACTAGTAGCAACACTTAGTGTTTAATTCGTTAAGTAAATTAAACAAAGCAAAGGCATTCTGTTCAAATGGGCCCAGCAAAGACTTCTGGGAAGCACAACAACTTTCTTACTTGTCATTATACCTGTCCCACCACTAAGTGCTGGGAAAAAATAACTTACCAGGTTCCCATAGATAAACTTAGTGATACGCTCAGAGGCTCCAGAGCGGAAATACTTCTTGTATTGTTTCCGAGTCTGTGAAAAGGATTGAAAAAACTTACTTAGTAGCATGACCTTAGGGGGGTTACATGAGAATACAGGAACCTGCCATCTATCAAGGCAGACCTTTGCTGCATTTTGCCCATTGGTATCTCTTTTGTTTGACAGTGCTCTTCAAAGCTTCATCCTAAGTCCTTTCCCTGTTATGTATCCCCTGAGAGCCACTGATACATGGAGATGCCACATATTGACTTTGGGACCTCATATATGTATAAGAGCCTTCCCTAATCTGGTGCCCACTCCAGATATGTCCCTGTCACAATGCAGAAGAGCCTACTGGAGACAGGAGAGATTGCACTTTTTCATTGTCCAACGAAACCTAAATTTCAGAGTTTGCCATCGCAGACCAAGGCAGAGGACCTCTGAACTCTAATGATGGATTTTGCTTCCGATAAAATATTTGGTATTATTACCCGCAAGGTAAGGCAAGGCTCCCGTAATAACTGAGAACTGAAGCAGTCAGATCATCTAAAGCAGTGGTTCTCAAGCTGTGGGTAACCAGATGTTTCTGGACTGCAAATCCCAGAAGCCTAGACCATTTGCTGTGCTGGAAGGGGTTTCTGGGAGTTGCAGTCCAGGAACATCTGGGGACCCACAGATTGAGAACCACTGATCTAAAGGAAATAAGATGCTTCAAGGAATTCTCTGTGTGAATCTGTGCCACAAAGTGAACTGGACGTTAAAGACCACTCCCGATGGGGAGGCCACCTATTTTGCTTTACAGATGACAGGGCTCTGTTTGAAGGCATCCTGTAAATGAAGAGCTGTCCAGTTTGTGCCAGCTTTAAAGGTCTGTAGGAAGCAAGGATGCTCATCATTTCACACCTGGAGAGAAAGCTAAGTTTTCTGAGTTTTCACTCATGAAAAAGTGTACTCTATTTCCATATAAATTACAGTGCTTTCCCAAGGGCGCATCTATCTTTCATGAAAACAAGTATCCTCTTTCCTCTTCTTTTCTGATGACTCATAAGTAGACACCCACATCCGCTTTTCTCAAGACATTATGGGAATGGCAGTGCATGATACGGGGACGGGGGAATACGATCTTCAAAGTAAAAGAGCCAGAATCCTCAAATAATTATGATTTCTTACAAAAGGAAGCTTGAGAGGGGATATGATTGCCAGGTTTAAATACTGGTATTTGAAAGGATGTCATATCAAACAGGGGGCAGGTTTGTTTTCCATGGCTTCAGAGACTAGGACTCAGAGTAATGTTTTCATAGTACATGAAAAGAGATTCCATTTGAACATTAGATAAATACTTATAAATCCCACATCGGGGAAATTTACTTATTACACAGCTCCCAATATAAAGAACAAGCAAAAAGGGTAGGCGCACAAAAAGTGTAAAGTGACAAAGAAAAAATAGATAATAGAGATTAGATAAACTAAAAACATCCAATATAGGAAGAACTTCCTGACGGTTAGAGCTGTCCCGTAGTGACATATGCTGCCACGGAGGGTGGTGGAGCCTCCTTCTTTGGAGGTTTTTAAGCAGAGGCTGGATGGCCATCTGTCAGGAGTACTGTTATGGGTGTTCCTGCATAGCAGAGGTTTGGACTGGATGGCCCTTGAGGTCTCTTCCAACTCTATGATTCTATGATTTTATAATGCTTTGTGGGAGAGTGTGTTAGTTAAACTAATACAAAAGCAATAAGAATTTATTAAAGCCAATAGAGGGCTTTTCCCTACTCATCAAAAAGGTGTCTAGGAGGGGAACATTTTCCATTTTCCATTAGCTCTCTTCCTTTATTCCATATTTTCATTTCAGATGTGACTGGATTTTGGAGAGCAGGGAAACAAAATAAAACCTAGAAGCAGAAGCAAGAAAAGACCGGCCGGGTCCTCTGAGCTCATTTTTCACAGTAGAGGTAAGGGGCACAGTAGGCACCAGAATAATTAGGTATAATGTATATTCAAGTGATTGATTCAGACGAAAATGGTGAAGGTGTGTGTGTGTGTGCCTGTGTGTGTGTGTGTGTAAGATGTCCTTGTTCTTCAAAAATGAGCACCTTTCCCTTAGAACAACGTCATTTTTCTCAGATGCATATTTATACCATGGCCATCAACCAGCCAACTGGAACCCACATGGTTAAATTGTTTTGTTAATAACATTTTAAATAACATAATTAGTAAACCCTCTTCACTTGGCTTCCACATAATTACATGTAACATATTACATATATATAAATACATATATTGCTAAAACTAACATATAATAATTGATAACATGCTTATTAATTTCTTTCTAACGCATCATGGTTACTTCTCAGTTGAAAAACTGGGGTCTTTCTGTGGGATTTGGACATTTTTCTCTATCCTAGACAGTTTTTTTTAAAAGAAATGAAATCTCAAAAGTACAGATTAACAACATGCTACTAATGTGTTATTACCTTTTGAATAATAATTTGCAATGAATAAGGCAGGACCTTTCTTCTCCTTTAAAAAAAAAAAACCTTTAAAACTTTCTAATCTTCCAAGCTCTCCAATGCAGCCAAGAAATCAGAAGGCCAATACTAGGAAGGGTGGTGATGAAGGAATTTAAAAAGATAATAAAGTGTAAGGATGTGTCACTGGAAATCAAGATTACCTACACTCTTGTAATTCCAATCAGCAGGTATGGGTGTGAGAGTTGCCAGGGGGGGGAAATGATTCATTTGAAATGTGGTGCTGGAGGAGAGCTTTGTGAATACATCGGACTGCCAGAAAGGCTGCACAAGTGGGTCCTACATAAAATCAAGATTCAACAACCTCTGGAGGCAAAACACTTGGAACTGAGGCTGTTCTACTTTAGGTACGTCATGAGAAGGCAGAATTCTCCATGAAAGACAATAACAGTGGGTGGCACCGGGGGCGGGGGGGGGGGAGAGAGAAGAAAGACCAAACATGAGATAGACTCGCAAAAGAGAACTATGGGTGTGTGTTTAGAACAGCTGAGCACAGCAGTGGAGGACAGATCATTTCAGAGTGCATTCATCCATAGGGTCACCATAGGTGGGAGGTGGCAAAAATCAAGAATAAATCTCTGAGAACAGGACAGATCATCAAGAGTCATTATGTGAGCTCAGCCATGGTAGAGTGATGGCAAAAGACACCCGTACTGTGGGTTGGTGGCTCCAGCTGCATGAGGCCGGCAAATGAATAAACCCCCAGTTTACCCAATTTAAATTTCAACACCTGTACTTTTCACGAGCTGCAATAATGGGTTGTAACTACTGTATTTTTCCATGTATACAAAACTATTTCCCCCCTAAAATCATGGTGCTAAAAAATAAGGAACGTCATATACATGGAAGGAAGCCATTCTTGAGGGGTGAGGGTGGGGTGGAGGAGAACCCAAACTGACCTTGCCGTTTCCCTTCCTTTATGGCAGCCCTTGTTTACTCTCTGTGTCCTGAAGACCCCAATGCACTTTGTTTTTGCAAGGACCAGAGCCTTCCTTTCAGCAGGAAAAGCCTGGAGGGTAGAGCAGTCTATTAAGAAGTGCCTTTCCATGCCAAAAGAAGGGTGCAATCCCACAAGAACAAAGAAGAGAGGAGGGCAACCAAGTGCTCCGAGAGAGGAAATGAAACAGTGAGATCAGTTTGGATTCTCCTCCACCCCAACCCCTACTGTTTACTACCCCCTGCTGTTTTATTTTTTTTCCAGGCCTTGATTTTCCCCCAAGTCTTTTCCCACTGAAAAGAAGGATCTGTTCCTATAAGAGCAAAGCAGAGAGGAGTGTTCAGAACATGGAAAGGAAAGGAAAGGAAAGGAAACGGGGTGGGAGGTAGAGGAGAACTCAAGGAGCCATTATTAATTTTCTTAATTTGAGGTCTTAAAAGTATTTGGGGTGGGGGTGGCATCTAATATATGGCAGCGTCTTATAGACAGAAAAATACAGGATCTAATGCCCAGAGATCCTTTCTCACAACTGTATGACTGTCATCAATCTTGGATTGGCTATTTTTCAATTGTGGAATCCAGAACTAATGAGGATACCTAAAGCTTGGGGAGGGGAACACTGTACAAGTTTTAGATATTGCCTTGCAATCATTGCAACAAAGAAAATACTTATACTAAGATAAACAGATGAATTCTGAAATGCTTGTACAGTATATGATTCTTTGGTTTCATTCTGGTATTAACCCTTTATTGGGATATTGTCATTTATGACAACCTAGAAAACACTTATCACTGCAGCAGAAAAAACAAAACAAAACAAAACAAAAAACAGGCTTCTGTGGTTTGCCCTGTAAATCTGCTTTTAGACTGGCCTGTAAGGGAGATCATACAGAACACCCCATCGTGGGGTGTGATAGGCAGACAAACAGGTCAACATCAGTGGGAGTCAGGGCTGTAATATCTACCAGATGCATATATCACCAAAGTGTATCTGTTACCTGATAACCTTTCCAGTGAGCAGAAATGATGGTGGCAGCCTGAGTTCGGCATTTCTGTTCCTTCAGCTCCCGTAGGAGCCTACGAGACTGTGGAGGAAGGGAGGCGATGTATAAGAACCCCAGAGGAGCCCAGAGAAAAACACAGAGAGAGAGAGCATAAGCAGACACAGTGGGTGGATTCAGAAAACTATACAGTATTTCTCCCCCTACAGTCCCATGTTTTGAAGCACCGGTTGATTCAGCTTAAAATTCAGGTTGATTGAGGTGGGTAGACAGCGCAAATAGGAAAGGTACACCTTAATTTACTTTTGAGGCTCCATGGTATGTACTGTACCTTGGCTTACAAGTGTGTTACAAGACAAGCAAACATTTCTAATCAATTTTGCCTTGAGCAAGGAGCAATGTCTTGCTATAGAAGCACTGGAGCAGGTTACATGATCACAAGTGAGCCAATCGTGACTCTCCCTCACTGCTGGATTGTGGGGGATTGTCTGGAAGCAAGCCTCAAAAGCAAGGGGAGGAGAGAGGCATGAAGGTTTGGCTTGCACCAGCCAGGAAAGTTTCCAAAGGTGATTGCAGGTTAGGGTTTTGTTTTTCCTTTATATTTACATTTAATTTGGTTTCAACATCCTTTCTTATTTTTCAAACAATTTCTAGTCATGGTGCAGCTAGTCTAATGTGTTGTTGTTCGGTCGTGTCTGACTCTTCGTGACCCCCTGGACCAGAGCATGCCAGGCCTTCCTGTCTTCCACTGCCTGCCAGAGTTTGATCAAATCTATGTTGGTTGCATCAATAACGACATCCAACCACCTCTTTCTCTGCCATCCCCTTTTCCTTTTGCCTTCAATCTTTCCCAACATCAGGGACTTTTCCAGGGACTCCTCTCTGTTCATGAGGTGGCCAAAGTATTGGAGCCTCAGCTTCAAAATCTGTCCTTCCAATGAACATCTAGGGTTGATTTCTTTCAGGATGGATAGGTTTGATCTCCTTGCAAACACTAGATCTCTAGTGTGTATAGAGGTACAAGTTGCACTTTATTATTGTCACATTAAAAACACAGAGTAAAATCCAGTTGTTAGTTCCAACCGCAGCAGATTCTGCAGCCAAGTACCTAAACCATGCTGTGGACATAGACTTCTAGCCAACTTCTTTTGTGAGTTGTGGCATTTTGTGTGTACAGTACGTGGTCTATGGGACTCCAGAATGAATCATCTGAGTTTCCATTATTTCTTATGGGGAAATTTGCTTTGATATACGAGCGTTTTGGTTTACAAGCATGTTCCTGGAACGAAATGTACTCATAAACCAAGGTATTACTATATATCATTCAAAGAGTAATGATTAATTAATTATAATTAGAATGGGTAGAATGTTCTCATGGGAGCATCAATGCAATGTCTCGAGACACAGTCTTTATTACATAGGTGTCTGAATTCACCCAGAAGCACAGAGAAACAAATAAGCAGAGAGAATAGGTCCCAGCAAGGAAAAACAAACAAACCCGAGAACATTCCCCAAATCCATTCACAAAGAGGAGAACAGTGAAATCCAGTAGCTTCCCTGCATTGTAGGTAGGAACAGTGAAGCACAGACAGAATTCTATGTTTTCTCATGACTGTGTAGGCCTGGAAAGGATGGGGTGATGGAAGGATGGCTTACAACACCCTGTTGATACTAAGTGGGATGTTTTGAGTTTATAGCCACCTCTTTTGCTAGCTGTTGAGGATACATCCAATCTCTAGAACCCTGAGGATGCCAACGAAGCTCCTCTTCACCCTCATCCCCGGCTGCCTGTCTCCAGCGCCTCCACCTGCAATGCTGGAGCAGCACTGAGGTTCTGTTAGCACAGTGGTTCTCAACCTGTGGGTCGCTGTGCTGGAAGGGATTTCTGGGCATTGCAGTCTGGGTACATCTGGGGACCCTCAGGTTGAGACTCACTGTGTGAGCACATCCCTTGGGCAGGAGACTGGGCCAGGATCCTGATACTCTCCAGACTTGTAACTGAATTATTTCACTCTTGATTTACCTCAACACTGGGCCTTACCTAGCCTGTACACAAAAAGGTTGATAGCCCTTTCTCAAGCACTCTAGTGCTGAAAGTATCTGAGAGAAAATTAGGCCACCATCTGTCAGATCTGCTTTGATTTGGATTCCTGCATGGAGCAGGGGTTTGGATTTGTTGGCCTTATAGTCCCATTCCATCTCTACTATTCTCTGAGTTTATATTTCTAAGATGCCCATGTCCCTCATCCTGAATCTACTGTCGACCTAGTAAGGAGAATTGACTAGGAGCAACATTTCATCCTTTATCCATAACCCATATGGCTGTTGAGAGAGAACAGTTTTGTGATGTAGCATCTAATCATTCCTCGGGGTAAATAAAAGAGCATTCCATGTGTGTGTTCTTTTGAACACAACTTGGTGTCAACTTGGTACTGATCCCCAGGGCCTGGAGAAGGCCTGGTTGTATCCCGCTTCCTGATGTCATGGTCCTTACCTTCCAACCTCGGACATAGGCCTGGATAACAAGAGCTGATGTCTTCATCTGTTTGTATTTCTTTCTTTGCTACAAAATGAAATGTTCATCTTAGGAAAGGGATAAACACAAACAGCTTCACTTGATCAACACAAAGAGCATCCGAAACTAGAATCTTATCCATTTGTTCTGAGAGACTCCATTTTGCTTCTATCTGTGCAGAGGGATTCTGAATAAAAGGTGGTCACTCTGCCAGTTACAAGAAGGATACAAAAAACAAAAGCTTTATACTTTTAATTCAAACTCATTGTGCAACAAGGAAGCAAAACATGCATACTGGCCAGTATCCTATTGGTAGTCACATCTAGAGAGTAAACCCATTGAATCAACTACCTAAGTAGTAAATCAACATTATGTAAATTCCATTCAACCAGTGAATCCACTTTAGACAAAAGAAAAGAACAATTAAGGGAAAACAATGGAAAATGCTCTGATGGGGCTATATACCATAAAGATCTGATCATTACCAAAATCTTTGTACTTTCAAACATGCAAACAAGAAAATATCCAAAATTATCATAGCAAAATCCAGAATGAGATATATTTCCCTATATATAATGAAAAATGAAATACTGTACAAAAACTGACAGCCCTAAAGTCTTGAGGTTTGGCTGTTGCCCATCGTAAAAAGCTGAGCTACAAGCCAAATTAATGTGGTATAACCAAAAAGTGTTTTCATCTTGATTCCTCCTAGATGCAACCAATAAGAAATGGTTTCCTAACTAATAAATCACAGAGAAAAATACCACTTTAAAAGCACAAAAGAAGCACAGGTGTGTGCTATCTCCAGCACTAAGGGAGGAAATGTGGTATTCTAGTCAATTCTGGAAGTTGTAATATGAAAAGATCACTTTTTGAAATTTTGGCTACATCTTACCGCATGTCCCCGGAACCAGGCAGAGATAAGAATCTGACTGCTGCGCATCTTTTGAAACAACCTGCGATATTTCCATGCCCAGAAAGTGGCTTGGATCAGGGCAACCAACTCCTCTACCCGCTGTCGGCGTCTGTTCTCCAGATCAAAAAGCTGTGAGGGCAAGATTGGGTTAAAAACAGCAGACACTATGGCGTGAAATCTGAGCACTCTGAAACTTCACTTTGATCTTCATAAACTCTGCTGCTGATGTTTGTTCAAACTGTAAGGGGAGTTAAGAGGTCCTTACAAGTTCCTCACCTGTAACCAGGATTTTTTTAGTGGTCATCTATGGACTCGTTCATGTCCATCTTGCACCTGTGCAGCCACATCTGAATTTTTCATGGCTTGAAAAGAAGCTTTAGAAAAGAATCCAAGTCTGTCCCTCAGTACACAAGCATAGGTGTGTATCAGCACCACCTTCTCTATGTACCTACTACTTTCTCATTATTGTAAGCCATCTTGGGTCCTTTTCCAAGGTGAGAAAGGAGAAAGGTGGGGTAAAAATATTCAAAGATAAATAAATAAATACAAAAAATAAATACAAATTATCCTTAGCTTAATGATTACTTACAAAACAACACCACAGCAGCAGAAACCTGAGGCATAAATGGGATATAAGGGATGCCTAGCAGAAAAAAGGGTGAAGATCTGCACTGTGTCAATAGTTTTCAAGAAAAGACTCTGTGATTGCAACTTTCCAACAGCAAATATTTAACACAGCACTAGAAGCCATCTCCTTATTCCCCTTTCCCTTTTAGAAATCTGTCAATCAGCCAGCATGTGGTTTTCAGACTTGTTTGGACCAGACACCTAATAATCCTCCATTTTGGGAGTACCACCTGAGGCCTACAGAACTAGACATCTGTAGAAAGGAAGCTCCCATCTTGTTAACGGGGAGCTTGGCCTAGCTATGCTGACAAAAGCCTTCCGGCTTAGGCCTTTTTTCCCCTCAGATGAGACACAATTAGGTGTCTGTAGTATCTACATGTCAAGTGGAACTCCCCAAATGGAGAATTATAGGATCTACAGTCCAAAAAAATTCCAAAAATCCTACGTCTTTTTGTTTACGGAGTTTATGCCTATTAATCAAAGCTTCTTCTATCTTACCGTGCGCGGTGTTCGGATGAAAATCTTTGTGTTTCCGTACGCCAGCTCCTTGGGGTCGATGGGCAGACTGCTTAAGAGAACTTGAACCCCATCTCTGCACCAGGGATGCAATGACAGAAAATAAATCAAAGATTGCCTAGCTTAAATTCGAGAAAGACTGTAATGTTCTCTACATGGAACTGCCTTTGGAAAGTGTTTGGAGACTTCGGCAGGCCCGGGATGCTGCAAGTAGACTCCTCCTGATCAGAGCTGGCGACAGGCAAAAATTCATCCTGTTCTAACTCTTTGGCAGGGTATCGATCTATTTCTGGATACAGTACAAAGTACTGGTTCATAAACAACTTGGGGACAGGCTATTTGAGAGACTGTATCTCCCTATATGAGCCTCCTTGGCTTTAACATCTTTAAGGGAGGCTTAATGGGCCCAGGATCTTCCAGGCATGATTGTTACAAACACAAGAAAGGGGCCTTGTTAGCCACTGCTCTCAGGCTTATAGAACTCCCCTCCAATGGAGACAAGAGTGGTCCCTTTCCAGCAGTCTCTCCTCCAGCACGTAAAAATGTGTTAGTTGCTGGGAAGGAAGGGGTTTGAGTGAGTTGACTTTAAATTTTGAAATCAAAACTAGACTATGGATGATACCTTCATAGGCTGCTAGCTCATAGTATAGTCTTGCTTTTGTATCTATGGCTGCACGGCTCAGAACTTCTTTTTTACTGAAATTTTGAAATGTACTCTTCGATTCTTTTGAGTGGGGTTTATTCATTACTTTGTAACCTAATTATTTTATTATATTGTTTACTTGTTTTAATACTTGTTTTTTAAATTCTTTGTAATACAGGTGAGACAGACAGATGATAGATAGATAGATAGATAGATAGATAGATAGATAGATAGATAGATAGATAGATAGATAGATAGATAGATAGATAGATAGATAGATAGAGAGAGAGATAGAGAGAGAGAGAGAGAGAGAGATAGATAGATAGATGACTGTTTGTTGTGCCATTAAGTCAGCATTTCCCACTCAGTGGTCAAGAGATAGCCATGCCTCTTTTCACAGTTAACAAGGAATGCATAGGGCTTCATGGGACACTGTCTGTGGTGAGCCTCAGCACAACAGATGAGGAATTTCTATGGGCCAGATTATACCCACAAGCCAGAGGTTCTTCTCTGCCACAGAACCTAAAGTTCTTACAGCTGCCAGCAACCCCAGGGTCCATGCCTCAGTCTAGGTGGCAAACTCAGCATTGTCAGCCCACTGGAAATTACAACCCACCGAGCCTTCTGTTGATTCCTGAATTCCACCAGTAACCTCCAACTGCATCACTTCTAGCAATTCCCTCCCCCTTCCCTTCCAATCTCTTCTGCCTTACCTGGCACTCCCTTTCCAGTGTGGCCAGGTCTCCTTGCAGAGCATCTTGTAGCGCTGCAGGCAGGGGGCGTAGGGCTGCCGATAGGCATACCCGGCCCGGCGTACTCGCACATTCTCCAGCAGGCCCAGGTAGCGGACCTGGGAACGGACGAGGGCATCTGTGAACACCGCTGGCTCTTTGGTGTCATTGGGCTTGATGCACCTGGCAGCCAAGGAAACACCAGACCGTGCAGCCTTAGTGAAGGAGACTCTTGGTATCCCCCATGCCTGTCAATAGCTGGCCAATTCTAAACAGAATAATGATAGTCCTTTGAAGACACTCCCTACATGGGGCTTCCCTTGAACCTTATTCAGCGACTGCAGTGGGTCCAGAACGCGGTGGCCAGGTGGGTGGGTGGTGTGGGCAGGTTTGACCCCATCACCCCCATTCTGGCTCGTCTGCACCGGTTGCCCGTTGCCTCCCGAATAAGTTTAAGGTATTGGTTTTGGTTTACAAAACCCTCCACGGCCTGGGTCCTGATTATCTGGCAGAGCGTATCTCCCTACGATCAGAGCTGGCCCGACCCACCCGATCCTCTGTGGCTCTCTCGCTTCGGGTGGCCACACCTAGAGAGGCCCGTAGGGCAGCAACCCGTAAATGGGCCTTTTCGGTGGCTGGCCCAGAGCTGTGGAACAAAATTCTCAGCAAGATACGCCAGGCTCCCTCACTGGCATCCTTCAAGAAAGCCCTTAAAACCTGGCTGTTCAGGGATGCCAAGGTGTTTCTTTTCTTTCTTATTGTCAAGTTTTATGCCTCTTGCCAAATACCTCTTATATTTTTTACTGATGTTCTTGCTTTTAACCTTTTTGTGTGAACCGCCCAGAGTTCCCTTCGGGAAATGAGAGCGGTATAAAAATGCAAAAATAAAATAAATAAAAATAAAAGAGTCTGCACTTTAGGAGTGGCCATGAATACTGCTTACCTTGCACTATTCCTCAATGTTGCGGGGTATCAGGTGTTTAACCAGAGCCCTGTGGCGCAGTGGTTAAATACCTGCACTGCAGGTAAAACTGTGCTCACAACCTGAGGTTCAATCCCAGGTGGCAGGCTCAGGGTTGACTCAGCCTTCCATCCTTCCAAGGTCGGTAAAATGAGTACCCAACTTGCTTGGGGGGGGGCAATGTGTAGCCTGCACACTGTAATTAAAAAAAACTGTAAACTGCCCAGAGACTACTTGAAGTGGTATGGGGTAGTATATAAGCAGAACACTTTGCTTTGCTTTGCGTTGCTTTGTAGATGTGTTTTACGAACCCTAAAACATTGCATATGTAAGTCCATCATCCCTAGTTGCTTATATCGACCTGCACGCTCTCCAATTACCTGATATAATTGGGGTTCTTGGAATAGAGGTTCTTCATGAGGGTGACCACAGAGGCTTTGAACTGGGAGCCGGCCGTGGGCGGGCGCTTTAGCGAAGCCTTCTGGGGGTCCCCTTCAGGGAAGAGGCTGCGCAGGAGGGCATGCTTGGCCTTCCACATGGCTTGCGATAAGTCCCTAAAGAGCAAGTCGTTGTTCTTCTCTATGAAGCCAGCCACGTTGTAGGTCACCTAAAATGGAGGCAGATCAGCTAATAAGTAGGCCTTGGACACTTGCTCCACTGCAATTGGCAGGCATGCTTGTGGGGCATACTAGCAGGCATTTAGCCACCAGCCAATCCTCTTTCTTTAAATTTAAATAAAAGAGATTTAAAAGAAGCTGGATCTTACTGTACCCTCCTGATTTCATATGATTTTTTGCATGGGATCTTTCCCAATCACCATAAAATCATCCTCCACATGGATATATCTGGCGGCCCATCTCTTCCCACAGACGGACCACAATATCTTACTGGTACATCATCCATTCCTAGGTCCCACCTCTCTACATATAGATTCTAATATCTCGCCTGCTGTCCTAACTGTCAAGCTACCTACAAAACTGGGGTGCCTCTAGGCTCCAAGGGAGTAGAACAGGTCCATGTAGTGTAATAAATCATTTCATATTGTTTTGTTTCATTATGAACTTTTTTTTAAAGGTTATTAATACTGGAATGAAACAAAATGTTATTTTTCTGTTTTGTGTCCATTTCTAGTTGCAACTATGTATCATTCCAGGGAAACCCCATTTATGTTTCCTCTACTATGAGGATTGGAGCTAAATCAGAGATAATAGGAATGGCTAAGAGAGGTGGCAGCTGATGTTGTCGGCCCTTCAGCTTAGAACAGACATGTTCAAATTTTGGCCCTCCAGATCTTTTGGACCACAACTCCTGCAGCCCTTTGTCATTGGCAATCTAAGCTTAGAATTCTGGGAGTTGTGGTCCAAAACATCAGGAGGGCCAAAGTTTGGACATGCCTGTCTTAGAAAGTCCCGGGGCTTTGACCCTATAAGCCCTGCCTACACTTTATCACTACTGAGCAGTTTGATCCAAATCGGATCCTGTCGTTTGTTATCTCCCTCCAAGGGTGAAGATTAAGAACCTCTTTCAGCCACAGAACCCAAATTAACTTTGGAGATGTTCTTAAGAGGTGGACATGCCCAAATGCAAAGGGGAAAGAACAAAATATACAAGCATAAACTAATTACCAGTAACTAATCTTTAGGAAAAGCAGGTCAACCTGTTGCAATATGATATGGGAAATATACAAGAACGCTGCTGTCTTAAAGCAGCAAGGGATGGAAGCTGGCAACTGAAATGACAATGTCTCTGAACTTTGTTAGGGCCATCCCTAGCTTTCGCCCAGTGGTTCTCAACCTGTGGGTCCCCAGACGTTCTTGGACTGCAACTCCCAGAAACCCCTTCCAACACAGCGAGTGGTGGAGGCTTCTGGGAGTTGCAGTCCAGGAACATCTGGGGACCCACAGGTTGAGAACCACTGCGTTTAGACAGAGAGAAGCATCCCATCTGAGATGACACATTTCAGAACACCACAGATAACCATCAGAGTGTCTACTGTCTGTTGACGATGTTCTTGTTTTTAAAAAATCTAGATAGAAAGGAAATAGGATTACAATTTTCAGCTTTCGACATGACAATATTTCAGGCTCATCTCAGGCTCATGTTCTAATGAATCTCTAGGCAAAAAAGTCCCACTCTTCTAGTCTGCTTCTTCCTTGTGCTGTAGATAGATCTGGAAAAAGTTTCTTTGGCCACAGCTCCCAGAATCCTTCAGGCAGTGCAGCCATTTTATTTTCCATGCTTTGCTCCCATGGCAGTTCCTCTGCTCCCCCTCCTCTTCCTTCCACCCCAGGTTTCCCAAAATAACTCCTAGGCCAGTGATGGCAAACCGTTTAGAGATCGAGTGCCCAAACTGTGATTCGAAACCCACTTATTTTTTTTCGCAAAGTGCCAATACAGAAATTCAACCTGAATACAGGTGGATGTGAAGGGGCGATGTCAGGTGCCCACAGAAATGGCTCCGAGTGCCACCTTTGGTACCCGTGCCATAGGTTCGCCAACACTGTCCTAGGCCTTCTGTCCTCTGGCATGCCGCTCTCGAGGGCACCGCGCTCCTCCACCCCCACGAGGCTCCCAGAAGACCAGCCCTCCCTCGCAGGTCTTCCAGAAAGAGGCTCCCAGACAGCAGCGCCATTGACCTTGCCAGCATAATGACAAATGCGAAAGCTGTTTGCAGACAAGCTGGCATCAGAGATCCTCTTGGCGTTCTGGGTAACTCGGCTCTCGTAGCACCGGTGGTCCTTAAACGTTTGGTTGAGTTTGTTCAGGAACGTGGCTGAATTCACCTCCCCTGGGCGAAGACACTCCTCATCCAGCATGGCCAGGATCCCACCTTTGTTCTACATAAAGAAGGACCAAGTTATCAACCAGTTGATAGTGACCACATTTTCAGGCCCAGGTTGGTCCCAAAACAGGCCGGAGGTTTGTCCCAGCTTCAGTCTTGGAAGAGGACAGGCAGCAGTGTGTGCTTTTCAAGACGGATTTTGACTTGCCATCCTCATTTTTTTTCCTATAAACCAGACGAGCTTTAATTGGGACCCAAGACTACAGAGTTCTTTAGGCAGCCATTCTCAGTGGGGGCCATATGGAGCCCCTGGGCACATTTGAAGGGGACCAAAAATTGGAAACAATTCTTTGCTTACCACCTGTTATATGATCCTGTTTTCATCCTATATTTCCTTAGGTGACTTTTTAATGTCATGCTGGGATTCGTCACAGGGGGGTTAGAAAATCAGCCAGATGGATTTATAGGCAAATTGAGGACATTTGTGGATTTAAAGTCCCCTATCACCTCTTCTCATATGCATTTTCTGTGCACTCTATGTCATATATATCATACTGAAATTGTTCTCAGACTGATGTTCATTCTTAAATCTTGACGTGTCCCAGGTAACTGAAAACACTGCTTCCATCTGTTTTATTAATTTCACATGACTCAGGATCAAAAATAGTTGTGATCCAAAAATAGGTCAAGATCTGAATCCAGGCTTATCAACTCTAAGTCACATGTACCATCAACCTCTGACCCCCCAAAAGCAATGGAAGAAGAGGGGATCTATATACAAGAGGGGCAGGAATCTGGGCAGAAATCACAGACCCATGTCCGTTTTGCCCACCCTCCTTTTCAACACAACTTACATCCTCTATCAGGTCACAGATGATGCTGTTATCAAAAAATTCCACTGGAGTCCAAGTGATGCCCTAAAACAGAGAGAGAGAGAGAGAGAGAGAGACTGTATCAGCAACAAAAGGGGAGATTAGGGTTTCACTTTCCTTCCAGCACTCTGAAAAGCTCTCCTGTTGCCTTCTCGACATCTTGCACAGCCTGTGAAAGCTGCCGCTGAAGGCCAAGGACCAACGTTCCTGAGCTCAGGGGACTCCAAATGGACACACAAGGCGTTGCAGATAGGCCTGGCCTCACTGTCTCTGTTTGCATGAATGTTTCTCTGTGTTTTATCTCATCCAATGCCTAGAAGTTGCCAGCCAGCTGGTCCCACTGCCGGCTTGCATGACAAGAATGGCAACTGCTCGATGGTTTTGGCTTTCGGAACAATATTGTCACTTCTTTACAATGCTTGGTTCTCCAGTAAATGTATTTCACATCAGGGCTGCTGAAACAAAATCCATTTTATTCCTATACTCTCCGAGTTTAGAGGGCAAAATGAAAGTGAGAGAGGAATTTGACAAGCTGGGACCAAGTGTTTTCGTTAAGAGGAAACAACCCTGTTGGGGGGGGGGGGAACATTCTTCTTCCCAAGGTAACCAAGGACCCGAACCCTGCAGCTGAGTTCCTTCCCCAGGGAAGTGAAGGTCCACATCTGGGTGATGGGTGGGACTCCAGGCGCCTAGCTATAGAAATCTTCAGTTTGAGATGGCTAATTATTGGGAACAAGGCATCCCCTGTGTCATGGGGCTCTTGGTGTGCTGAACCCTGAGCTATGCATAGCCTTTGGCCTGGCTGACCACACCCCTTGGATGCTCCCTGCTGATCTGCAGCAGATACGGGTCCGGCTTGACTTTTCAGATTGTTGCTGGACTTGGGCTTTGGCTCTCCCTGGATCTTTCTGCACTTTTGGTAAGTCGCTGTCTGCCTGCTCCTGCTCCATTGCCTTGACTCCGATCTGGGACTTCTCTGGCCTTACTCTTCAACTGACCAAGGCTGACTTGCTGGTCCAGCCCACCACAGGACATGTCATATTTAAAAAAAATCATGTTGTTGATCCTGGAACACCATACCACCATCGTGTCTAGTAGCCATGGACAACCTTGTGGTGCAGTGATTAAAACTGCTGTATTGCAGCCAAAACTCTGCTCATGACCTGGGATTCAGTCCAAAGTAACTGGACCCAAGGTTCAGTCAGCCTTCCATCCTTCTGAAGTTGGTAAATGGGTACCCACACACAACTGGGTACCCAGCTTGCTTGGAGGAGTGGGGGTAATGTATAAACAGCTATGGGGCAGTATATAAGCAGCACACTTTGCTTTTTTGCTTTGCCTATTTTCTTATAAACAGCCAAAGAGCTCATCCATTAACTCTATACCAGGGGTCTGCTCTGAACATGGAACTCTATTCTTTAGGAGATCCACCATTACTCACATCAATACTGTAATTTATTTTGGAGGACTTGTGTTATGGAAATCTTTGTATTATCATACAGACTACGTATACTATTTCTGTTATCTTT
The DNA here is from genome assembly GCA_023846285.1 of Phrynocephalus versicolor. Lineage (NCBI taxonomy): Eukaryota > Metazoa > Chordata > Lepidosauria > Squamata > Agamidae > Phrynocephalus > Phrynocephalus versicolor. The sequence continues at coordinate 12,581,296 of JAHTLZ010003468.1, read as the reverse complement.
AAAAATGCATACAGTATATCATTTCTGCCCCCAGCTTTGTGGTGGCACTTTTGGTGTAATCCACAGCTGCCCCTTAGCAGCTATTTGTATTTGCACCAATTCCATTTCAACTCGTTTGGTACTGGGTGTTCATATGAGCCAGGACCAGCTCTGTAGGAGGGGGGGGTGAGAGAGAGAGAGAGAGAGAGAGAGAGCAACAAAGAAACAAAGAATGAATGAGTGTACCTCCTGAATGTACTCTTCCTGCTCCTCCTTGAGGGTCAACAAGATGAAGATCTGCTGGAGTTTCTCGTTACAGTAATTGATAATGAACTGCTCGAAGCTGTTGTCCTGCAAAGAAGAGCAAACCAAATGGAAAACAAAAATACGGGCAACAAAATCAATCCAGGGGAAAAGAGTTAAAGTGTGAGTCGTGAAATAAAGGCTCCTCCAGTTGCTAGTTGCTAGACTTCAGTTCCCCATCATCCCTTCTTAGAAGCCACTTGAATGGGGCAAATAGAAGTTCCAGTCTGCATGGCCAACGTTTCCCTACCCCAAGGGTGAAAGATATATAGACTCTGCCAGACATCTCCATGTCCTGGAACCCTCCTCCGATCTTTTCCCAAGGGATGCACATTCAAGTTCCTTACAGAGCTCCTCCACTTAAATAAAACACTTTCGAGCCCCAGTAGGCCTATTACCTCCACATCCAGGACCCAGGACCTTGATCAAGTTTCTACCTGAAATTTCTAGCCATATCTACTGCTCACCTGAAAAATCTCGAAGCCATAAATATCGAGAACGCCCATCACTTTCCTATGCTCAGTGGTTGTCACCTAAGAAAAGAAACAGCTGGTGATGATGTTTCCGTGAGTCAAGCAGTCCTGAATTCATTCCCGTGTCCCCATTTTCCCATTCATTCCACTTGGAACAGCTACCATCTCTTTAATTCACTTCTTTTTAAGCATGGGAGAAAAAAGGCACATGCTTTCTTGAATAATATGCAGCAGAACAGTTTATTTATTTACTTTATTTTAGAGTATTTTTACCCCACTTTTCTCCCTGGAAAAGGACCCAAGGTGCCTTACAGTAATTAGGGATAATATACAGTCCAGTACAGTTAAGACATGCTCAAGTATTTGAGAACAAGGAATTGAGGGACATCTTACAGCATGAATAGACAACATTACGTTAAGGCTATAAGGTTATCAGTAGTTATAAACACAAAGTTCATGTGAACCCATAGATTCACAATGTTATCCGTGGTTGCCTTAATTCATGCAAAGGCAGTCTAAAGGGACCCGCAGGATATTTCTGATCAGACCAGTGCATCCACCACACATACTTACTTTGATGCTCTCGTTTATCCTGTTAACGAGCCAGTTAAATAACCGGTTATAAATGTTCTTCGCTAGGGCATCCCGTGCATAGTAACCCTAAGATGCAAGACAGGGAAAATCAGACCACGAAATACAGCTTGTTCCAAAAGATAAGGGTGCTACATTTTATTACACCTAGGCAGCCATATTAAGTAAGTACCGTACTATGAATCAGCCACTGTTTACTTTTTTTTACTTCTACCTAAATACACAGTATTCTGGTTCATTACTTGAGCCAGAAAAAGTCCACCACCTGAATCAGAGGGGTTTGAACCTCACCCCTTTCTGAAAGTTTTTTTTCCCTTGATGTATCCAATCTCACTAGGATGGGGGGAGGGGTAATAAACTATATTCACATCCTATTTGACTGTGAGTTATACTCCACTCTTAGACAAAATTATCTTTCAAACTTATTGGCCAATACCCTTCATTGGAATGTGAATTACAGACTCTCTCTCCTGCTTACTAGTGCTACCGCGCAGGTTGTTCGTGCAGTGGCCAAATTTATACACAAGGCGGCAGCGGTGAGATCCGCTTGTACTGAACAAATTGGAGTTCCATGTAAGGGTGATGCTGATCTATACATTTTAACATTCACTGATTTTACTGTCTGTAGTATAGTTGGTTTTTATTGTGCTTTGTATCTTCTATCTTGTACTGATATGGCCTTGTTTGGCTAATCAATAAACATAAACTAAACTAAACTAAACTATATTTTTAAGAAATAACAGCAAAGTTAAAACAATTCATCTGCCCATTCTTGTGGGTTATCTGAACAATGAGGTTTCAATTCACCTTCACAAGCTTTGTGGACATCCCAAGGGAAGGAGTTTTCAATTAAGTCGGTGCCCACCTAAAACAGGGCTCTTCCGTTTTCCTGGGCTGACATCACATGCTCACATGTGCCACCGTTTATATACTGCATAAACTAGTCTACATGAGTTCTGTGGACTAACAAAGGCAAGCTCCAGCATGGAGCCAACTATGCATGTCAGTGGCTTGGTGATCACATTAAAAAGAAGATAGCACTCCTATGCTTTTAATAGTTGTGTATGGAACCGGGTCCTTCAGGGGGTGGCACTTGTATGAAAGTTACACCTGCTTTCTCTGTTTTACAGGTACAGGAGCCTGCCTTTTTTCCATGCAATCATCATCACTACATGAGCCTATATGGAAGGTGTTGAGTCTCTTGCAGACAACTTATTTTTTCAGCTGTTGAACAGGAAACACCAGCATATCAGAGTGCCTGTACACATATACACGCATCCACCTCATACTTACTTGTGCCATATTTAAGGATGTCACCACCTTCTCCTGATGGGCCTCCACCGTGCGAGAGCACAGAGCTTGTTCTAGTACAGATTCATCCAGCTGGATCATCTGACAGATTTCCCCTAACACTGCAAATGAGGAAAGAAGGGTAAGGCAAGGCAAGAGCAGAACCGGTGCTCACATTTTATACTGTGAGGGTGGCCACATAAGGCAAGTCTCTGAGGACCAAGGATCTGCAACTGGTTTGGCCAACGATTGCATATGGCCACCACCATCCTGTGAGTTAAATATGAAACGGCAGATTTCTACAGCTACAAGTCCTCCAAGTACAACAGAGAATGTTTTATTTCTTTGGGGAAACAGACACTTAAGACCACTGGAATCTGTACAAATGTTTGCTGACATTATGTGTATTTAAGGTTGAGTATGGTAGAAATGTTTTTTGGTTTATTTTCTCTTGAACAAAATAAAATAAATACTGATGTTAAAGAAAGGGCAAATCAGGATATAAACCCTTGCCAGGAAAGATGGCAAAGCCAAGGAGAAAAAGGGTGTCAGGAGAAGGCCACTCAAGGGGCGAAAGGCGGGGAAGAATTTTAATTTCTGTTGTGATTTCAGGATTCCTTTTATTCTCTAGCATAGTTTTTTTTGCTTACTTAAGATGTTTTTTACAGATGCGACTTAACTGGGACTTAATTTTTTCTACAACTTAGAGAATAAGTATTTGTAATACTTCTTAATTTTAGTCTTAAGTATTTTATAACACTTTGAACTACAAATATATTATTCGACCTATAAGCATTCTACTAATTTCATTAGAGTAGTTACTGGTAATTTTACTTACATACAATGACAATAAATTATTTATTTAATTATTTATTTAACTATGTATGTATGTATGTATGTATGTATGTATGTATGTATGTATGTATGTATGTATGTATGTATGTATGTATGTATGTATGTATTTATTTATTTATTTATTTATTTTTATTATTTTTATTATTATTATTATTATTATTATTATTATTATTATTATTATTATT
>JAHTLZ010003468.1:12497685-12556838 GCA_023846285.1 Phrynocephalus versicolor | reverse complement strand
AGATAGATAGATAGATAGATAGATAGATAGATAGATAGATAGATAGAATTTACTGTGGTCTGAGTACAATTGTTGGTTATTGTTTTGTTCTGTTTTATTTTGTTGTAACCTACTCAGAGTGGCCTTTGAAGCCAGATGGGTGGTATAGTTAATTACATTCAGACCCCTGACTCATGTAGTCCATTCTGAGTGGCAGCTGCTCTCTAGGGTAGAGATGGGAAGCAGGTGGCCCTTGAGATGCTTTTTTTGGACTCTGAGTCCCATCATCCCTCAAAGCAAAGCAAAGCAAAGTGTTCTGCTTATATACCGCTCCATAGCACTTCAAGTGGTCTCTGGGCAGTTTACAGTTTTTAATTACAGTATGCAGGCTACATATTCCCCCCCACCCCCGCAGCCCAGCAAGCTGGGTACTCATTTTACTGACCTCGGAAGGATGGAAGGCTGAGTCAACCTTGAGCCTGCTCCCTGGGATTGAACCCCAGGTTGTGAGCACAGTTTTACCTGCAGTACAGGCATTTAACCACTGCGCCACGGGATATTCCTCACCCTGCTGTAAGGGCTTAGCCTGCAGCCTGAGATCCTGCTGGCAAAATAAGGGACTGAACTTGGGCATTTTAACACAAAATCCATGCAATCTGGTTCTAGGTTTACCTACATCAGAAAAAGGCATAAGAAAAAGCCTTCTGAATCATGTATAAATAAAGCACATGAGTACCATAGGAGACCCCACACAGCCACTTTTTTTGCTCCACCTAAGTTCCAAACCCTGCATTTGTATATGTAATAACAGGATCTGTAATCAAATACCTTGTTGTCAAGATCAAAAGTTCAGCACACAATCAGCTACTTGAACACACATACATACATGAAATAAAAGCTCTACCCCCCACGTTTTATAGCACCCCATAAAAGAGCCAGCCTTCACCTTTGTCTTGGAAGGCTGCCCATGGACTCTGTACCAACACCATAAAATCTCAATTACTTTTATCAGTCATGCATGGATGAATTTGATGCCTGAAAGGAGCTGTTCTAACCCACAGGCGTGCATTCAGCAGGCAGGGGCAGGATGAGGAAATACCCGTTTTACCCCAAAAGCACTCATAAGCTATACAAGTAGAATGGTGACATTACGTCGAAGTATTGAGGAAGTAGATTATATTCCACCAAGCACATGCTGAAATAAATGTAGTTTTAAAAAGACCACACAACTCTTGCCTGCTGCTTTTTAAAATACAATTGGATTGGATTGGATTGGATTGGATTGGATTTGTTTTAAGTGGAAAACTCTTTGGGGGCTGTTAGCGTGTGCAAAGTTGTGTACAAGGCTGGAAAGAAGAGCTCTCTATACAGGAGATATAGCACGCATCTAGCCTTTGTGGACCCCTGGCATCAGGTATTACACACACACACACACACACACACACACACACACACACACACACACACACACACACAGTAGACACCACAACTTGCTAGAGAAACCAACTGGGTCACATAACAAATCAAGCCATTGATCCTTCTATATCACAGAACTACCTTTTCAGAGAGGCTTTCTCCATGTCCCTTGGAAGAGACGTTTGTCTGCACACAAGCCATGTGTTCTGCCCCCCATGCCTTGCTCAGGCTTGCTACCTGATGGGTTTTAGCCATGTTTGATCACAAGCAGTGGTGGCACATTGTGCACAAAATGTCCACAACCTTGCGCTTAGAGCAGCACTGTGGTTACACTGGCCTGAGTAATAGAGACCGTTGTCCAATACATCAGAAGACCTCCCTCATCTCAAACTGGACACCTACTGGACAGAGAAGCAGAGGGTGGGCCCTTCAGAGACCATACATTCATAGGGTCACCAGAAGCAAGAAGCCAACAGTACATAACCATAATCATCTGAAGGACACTAGGCTGAAGAAGATGGCCCTGGAAGTTAATATTCTGCAACCCAAAATGCCTTCAGCCAAATCACAGCACAGCTCTCTCTTACATACCCATTGGCTGACACCCAGGAGTAAGGCAGAGTCAACCCACTGAACTCACAGAACTTCTGGAGAAGTTAACTCACCCACCTCCCACATGGACCTGCTCTTACTGTAACTTACTTCCTGGGCTCCCACCTCTCTCCCCTTTGCCCCTTTTCTCTTCCAAATCACCAGCTGCCATTCCTTTATACACAAACACTCATTTGCAAGCAGGCACACACTGATCCTGCCTTTCCCCTCGCCTGGAGGAGCATCAGGTTCTTTAAGGACTGGTGGCTATTTCCTTCAACATGCTCAAGAAGGGCTTCCAGTAGGCAGGATATCATCTTATACCCTACAGCCTAACCCTCCCAGGAACTCCAAATGGGCCATCCACCCAAGAATGGAATCCTCACCTAGTAGGAACAACAACGATGCAGCACCTTGGGGAATTACAAGAAGGGACAAGAGACCTTTTCCAGCAGCACGACGCAACTCCACACGTCCCTGGGCACTCAAAGATCAACAGGAGAGCTTCCCTGTGTCACAGCAGTGACACAAGGAGAAACCCTCTCTCTCCCATTGTGCTGCCAACTTTTCTTAAACTCCTGTCCTCTTCGGTCGCAGAAGCTCTTTTCTTCATCTTGTCAAAGTGATCTCCACCCAAGGATACTGCAGCTCCTCAGGAAGGGTTGGAGAGGAGGCCGCAGAGAGGGAGCCAAGGGGACAGACTTTTAACACTTCCTCTTGAAATAAAAAAAAAAAAAGCAAGACATAGTTTACACTGGGATTTCCGACAGACAGGAGGCAGCCGTCTCCCCGAAGGAAGGAGGTGACTGCTTTGTGTAATACTAGGGAAAGGATGCCCGCCCAGAAAACAAACACTTCAAGGATGTTGGAGTCCGTATAAGAGAGAAGGGGAGGAGAGCTCTCTCGGAGCAGCCCGGGGAAAGCAGCTGAGCGGGGTTCCCAAGTGAGCCGGAATGAAGGAAGCAGGCAAGGGGGCAGGGATGGTGAAGAAAATGTACTCACCACCACCTGTGAGCAAGGAGGCCAACAGATCTACAGTCATGGACAGGAGTTTTCCACTAGCCTAGCCCTGGGCAGGGTCCAAGGGAACAAGGAAGCGGACCGTGATCAGTTGGAGCTGTCCATGGTTTGTGCGATCCCAACCCACTTCCTCCCTTGCATTGCCTGACACACACACCCGCCCCTTTCTGACCTCCCCTTTCTCCCCTCTTCCCTCTACTGCCCTCCCCCACCCCTTTTCTGACTGCAGGGCTGCAAAGTCAAGGAAGTTAATCATTACATCCTAGCAAAGTGCATATCGGTACAAGAGATGCACACATGGGATGCATGGCCTGTGTGGATGTGTGTGGGTAAAAGGAAGGATTCTATCTGCTAGGAGAGTGTGTCTGTTCATTATGCACTCAGATAATGATAATCATCTTTGGACTGCAGGGCTGGAAAGGACCTTATGGCTCATGGAAGTCCAGCCTTTCTCAAGGAGGGCCACTGAAGAACTGAACTGAACTAGGCTCTGAGCCAGATGCCTAAACCACTTGATCAACCCAATAAAGACATCTTGTATATGTCCCCTGATAACAGGGGCAAGACTGCCCAGCCTAAGGTAGTGCAGCCAGGTTTTAAGTCTCATCACAATGCCATTGCCATTGCAAATACCCTGGTAAGGAAGACTGAACTAGAGCCAGTGTCATGTATTGGGTAGAGCGAGGGGTTGGGGGATGGGAAGTTGATTAATAGTATGGGAAAGTTTAGCCCCCTCACAGAGCCAAAACATTCACTTACTGGCATCATCCCAATCACTTGCTCTTCCTCTGAATGAACCATTTTCCGTGGGGACACTATGGGGGAGTTGGTGCACTATGTGGTGTAATTGATAGAGCATTGGATTAGGACTCAACTGACCTGGGTTCAAATCACTACTAGGCCATGGGAAATCGGGATGTGATGGTACTGGGGCACTGGTCAAACCACCCCTGAACGATCTCATTTATGTTAAAAAAAAACCATTAGGATCACTGCAAGTCCAATTTGACTGGGCAGCACACAACACGTAACATGGTGTGGGGCAGCACATACTTCGCCCTGTGCTGTAATGCCCCCCTTTATTCATGTCCCACCTTCATTACTAGGAAGTTAGAAGGAAATGCAAGTTAGAAGGAAAAACAAAAGTTTGACTGCAATCATGCTACCCTGATCCCTTCATGAATCAATGGATGAAGGCAATGCTAGCTATAGCAGGTCTCTTCAAAACCCAGAAGCATCTCCAATCCCATACTTAAAATAAGTAAGGCAATCCACATCCAAGGACAGGAAAATGCATCTCTCTCTCTCTCTCTCTCTCATCTGTTGTGTGTGCTGTGTATTTAGAGATAGATAGATAGATAGATAGATAGATAGATAGATAGATAGATAGATAGATAGATAGATAGATAGATATCAGTGAGTTAGGTCTCCTACTGCAGAGGCAAAGCTTGGGAATTCAAATCCCCACTGGTCATCCCAGAACAGCCAGCCTATGTGGTCTTACGAAAGCTATACAGACACATACACCAATTGAAACCATTGGAAACATCATTCTACATATACAGTAACACTCAGTTCACTATTCTTCTCCCTCCATCTCCCCCGCCACCACCCCACTATTCTTGTAACGGCAAGAATAGAATGAACCTTTAGTTTTCTCTGTAAACAAGGAAGCCGGAAATACTGACAAAACGCTGCAGTCATGGACAGCAGAACTGTTTTAGAACTAACATCCGGGAAGCAGCTGAAAAAGTAAGCAATAAAAAAGGATGGGGGGGGAGAGGGGGGAAAATCCACTGTGGAGCAATTAGAAAATAAGTAAAAATAGCCATGGTTGGACTGTGGATTGTTTGCCCACTGTACTAAATCAAGGCTAGCCATGGGTGAGGAAGAGAAGCAAGGCTTTGGAGCCCAGCCAAGGAGGTTTGAGTATATTGTCTGAAGTTCCATCATCATCATCATCATCATCATCATCATCATCATCATCATCATCATTATCATCATCATCAAAACCATGTGGCCATCAAGTCAATTTGGATCTATGGTGATTGGTAACCCTTTCCCAGGTTTTCTGGGTAGAGAATACTCCAGAAGTGATTTACCCTTCTCTTCTTCTGACTGCATCCTAGGACTGTGCAGCTGGCCCTAAGTCCCTTAGGCTGGAATAAACAGCTAGTGTCTTTACTCCCCTTTTGAAAATTAGACACGGTACTAAATATAAAAGCTGATCTTCTACCAGTTATCTTTAAAGGTTTTTTTTTTTTAAATTTCTGGCTGGACCACACAAAAATCAGCCCAACATGGCTTCATGGTTAGACAAACTTTGGGAAGCCCTATATAGGCTATATACAAAGGCTATATCACCATTTGTAAGCATTAAACCCTGTGGAAAATAACACACTCCCAAGGGTGTGCTACCACCCTCTATTATTCTGGTGGAGGGATATGGAACCACCAGTTCCCCAGGTGAGATTGACTTATCAAAGATGGGGCTAGACTATGGAGAGACAGAATGATTTCTTATAGGCAAAAGAGTCAGACAAGGGTGGATTTAATCCCCTTATCTGTTCAATCTGCATGCAGGACATACTGTATATGGAAAGCCAGACTAGATTCAGATGGAGGAGGAGTGAAAATAGGTGGCAGAAACATTAATAATTTAAGATATGCAGATGACATCATCTAATTGGCAGAAAGCCGCTTTGATTTGAAAATGCGTTTAGCGAAACTGTAAGAAGAAAGCACTGCACATCTTTAATACAGACAATCAAGAAGCAGAAATAGGGAAATCTTTTGTTTACCTCAGTTCAATCGTCAGTCCAAAGGGAGGCTGCAGCCAAGAAATCAGAAGACTGGACTTGGAAGGACAACGAGGAAGAAATTAGAAAAGGTCACTAAAGTGTAAGGATGTCTCACTGGAGCCAAGAGCGAAGATCATCCACACTTTTGTATTTTCAGTTGCCATGTAGGGGCGGGAAAGCTGGACAATAAAGGCTGATACTTCACGTCCCTCTCACTGCAGTTTGTGGCCCCACTGGAGACCTCTTGGAAGGAACGGAACTTCACGTCCTTGTGGGGTCAATCCGAATTTGAAGGAACGTAACCTCACATCCTTGTGGGGTCAATCCGAGATCACCCCGACCACGCCCCCTGAACTGCGCTCCAAGCAGGGTGAGAGATTCCCATTCCGGAGCTCGGGAATCTTTTCAATCCACTTCTTGATCCGTGTTGAAAACCAATTTCAACACAGAGGCAAATTCACCTCGGCTCGAGGAAGGACGTGAAGTAACCACCAAAGAAAGCTGACAGGAAAAACAATTGATTTGTTTGAAATGTTGCTGGAGAAAAGATTTGCTACCAAAATGTGCTAGACTACCAGAAAGACAAACAAGCGGATCCTAAATCAAATCACACCCAAACTACCTCTGGAGGTAAACATGTTGCAGCTGAGGCCCTCCTACTTAAGACATATTGGGAGCAGGGCTGGTGCTAGGGTTTTTTGCGCCCTAGGCGAGGGGTGGGGGGTGGGGCGGGGGGTGGGGCAGGCAGGGGATGGTAAGGGCCGCAGGGGGTGGGCGGCAATGGGCGTGGGCGGGTGGTGGTGGGCAGCGATGGGCGGACGGCGACGGGCAGCTGGCGGGCAGTGGGGGGACAGACGGCAATGGCCAGCAGGGGGCAGAGGGGACGGCAGGGGGTCCAGTGCCCTCTCTCCATTTTGGCACCCTAGGCAACTGCCTAGTTTGTCTTAATGGAAGTGCTGGCCCTGATTGTGAGAGGGTAAGACTCTCTGGAAAAGACAAGAATGCTGGGAGAAGTGAAAGGCAGCAGGAAAAGAGGCAGGCCAAATACGAGATGCGTTGACTCCCCAAAGGAAGCCATAGGCTTGAGTTTACAAGAGCTGTTCAAGAGAGGACATTTTGGAGATCACCCATCCATGGGGTCACCATAAGTTGGAGGCTACCTGACAGTAGTAGTAATAAGTTTTCCTGACATTTTTCATTTTTGCTGGCATCTAGTGGTCATCCACTAGATGGCGTGGTGACTCAGCGGACTAGGCTCTGAAAACTTTTGACTGCAAGGGCGAAGCTCGGGGGTTCGAATCCCAGGTGCCACACAGCGGAGTGAGCTCCTGCTGATAACCCCAGCTCCTGCCAACCTTCTCTATCTTTTTAGGAATTTTTCAACAGAGCTTGCATGCAAATATACCTACATACAACAGCCAATGAATATTTGGTATGAAACGTATATCCCATTACATACAAGAAGTGGACACAGCCACGAAATGTTACATTAAAATATGAAAGTTGCTCTTTAAGGTGCCACATGTTTTTTTGTCTTTTGTTTTATTTTTCTTTGATTTTTGCCTGAAATATTCCAAATAAAAATTATAGAAGTATCCAGAGAGAAACAACTGAGATCAAATATACTGTATATACATGCTGGGTGCCAGATCAGCACCCAGTGAAACTTCTGCCAAATCAGTTTCTGGATGTAATTTAGAGCTTTTAACCTATAAAGCTCTAAATAGTTTGGAGTCCAAACTATCTCAAACTATCTCACTCTGTGAGCCTGCCCAAGCTTTAAGATCATCAGGGGAGGCCTTCCCTCGGTCCCAACACTTTGATAGGAGAGGGTCTTTGGAACTCCATTGGAACTCCTTCCCACTGGAGGCCCATCTGGAGATATCTTTGCTGTCCATCCACAAGCAGGAAAAGACTTTTTTCTTCAGACAGACTTTTCCTTACTAACAGACTGTTTACATTTTTCCTTACTAACAGATCTTTTACATTTTTGTTCCTCCTAAATCTGTCTTAGGAATGCTTTATCTGAGATACTTAATATGTTATTCATGTCATTTAATATTTAAATAATTTACTGGTTTTACCTTTAATACTGTGTTTTAATGAGATGCAAGTTGTCTCGAGCCCTTTCTTAGGAGAAAGGCATGCCAAATATTGTTAAATAAATAAATTAAATATTATCCAAGGTTTCTTAAACCAGTACTAAACAGGATTATTATGTTGTTATCTACAGTACTTTTATTTCCTTTCCCAGCTAAATAGACCCACCTTGTCAGAACAAGGCTCAAAGGGTAAAGTCTTTCATTCTCTACCTTACCACATGTTGCTTATGCTGCTGTCCTTTGCATTACTGTTCTTTATGGAAGGAAACGTTGGAACTGAATACCAAACACAGGTCTTAAATATTCACTAGTAGGTGTGAAATGCAACCAAACACTCCTGGTCCCCTCATGCCAGAGCCTTGCATGAAGGTTTTATTCTGACAAGTATGTTCAAAGTGAACTTGTCCCACAAAAGTTTGCATTATAATATAGCAGTTAGTCTTTAAGAACCCACACTGTCTCGTTCTTTCTCTTTCTTGCTTGTTTTTGTGGTTGCAGATTTTTGTAGATTGCTTTCTCCCCCAGAGAATCCTGTCTTCTCCAGGGCAGGGCCGCCTCTGTTTCATCATTTACACTTTTACAGAGAGATCAGGCTTAATTTGGGATCAAACTGGAATTTACTGGCCCACTCTACAGCTCTTGTTTCGTATTCCCCCAGCAACAAGGTGCAAAGATGTGGCTAAAACACACCAGTGGACCAGATTAGTAGAAAGTGTACTGGCGTACTGCATATGTGTGTGGTATGCCAGTTGCACAGTGGCTCAGAGGAAATCGCTCCAGAGGGTTATCAATATGGCACAGAAGATCATCGGATGCCCACTCCTCACATTGGAGGAATTACACAGCTCCAGCTGTCTTAAGAAAGCTCAGAATATTGTAGGAGATATTTCTCATCCTGGACACTGTCTGTTTGTACCATTACCATCAGGCAGAAGGTATAGATCTATTAGAACAAGGACAGAAAAATTCAGAAATAGTTTTTACCCAATAGCAGTAACCATGCTAAATTCTGTTAGAAATTAAGTTGACGGGTAATATTAGTGTTGAATGTGTTACATATATATTGTATGGGGGATTGTGTATGGCTGTTGTTTTTTTAATTGTAGTTTTTATGGATTGGGTATGAATGCTGTCAGGTGAAAGACTGTAGGGCTGTCTGTGTATGTTTGGTTTTTATGACAGTTTTAAATGAGTGTAAGTGATGTTCCGCCTGTGAATGTTGGAGTATGCGTATGGATGGTCTGTTCTTAAATGGTAGATTTTACCTCTTGGATTTTTATGCTGGGGTGTATGAATGACTGACTGGATGGCACTTTTAATCTGGTTGTATTTATACAATGACAATAAATTCCATTCCATTATATGGGTTAAAGTGGGTCCTGGGTGGGCGGGGAGAAGCGGAGAGGGAGGGCCGCTGCAAATCAGGAAGAAGGGGGCCAGGTTCGACCCCAAAACAAACACCCAGCCCACGATCAGGCAAAGAATCCACCGCAAGCCTCCAGATTGGGCACCTTTTCCCCGGCCCGCGACACAAACACACAGCACCATTCGAAATCCCATATAACCGATCCCGCTGGTTTCCCGCGGAAAGAGAGTGAAAGCGAAAGGGGGGGTCATTTTACGACCAGGGAGGAGGAGCGGGAAGGCAGAGGGAGGGAAGAAGAGAAGGGAGGCCTGGCTTTAGCACGCTTCCTTTGTTTTCTCCCCTGCTACCCGCTGCCTTTCGCGCCCGCTGTTGCTGCTGCTGCAGCGCGCCTGCCTCCATAAATCGGCTTGCCTGATTCCCCCCTCCCCCCACTCCATCCCACCCCCAGCCATCCTAGTACAGTAGTTGAGACTGGTCCCCATGGACGTGGACGTGAGAGAACTAGTGCTGCGCACCCTGGAAGAACTAAGGGAGGGCGAGATCCGCACTTTCTGCTACTACTTGAATGGCACCATTCCGCGCGGGAAGCTCGAAGGCGCCTCGTCGGTCAAGTTGGCCGATCTTCTCTTCCGCTACTGTCCCAACACCGTCTTAGAAGTCACCGCCGAGATCCTTGAGAAGATCCCCAGGAGGGATCTGCTCCCAGGACTCCGAGGAGCAAGGGAAGGGGCAGGGGTCCTCGGGAGGAGGGCGACTTTGAGGATGGAGGACGCACCCGCAGCAGCGCCAGGTCAGTAGCCGGGAGCGCGTCTGGGCTGCTCCCAGTCCGAGCCAGCAAGCCCGGATCTGGGAGAGCCTTGGGTGAGCAGACCGGGGATGTTTATCTAAGGCGCAGCCCTAGGAGTACCTTTGCAATTGAGACTATTGTTCATTCCTGGGCACAGTAGACGTTCCTGTGGGCATCAGCGGAAGGCGCCATTATTGACTAAAGCGAAAACAAAACAATTCCAAGGGTAGCCCATAAGAAAAGGAGGAGGAGTCCTCCAAACCCCACAGCTGGTTAGTGTCTTTTTAGTAGGACTAAGAGAATTTGATGCCAACTAATCATCAAGTTTTCAGAGTGGACAAGATTGTTCAGTTGGCGGGATAGTACACGGAGAGGAGAAAGGAGGAAGTGCAAAATGTAGACTGGCATCATTCATTTCCCTACTAGTCATTTCTGAACTTCTGGGCAGCTGAATTTTGGAAGAGCCACCAGATAATGAGCTTTGGGCCCCTTGCAGTACTGCCAAAATGGGTTCAAAAGCCTCCACTCCCATTTCCCAAGCCCTGTATCTGAGAGTGCAGAAAGTGCAGTGATACCTTGCAGGAGAAGTTTCATAGAGGGTAGCCCTGTTAGTCTTTTCAAGAATTTCAGGCAAAAATCAAAAGAAAAACAAAAAACAAAAGTCACAAACATGTGGCACCTTAAAGACTAACTTTCATATTTTAAATTTAGTCTTTAAGGTGCCACATGTTTGTGTCTTTTGTTTTGTTTTGTTTTTCTTTGATTTTTGTCTGAAACTCCCAGGAGAAGGCTTCCTAGTCCAGCCTTCTGCTCCAACCAGGGCCAGATGGACATGGAACATGTCCCGAAGAGGGCAGGTAGGATGGTAAGGCTGAGGGAATTTAGCAGGTGTAGCCTGGAGACAAAGGATTGTTTTAATAAAGGCTATTTACATGGAAGATGGAGCAGACTTGTTTTGCAGTTCAGGAAGGCAGGACCAGAAGTCACAGATTCAAGGTTTCGAGTGGGAAGAACTCCCCAAGAGTGGAAACCATTCAGACAGTGCCTTGCAGGAAATGGGCAAGGAGGAGACTTGCCTTGCCTGGAGATTAGTGAGCAGAGGTTGGCGGGCCTCCAGTCAGAGAAGCTTTAAGGCAGTGGTTCTCAACCTTGGGCCCCAACCCTGATGTTCTTGGACTAGAACTCCCAGAAATCCTGGCCAGCACAGCTAATGGTGGAGGCTTCTGAGAGTTGCAGTCCAAGAACATCTACGGACTCAAGGTTGGGAGCCACTGCTTTCAAGTGTAGATTTCCTGCATTAGTTGAAGATTGGACTTGATGATCCTTTTGGGGTCCCTTCCAGTTCTACAATACTGTGATTCTAAACAAAACATTTCTTTGGTGTGCTGTTCATTGTGTCATCTTATGATGAGTTCTAGATAACCCATTAACATTCCTTTATTTCTGAGCTATACTTTAGGGTGTAAAGTTGGTTGCATGCAAATAGTGCCGCCACCACCCCCTGTCTGCATGCACCCATCACCAAAACCTGACAGGCAGCACACCAGAATGAGTGTCAGAATGGAAATGGCCCCTACCTTCCTACCCCTCTCGCTTGTGAACCATTTGTGAGGGTTCACATTTCAAGTAGTATTATAATGGCCATAGAGCATGATTTGTTAAGATGTGTCAACTAGCCCTTCTTGTATTTGTCAGGAGCTATCCAGAGGTGTCTCCAGAGTGGATGAGCCAACAAGGTGCTCTCGTTGCCAGGAGATGCACCTGAATGTGTTCACAGCCCTTGCATTCTAATGCCTGTATTGAGTCCCAAGAGACATTTAGACAGATGGGTCTTACCAGTGCCAGTCAAAATAGTATTGGTCTCTTTTAGGGATTTCTTGTAGTAAGGGCGGGGATCTAAAATCTTTAAGAAATAAATAAAACAACTTATCAACTCCAAATCTCCTTTTGTACTTAGCTAAAATGGCCTTGTCTGTATTTTATTCTTATGGAGCAAACAAATGATGGCTATTCAGGTATTTTCCATTCCTGCCTTGATTGTCTTCTGCCAGGTTCAGCTGCCCTTTTGACCTGGTCCTCAAAGACCTCACACCTGTTGGTGTTGACACCTTGGGAGCCCAGAAAACAGTCAACTAGAAACTGGGCCGTGTCAGCCATGGCATCCTCCTTAGGGAGTGCTGTGCTTCAGGAGTTGCGTCAGGCACCCTCCCTTTGGGTGTTTAAAAAACTGCTGGTAATAGAGTGTTTTAGGGAAGCTTCTCAGCAGGTTCTTCCCATCTAATGGGGGCAGAGGAGGAAGAAAAAGAGGCACGTGTTACGCTGAATAACTGTATTTTGCCACCTTTCTTATCTCGTTATTTGTAAAGATAGTTTTTGTCTTTCTGTAGTTGATTATACAATGTATGTTTATTTTTTGATGTACACCACCAAGCGTAGTGATTTTGCTAGATGGATGGTTATGACGATTGATTGATTGATTGAACCCATACATCCTTGGGTTATGGGGATAAATTTAATTTTTATTTCTCTCTCTCTCTCTCTCTTCCTTTTCTTCTTCCTTTTCCTTTTCCTCTCCAATTGTTCAGGCCCTAATTTTGAGGCACCACCTAGGCAGGTCTCCGACCAAGAGCTGATGAAAGTGGCCAACCATATGGGCAAGAGATGGAAGCAGATTGGAATTCAATACCTGGGGATTAAAAAGTCACACCTGGAGCAAATCGAAGAAGAGAATCCTGGCAACGTGCCCATGAGAGCTTTCTATACACTGGTGGGTTGGAGGAACCTTGAGAAAGAAAAGGCCACTCCCTCTCAGCTCTACCACATTCTGAACCAGGACGGGGTGGAACTCGACCAAGAGGCCTACGGTTTCCTGTTAAACAGCACATGAAGGACTTATTGGGAAGTAGAAGAATGACAACCGTTCAGTACCCACCTGCCATTTTCTATCTTCCCATATGTCAACACCAAATCTTCAATATGACTGAACAGCATGGCATCTTACCAAGTGAAAATAGTATGACAATTACGATCTTGCTTTTTAAATTTGGCGAACATTGATATGCTTTGTTTATGTTGTGTTGTTTTGTTGCTTGTGTCCATGTGAACCCGCCTATCGTGGGGTTTAGGGACCTGACCCGACCTATGATAATTGAAAATCTGCAATAGGCAGGTGCTGGGTAGGATTGGGACTGAGGGGGCCCTGTTTGGGGGCTCCTACACTTACCTGAGGCCTGGCGCTGTTCCAAATGGGCCTCCGATAGCTTCCCAGGCCTGTTACAGGCCTCAAAGTGATTCGACAGGCCCAGCAAGCCTGTAAGAGGCCTCAGAAGTGGTTTTCAGTGATCTGGAAGCCACTTCTGTTTCATTGGGAAGCAATTCTGACCACTGTAATAGGCCCGGGAAGGCCGTCAAAGACCCGTTCAGGACAGCACCAGGCCTGGGGTAAGTACATGAGGCCTGAAACGGGCCTTTCCAGCTTAACCCAGGGGGCCTTTGTTTCATATACTGTAACTGCAGTATATGAACCGTGAAAGGACAGGGGGCTGCTGTATAAGTTCACCATGCTGGTTTCTTTTAGTTATCTTTTTTATTATTGACTTTTTTATATTTTTGTACTTTGTGATCATTGGAAAACTCCCAGAGTTCCTGCTGGAAGACTGGCAGTATATAAATGTATATATAAATGAAT
This sequence comes from Phrynocephalus versicolor, assembly GCA_023846285.1. Classification (NCBI taxonomy): domain Eukaryota; kingdom Metazoa; phylum Chordata; class Lepidosauria; order Squamata; family Agamidae; genus Phrynocephalus; species Phrynocephalus versicolor. The sequence continues at coordinate 12,543,088 of JAHTLZ010003468.1, read as the reverse complement.
GAATGAATAAATAAATAAATAAATAAATATTGTAACAATTGTCAAGAAATGTTGAATCTTGTCAGGGAAAGAAAACTTGAGAGTACACTAGCAGCAGTGAGTAAGCTGAGATGGGCTGCTTGGGAGCGGTCAGACTTGACCTATGCTCTGAATTGCTTTACTTTCTGGGGTACAAGTTCTACCATAACTTTTTGCTTTTTTTGAAAAAATAGGCAAGTCATTATAGATACTGGCAAATTAATCACTGTTCGTGCTTGGTAAAGGACAGCAGAAATGGAAAAAAATGTGATGGTGCATACTGTTATGTTTTGCCCTATAAGACACACTTTTCCCACTCTCAAAAATAAGGGGAAATGTCTGTGTGCCTTATAGGGTGAATACAGCAGTCCCCACTACATATATATCACAGATTTTCATTTAGAGATAAGATACCTTCACAGAGCCTTTCCCATCTCCTGCTGCAGCTGGGATTCCGCAATTCCAATCATCCGGTTTGCAAAGAGGCTTCCTCCCGGGAGCCTCTCCCCACCCCTCTCCTGCAGCGAAGATTCCCAAATCAAAAATGACCTTGTTGCAAAGAGGTCTCCACGGAGCATCTGCCCTCCCCTTCTGAAGCCTGGATTCAACAGCTCGAATTACCTGGTTTGCAAAACTCCCCCTTTGCAGCTTGGATTCCACAGCCCCAATTACCTTGTTTGCAAGCCTCCCCTTTTGCAGTTTGGATCCCACAGCTCCAATTACCTGGTTTGCAAACCTCCCCTTTTGCAGCTTGGATTCCACGGCCCCAATTACCTGGTTTGCAAACCTCCTCTTTTGCAGCTTAGATTCCACAGCTCCAGTTACCTCATTTGCAACCCTCCCCTTTTGCAGTTTGGATCCCACAGCTCCAATTACCTGATTTGCAAACCTCCCCTTTTGCAGCTTGGATTCCACAGCCCCAATTACCTTGTTTGCAAGCCTCCCCTTTTGCAGTTTGGATCCCACAGCTCCAATTACCTGGTTTGCAAGCCTCCCCTTTTGCAGTTTGGATCCCACAGCTCCAGTTACCTCATTTGTGAACATCCCCTTTTGCAGCTTGGATCCCACAGCCCCAGTTACCTCATTTGAAAACCTCCCCTGCCCCCCCCCCATAAAACCTTAGGCTAAACATTTTTCTTGTTTTTCTCCTCTAAAAACTATGTGCATCTTATAGGGCGAAAAATACAGTAGATTATTGCCTGATGCACTAAATCAGTAGTTTAAAAAATATATTCTCTTTGTCTTGCTTTAAACAACCAGGTGAGAAATTACCCACAGTTGAATGCATGGCAGTTGCTTCGGTTACAAGTGGTTTCTTGACCGGCCCTTTGAGAAAAGGCAAAAAACTTTTAAAATTATAACCAATGCAACACATACTGTAATATATTTTCTACTTGCCTTCTCTGCTGAGCAGGAGAAGTGATTAATTCAGCAATATCCTGAAGTGGATTACTTATTAAGCTACTTCACAAGATTGGCAGGAGCCATTTCCATGTCAACAGTCAGACTTGATTATGTAGTATGTTTACAGTATTTCTCTCTATATTAGTACTAATAGCTGTAAAATTCATAATACTGTTGGAGTTACTTAACTACACATTTCTCGTTAATAACTTTTTGAGAGTGGTTTCCAGCGGTCTCTTGCCTTCCTTAGCTCTGCATCTTTTAGTTCCGATGTTATGTCCATCTCAGCTGCTTCAAATAATTTTTCTAAAAGTTTTTGCCTAGTTGCTGTTTCAGTCAGTTTCCAGTATTTAGCAAATGCAATTCTGGCTATCATAATATAATGAAATAACAAACGCTTTCACAACCTTAATTTCTAGCATTATATTTAGTAAAATATATTTCAGGTTTAAATGGAACAACATAGCCCAACATTTTTGCAGTATCACATGTACCATTTTCCATTATTTGTTTACTATATCACACGTACACCACATATGATAAAAAGCCCCTTATTTGTTTTTACATTTCCAGCATCTGTCCAAAACATTTCCATACATTTTTGCAAAATTTTGTGGTGTCATATACCATCTATAAAACATCTTATACAGTATATTTTTCTTTTAAATTCACTGGTTTTATAAATTTTACATTAGTCTCTATAAAGAGTAATGAATCTATAAACTTGTGAGGGTCTCTCTGCCAAACTAGTTCTCACTTTCAAGCTGATCAGTGAGGTCAGGAAGGAAACATACAAGTGGTACAGCAAAGACGGCTTATAAGCCCACACGGCCACTGATCCTTGTATTCCTTTCCCTTCGTGATGGATGAGAGTTGGGCCCCAGCCTCCTCCAGGGTTTGGGATGGTATGTCCTTGCTTCCCCTGGAGATCCTCCTGGGGTTGGTGACACCTCTCCTTTTTCTCGCTCTCACCCATTAAGATTATTCTGAAGGCAGCTGCATCTCGTTATGCCTTTTGGCCATTTCTTTGGGCACCCTAAGTTGGATAATCAACCCAATCTGTAAGTCCTCTTTGCAAGTATACTACTCCTGGTCAGTTTTGCTGATTGCCTGCTTGGTTGTAAACTTATTGGAACCATTGTCTGATTTGGGTTGTAAACTCACTGGAGGCAGAGACTGCTCTAATTTTAATCTTATGTAATACAGTAATCATGTATGGTGTTCTAGTGATCCTGCAAAAAGCACAAATCTTGGAAGAGTGACTTGTGGGCTACAGCTTGCAGAACCCCTCCAGCCAGCGTTCTAATAATTTTTAAAAAGTTACTTTTCCAATAAAAAGCAAGTTTCCAGGCTTTGAAGCAATGCATTAAAAAGCACAAGAGAACAAATATATGCACAGTAGTCAGTTCAGAGTTTGCTTTGTTTTCTCATCCCTACCCCATGATTTTCCTCTGATGAAAGAGGAGAGAAATAGATTTTAATAAACTCTTATTTAAAAAAAAATAGGACAGAGAAAGTCAGTTTCATCCATGGACAGAGCTTTGCATTCTTGGTAGCTCCTTGCAACAGCTTCATTATTTCAGGTTGGGCTGTTCTCTGCGAGGTAAAGGAGAAGGAAGACATTCCAGATACTCTTGGAAGAACAGGGGCGTTTATTGGAAGAGCACGTCAACAGCATTAGGGAGCTGTAGCTTTCCCTGACTTCGCCACCTCGCCCCCCCCCCCGGTCTGCCAAAGTGGGTAATGGAAAAAGACAAAATGCAAAAGCTCCTGGATGTCTCATAGTTTCCTTTCACAGAAGGAGGTTGCAGGGAGAAGGGAAAATGTCACTACAGGTCTCTGCCAAGCCTCTCAATCTCATCAAGGAAGAAGTTCAAATCCTTCTTGGTGACCGCTGGATTGGTAACAATCTGACGGAAGAAGTTGACTCGGTCTCCCAGTGGCTGGTAGCCCACCATCATTGAACCTTTCTTCATCATCCGCTCTTTAATAACAGGAGCCACCTAACCAAGGGAAGGCAGAAATCCATGTTTCACAAGTTGGTTGAATTGAGGGAAAGGGGCTATTGGATAGAAAAATCAGGCTACATTTCAGGAGACTTGGATTCATGTTCCGACAACATCATGGAAACTCATGGGAGGGCTGCCAGTGGGAAAACCTTACCTAGAACATCTCACTAACCTTGAAAATCTTGTTACAGTTACAGGGTATGATAGAAAGGGCGGGTTCCAGGTTCAGATCTCCAGCCATGGAAAATCAATACATGGAGATGCAACTGGTAAAACCACTACTCAAATGCCTCATCCTATAAACTGTGTTATAAGTCAAATGTGCTTTTATGGCACTGTATTGTGCCTTACATCTTAGATATGTAACAACATGCAACGTAGTGGGTTCCAAATGAATTGTCATAACAAAATAGCTAAGTTCTGTCTGCACACTTGATCAGCAGCTGAGATTTTCCCTTGAGTTTCATACAAGAGATATTGTGTGAAGAGTCAACAGAATGAATTCACTGGGAGTTGATTTGTACAGACCTCTGCATCTACTGATGCTAACATGGCCCAAGTCCCAGCACATTCTCCTTCCTATTTTCAACATCTGGAAAAGGTTAATGACTCCCATCAACCATATCCAGTTTGGCCAAAAGTTTTGGAAGCTACAGTCCAGCAACTTCTAATCTAGGGTAATGACTAAGAGGAATTATTTAACTAGAACATTGAAGTTGGAGCACTGCATTTGGAATTCAGATATCTGTCATATGTAACAAACACCGATACGCTTCCTAAATTTATTTCATCCTTCTAGAAAAGCAATCAAATAAAGGTGCAAACACTTTGGTAAATAGCTTGCATTTTGAAACACTTGTGGAACATTTTGGGGACAGCTGTTGCTCATTTATTACATGTATGTATGAGGATATTGCTCCAGCCCAAACCTGACCCACATCTAAGCTGGGCTGTTTGGGTCCAACAACAGGACTAGTTTTTTGGATCTGGCTGGAGCACTTCCCTGGCAGATCAAAGGGAGGTCACTACATGCAAAACAGCTCCCTGTAGTGCAATTGCCCAGGTCTCTTTCCCCAGTCACACCCTAATCTTGCCAATTAGATACACATAATGTGAAGAAGTACTTTCTTTTGCCTTTCCTAACTGGCAATTCAACATGTGCACCACCTCTGTACTCGGTTGCAGGTGATGGAAGGGCACTGACAAGAACACAGCTCTCTAGAACTTTGGCCCCATAGTGGTTCCTGCATAACCACCATATGTTGAGATCTGAAGATCATAAATGTGCATGCATGAGTTCATTTTGAAATATGTAGTGCTTCCTGTACATGAAAATGTGTTGGAAATAGGAAGCATGAATATGTCTGACTTCCTAATGTTGCACGTCTAATGGTGGAAAAGGAACTGAACACATTCTCTCACCAGGAGAAGCCAAGTTTCTCATTAAAGAGGAATCCAAAAATCCACCAGAATCAATGGCCGCTTTGTCACAGAAATTCCCTTTCTGACTTCCAGATCTGATATGAAGTCAGTGCTAAGGATCTGGAACAGGGTATTTCAAAATCTAGAACCTGGTAGAACGACTGCCATGGATGGCGTGCCTGAAGAAGACAACGTGTAAATAGCATCCATCCCTGGAAGGGGTGGGTAGCATAATGCCCCTGCACTGGCCAGTGCCCTCACGCTCAGCCTTCTGCTGTTGCCTGGTCAAGAGAGACATGTGTTCAGTTTCCTGTACTTCCATTGATTTGGGGGGGGGGGTGATTTTTCCATACTGGGACACAGCTTTCTTTGGCTTTGGGCTCATTGGAGCCAGCAAGATGCAAACAAGGAACTCTCTGCCAACTCTTTCCCTGGAGAATTGTTATCCAATGTGACTCTGAGCGCTCCTGTCCCCGCCCCCATCCCATCTTGAGCTGTGGCCCATGAAAGTGATATGGGAAGATCAAGGGAACTTGCAACACAGATAAGGGACTTGTTGTGATCCTTCAAACACTGCCGGAGTGCTGCTTCCATCCTCCCTTACTACCGGCTGCCATTATTAAAGCTGATGCGAAGCACAACAACATCAGAGGGGGTCACAATTTCCCCACTGTTGATGCAGAAGAAGAAATGTGTTTTCAATTTCAGCGATGTCACACAAAAGACTGCCTGCTATGCAATCAAACTGCTGGTCCATCTAGCCCAATAATGTCCGCTCTGGCTGGCATCAGCTCTCCTGGGTTTCAGGAAGTCATTCCCGGAGAGCATGGTGAAGCATTCTTGAATTCCAAACGGTGGCAAGTTTTAATATAGCATATTGTACAGTGGTACCTCTTAAAATGAATTTAATTTGTTCTATGGCTCAGTTTGTTTTAAGAAAATTTTGTCTAACGAAATGCAATTTCCCATAAGACTGCATTGAACATGGATTAATCTGTTCCGGAGGCTATGGGTTGCTACGTTTTATGCAAATTTTGTCTTACGAAATGCAGTTTCCCATAGGAATGCATTAGGAATTGATTAATCCGTTCTGGAGGCTAGAATGTAGACAAAATAACTGGTTTTTTTCCTGGGTACATGTGGAACAGTTTTTTGTCTTGTGAAGCATCCCATAGCATAGGGATTTTTTTGTCATGTGAAGCATGCCCTTTTCCCTTCCTACAAGTTTTTTGTCTTATGAGGCATTTGTCTTAAGAGGTACCAATCTTAAATTTCATAAATATGTGCCATGTATGTATTTATGAAAACACATACCCAAAGAATATTTCCGTGCCACTAAGGGCTCACAAGTGTAGCACATGAAACCTAGAAAATACCTTTCTAATTACCTTAAAAAGTAACACCTGGAAGTAAATAAAACACATTTACTTATTTTTAGCACCTGAAGGATAACTTGCCACTCCTTAACATTACATTTACACTACTATAATTTTTCAACTACTAGTCACGTTGTTCATTATGCATCAGTAAACTTAGTTACAGGTAAATAGGTTACCTGTAACTTGTTATTTCCGAGCTCTAATGTGGCAATGTGAGCATATCTGCAATATGAGCATATCTGTAACAACCAACACCTCGTTTCACAGACCTGAAAAGTGAAACACTGGGACTTGTCCATCTCTGAATGCTTACCTTTCCCAGTCTCAGGCTGTAATCAGCACAACCCTCCTGCCCCTGTAGGCTAGGAGGCACGTACCAAAAACACAGGTTGATGAACTCGGGCTAGAAGAAGAAGAAAAAACAGACAGGCTGTAGAAAGTGTTTGGGAGCCAATTTCTTTTCCCCTATTCCTACAGCATCATGTTTTATATTTCAGTACTGTAGTATTAATGCACCGGATAGTTATCTAAGACGACAAACTGCACAACCCTTGGACAAGCCCAGAGTGCCTACAGAAGAAATGAAAAGGTAAACCATTTCTTTGTACTCAATGCCTAGAAAAAAAAAAACAGAATGGGTCCCCAAAAGTCAATTTGACAGCTTACAGTGATAATATGGGCATTGGGCATACCCACAAAATAAAATCTTGTCTTTTGTGCAGAGGTTATTATTATTATTTAATGCACCAACAATCAAGGGAAGTAATATACAACTAAACACAGAAGGAGGTGAGGGAAAAGGCCGAGAAAGATTCTGGGGTTCTGATTTCCTTGGAAGCCCCCGAATCCTGATGGGAGGAGGGCGGGCACCACTGCAGCAAAAAAGCAGGTGCTTTTTGCATGTAGAGAACTATGACTACAGTTTTACATAATTTCTCCTAAAGCATCTCAAGGAACAGAAGAAAGGCCCATACTGAAGCCTCTGGGGAGACACTGCCAGTCAGAAGTGACAATTCTGAGGTAAAAAGAGATGAGGTGGCACACAATCATTTATTATATGTAGCCAAGTATGAGAGAAGTCACTGGTGAGAGAAAATGGACTCTATGCCTACAGGAAGTCCCTTTTTGCACTCCTTTCTATGCACCAGAACTGAGCTTAGTGAATGGATATATATTTGAGGCCAGAGGCTCTGAGAGGCCTAGAGCTTCAGGAAGTCTTACCTCCACCACCAACTGAAAACCATCTCTCTTCTTAATCTCATCAGCCAGATACCTAAAAGGGTGGGGGAAGAGGAAGAACACCAGGAGACATCAGGCAGCAGAGTTGCTGGGCCATCGGGACAAGTGGGGTACTGTACTTCTGTCTCTAATTATGCTCATCCAGCCCAATTCCTGCTTACTTCTGTAGCAGAGAAAGAGGCCTCTCTCTGGTTTCCCTCCTGTTGTGTGTCTGTGTGAATCTTAGCTTGCTTCTTTAAGAACATAAGAACATAAGAAGAGCCATGCTGGATCAGGCCAACCGCCCATCTAGTCCAGCTTCCTGTATCTCACAGTGGCCCCACCAGATGTGTTTGGGAGCGCATGAGACTAGTTATCTGTCTCCTAATACCACTCCCCTGCATCTGGCCCTTGTAGTACCCCGGTTTAAAGCCTGGAGATTACACATCTCCATCATGGTTTGTAACCTGTGATGGACTTTTCCTCCAGGAAACTGTCCAATCCCCTTTTGAAGGCATCCAGGCCAGATGCCATCACCACATCCTGTGGCAGGGAGTTCCACAGACTAACAACGCACTAGGTGAAAAATATTTTCTTTTGTCTATTTATTTATTTATTTATTTATTTATTTATTTATTTATTTATTTATATTGTTGTATTTATATCCTGCTTATCTTCTAAACAGAACTCTAAGCTTATCTTCTAAACAGAACCCTGTTCTTACTCTCCCAGCCCTCAATTTGAGTGTATGTCTCCTAGTTCTGGTATTTTGTGAGAGGGAGAAGAGCTTCCCTCCATCCACTTTACTCATGCCCTGCATTATTTTGTACGTCTCAATCATATCCCCCCTCAGGCGCCTTTTTTCCAGACTAAAGAGCCCCAAATGTTTTAGCCTTTCCTCATAAGGGAGGTGTCCCAGCCCAGTAATCAGTTTAGTCGCTCTCTTTTGCACCTTTTCCAGTTCCACTATGTCTTTCTTGAGATGCGGTGACCAGAATTGTACACAATACTCCAGGTGCGGCCTTACTATTGTTTTGTATAATGGCATTATAATGTTGGCTGTTTTATTTTCAATCCCCTTTTTGATAATCCCTAGCATGGAATTGGCCTTCTTCACCTCTGCCACACATTGGGTAGACACCTTCATGGAGCTGTCCACTTTGTGTGTGCATGTGTGCTTTGTCCTGGCTTAGGATGGCACCCCTGGCTTTATAGGCAGAGATTGCGCTTTCTGCCCCACCAATGACAATGGACACCTGCTGCCACAGTGCTAAGGTGGCAGATTCCACCAGTGGATCTCTCTCTCTCTCTCTCTCTCTCTCTCTCACTCACACACACACACACACACACACACACACGGAATCTGCTTTAAAACAAGGTGCAAGTTTACAGCACACATTGTGTTAAAATAAAAGTGCAAGGGGAAAGAAGCCCCTTTATACAGTGTGTGTGTGTGTGTGTGTGTGTGTGTGTGTGCGCGTGCGTGCGTGCGTGTGCGTGTGCGTGTTTGCTTGCTTGTTTCATTTTATTTTTGCTATCACCACTATTGCTAGGATCACAAAAAAATCAGGAAGCAACATGTATTGTCCACCTCTGGTCTACAAATGTACCCTTTTCATCTGCCAGTGGCGAAGCCACAGAAGTGTGTGCTTTCCATTCCATATGCATTGGGTGAGGACCAATTATTGGGGACACCTCCCAGCCCACCCCACCCCCCGTGCACACCTAGTGAAGGCAAAGGCCCTGTTCACTCTGCGCTCTAAGCCTGTCGTGCCGTTGGCTTTCCACATCAGCCACAGCTTGAAACAGTCCACTTTGCGTCCGCATTGGATGGTTTGGTCACCTCGGTCATAAGCCGTGTCATAGAATTTATCCGTCTGGAACAGGTAAGTGGCTTTGGCGCAGTGGCATCTTTGCAGCAATCCCTGTCCGTGAAGAAAGAGTCAAAGTGGGATTTTGTTTTTAAAGACAAATGTGACAGCCAATTGGTTTTGCACAGTGTAAATGGCTTAAAAGATGCTAACATGATTGTTCCACATATCTGATGCATTGTTTAGCACATGCAAGTTACACACAGTTTGAGTGCAGGTACGCAACCAATGGCCAGAAAATTGCCCAAGTCACTTGTGTAGTTTCCCTTATACACATAGAATTTCACCACAGGACTGTGGCCCAGTGCATATATTTTTATTTATTTAGTCCACGAGGCTATCAAAATGTTCAGGGTACTTCCTTGCAACAGTTTAGATCCAAAATATTTAAAATGCAATCACAAGGTGAAAATGGACCAAGAGACAGCTGGCTGAATAGTTAGGCCATGTATATCATGAACTAATTCCTCTACTCAACATTTTTGTGGATTCTTTATTTAGAAAACCCTGGAAAAGGTCACCATACAATAAATCTCAGAATTGACTTAGTGGCACATTATGGTGTTTATTATTATTCTAATTCTTATGGCTGCAAACAGGTACTTGGACAACATTAACATTGATCATAATGTGGGATTTCAAGTGTTCTGAATGAGCACCCCTCTGAAGGACATAGCAAAAGAAAATGCAGCAAAATAAGTAAGGCAATCTATGAACAGTTTTGTTTCTTGTGTGCGGTCCTCACATGGATTTTTAGGAAGAAGGTTGGAAAACAGAGCATTTGGTTCCCAGCCACAATTTAACCTGGAGATGGAGGTTTCTTAAACTGAAACACACACGCGCACACACACACACACACCTCCATGCTCAGAAAGGCTCCCTTCTGCCTAGGAAAGGAAGGGTATCAAATACCTACAGAGCTGTCTCGAAGCAAGAAGGCAGAACACTGCAACCCAGTCATAAGCATTTTGTGTGGGTTCCAAGCCACTGAATCGGCCCTGCATGGGAGATGAAAGAACAGGCTTACATTTATGTGTGACAAACATCCTAAGATACATGAACAATCCAAGCAGCAATGGGAGAGAGAGATTGGGGGGGCAGCAGGGGGCATGAGAAATGAGATCAGAATCAAGTGTCATCCTCCAAATAAACCAGACTCCTCCAGAAGCGGCAATCTGCAAAGGCACATGCTGATGCTGACAATCCCAGGTGAATCTGGTGAATGCATCTAAATGTAGTTATTCACATCTACACCTGTGTTTCTATGCTTTGTGGACAAGCTGAAAACTTGTTAGTTTTGGGGTGTTCATGTTTTCCGGGATTGATTGTACGTCAACATGTATGGTGACTGAATGGTTATGAAGGGGGAGAGGAACTCTTTAGCTTCATGAAGTCGGGAGACTCCAGTTTTGAGGGGGCAATGAATCTGTTTTGGGTTTTAATCCAAACCCTAAGAGACGATTCCAAGATGTTGAGCCCTGTCCCCCTAAACTAGTGGGTTCTTTTAAAGCTTGAACTGAAATAAAACAAAACAAATAAACAAGTTCACCCACACAAAACTGAAGTCACTAATTTCTATTGCTATCCCATGTTTTAATAATTTGGTGGATGGGAAGAATGCTTGGGGGAAAACATGGCATAAAACTTCAAAAATTCTACTCAACCTGCCTTGTGAAACATCCCTTCAAAGGAATAACTAATAAATAAAGGTTACCTATTTGCATTCTCCCTCAAAATAATAGTTTGTACTCTTTTATATAATTTTTCTAAAAATAATATCATTGTATCCTTACTTTTTTGTAGCAACTAATTACAGATAGCCATCTTACTTGCAACTTGCTCCCAAGAGCTTATCTGCTAGTGATATCTGGGCCTGGGCACACAGCTTAACAGACAGCAGGGAAGTATCTGTAGGTACAGCGATAACCAGTGAAACCCCAGAACTACTCTGAGTGCAGCTACCGTGGCTTGACAGAGGAGAGCGCTGTTTGACTATTCTTGACCACACAACCACAGTTGCCCCTGCAGATGGCTAGGTGTGGCATCACAGCTCCCAAATCCCATAGACAGAAGATCCACCTAGAACCATGCAATGCTTACATAGTTCCTCCTCCCCATGTACACAGCTGTTTCTAAGCTCTTCTCTGCTTCCCTCCATCCTACCAGTCCTGATTACATCTTTCCACTGGTATACAGGTAACCTATCCCCTTAATTTAAAAAAATGGCACTTTACCTCTTGATTCCATCCAGAAGGTGCCGGTGTCTCTGGGACAGGAGGGCACTGCCTCCCCATGCAGCCTTTGGGAAAGTAAGAAAGATAAACGAACATTTAAGAACACCCACTTGTCTAAAGCACGATACATTTGTGCGATCAACTCCCCCTTTGGAAATACCTGAAGAGCATCCAGCTCCAGATCTGCCACGGAGTAATGTGGCGACTCACTAAGAAGGCTGGTTCTGGGCAATAAGCATGAATACTCACCCTCCTCTGGCAACCCAGGCAACTTTACCAGAGATATACAGTAAGTAAGTAAGTAGGTTAGCATTCATTAGCATCACAATCAGGAATACTAGACAAATGTGTTTTGAAATGTGAAAACATCTCAAGGTCTGAATTCTGCACCAAAATTCAGGCACACACAGTCCTGATCCTCTGAAGCTTTTCCTCTGCCTGGATTTTTGTCCCTTAAAACTTTGTTTTCATCCCTTCTTCTCACATCTTTTGACAGCAATGATTAAGCAGTTGGTATCCCACCCAGAAGGTTTGCCTGCTGCACATGCTCTAGAGATTACCCCCTTTTCCACATCAGTCTGGTAAGACTGGCCTGCAGAATCTCTGCATCAAGTATGAAGGCCAAGGGCCATATCTAAAATACAGACACAGTGGAATTATGTCTCTTGTGCCTCTTTGGGAGGACGATCTTGCTACCAGTGTCCAAAAGGAAATGGATTTTTAAAAAGAAAAATGACAAGAGAACGTGACCGGGATAATGTCGGCATCACTAAGCGATTCCACGGAACACCAAACAAAATCCAAAGAGATCTCCCCGGGCTGTGCCACCGCTCTTGCATATGTGCATAAAGAAACAGCTGGTTTGACCTTCTGGCTGCACCTCTCCTAGAAAATGAAAGCCATTTCAGGAGAAGCCTGCAGTGGGGGGAGACCTTAAAAGCCTTCATGTGCCTACAGGACATGAGCACCTTTCCATGCAGAACCCTGGCTCATCCATTACAAGTGGCTTGTCTGTCTTTCAGTACCCAGGTTTGAGCGTGTAAAGGCACACAGAAAAATTCCCATTTCGCAACTGGCTCCCTTCACTGTCCTCAAGGACCACGGCTGGGGATATACCCACCACAGGGGTGTATACTCACATCCACATGGAGCCAGATCCTGTGCCTCACACACACGTCTGCAATCTCAGCCAGGGGGTCAAAGGCTCCTAGGACTGTGGTGCCACAGGTGGCATTGACAAAGAAGGGAAATGCCCCCTGGAAGAAAAGAACAGCAAGGGGGAAAGGAAGGTCAACTTAGGACCTAATGAAACCTTAAGAGGCATGCCACTCGCCTACTGTCCCCTGGCCCAGCCCACCCTCTTCAATTTCAACATGGTTTCGTACAAGAAATATTCACAGCATGGCACGGTCAGAGTTTGCCTGCCCACTCCGTGTGGCAGCAAAATATCTGAACTATGGGCACAGAAACTACTAACATTTAGGGTGAGCCAACCTCAGCATACCTAACTGCATCCATTTCAGAAGCTAAGTATGGTTAAGGGGCCCAGGCTGTACCTGGATAGGACACCGCCAGAGAAGACCAGGGAGGGCTCAGGGAGGGTCCTATCTGAAATCATTGAGAGCAACTGCTGTCCGTTCCTGCCTGTAGAGAAAGCCTGGGTCTGTCTGAGGCAGCTTCCTATGTCTCTATGGTGTTACACAGCCCAGTTCTCTTTTATACAGTATTGCTGAGGTGGGGGGGAGATGCCTTAAGTACACCCAGTTAAATCTTTAGAAGCAGGAACAAAGGTCAACTTTCCATCCCTCTCTGAGGAAAAGGATTAATTATTAATTTGTTTTATTTACTTAACACCTTTATTGTCATAGGAGATCTAGGATGGCTCATAATTGGTTAAAACTGCATAACAGTTTAAAACATTATTTATTTATTTATTTATTTACTTATTTGTCTCATTTCTATACCGCCCCATTTCCAAAATGGAACTCTGGGCGGTGTACATAATAAAAACAGATAAAAACAATGTCAAGATGGATCAATGGGCGGTAGGCAGATAGCAATAACAGCCAACAAACATCAAAGGGGAAAAAAGGAAAAAAGAAAAAAAAAGAAAAAAAAAGAAAAATAAATTAAAATACAATAAGATAAAATAAACATGGCAAGTTACATTAAGAAAAACAATAAAGCAAACAGGAATATTAAAACCCACCATTTAAAGACACACTAATATATATATATATCCACTCAATTCAATCAATGAAATGCTGTTCACTGTTGTGCAAACAGTATACCTTTTAGAAATGAATTGCTGTAAGTGTGAGTTTAAAAAAAAACTCCCTAAGCATTATCTGTTTTGTTTAGAATTACACAATTTAGTATGCAACAGATGCTTTCGGAGATGTCTTAACTTACAGCAATTAACTTCCAAAAGTTATACTTTTTGAATAACTGCACAGCAGGATTCCAGCCTAGATGTGCCCTATCCCATAACGTGCCCTACTTGTCCAAAGGTGAGACAACTCCACAAGGGAAATGCAAATGTATTTGCATTCACTCACTATATGAAGTCACACTGGGTGATTCAGGTCTGTTCAATTTAAGTGAACAGAGAGGTGTGTGGGTGGGCAGCCTTATCTGCTGCTTGCTTGCAATTCTATGTATAGCCCCGCAGGTGGTGTTTTTTCAAAGAATTGCCTTAACAAGTCTGTGACAAAACAAGGCTTTCCTTCCTCAGTGTCTTCCTCTTGTTATCTTTTTTTAAAGCCCGCTTGCAGATGGAGAGAAGCTCCATTCTTAAGCTATAAAGAAAGAAATTAGGGGAGTCTTGTCCATTACAAAGGCTTTATGTTGGCCCTGCTGTGCCTGTGTATAAGTTTGTGTGCCTGGCTCGTCCTCCATGAGGTGGAGGATGCTTTGGCAAGCTACCGCTTTATCACTTTGGATATGCGTGCACACAGTTTATCCTCCCTTTTCTGCCTTGGTTCAAGCAATCACACATGTGGAACGTACTGATGGGGAGGGGGCATAGGACTCTGAGATGATTCGCATTTCCCTTTGTGTGTTGTGTTATCAGTAGGGTAAAATGTAAATCGGTCTACCTCAAAACCACAGCATTCCCCCATTTTTTTCCCTCTATCTGGTCATCCCCACCAAGTTGGTTAAAAAACATACCTTGGATTTGGCCCGAATGATCTGTTTCTCTAGATCAGCAGGGATCATTTTCCCCCTAAGGAAGAAAGGAGTGACTGAAGTGACACTGGCATGAGCATTATTTTATGAAGACCTCCTTGCATAAGCCACCTTGCCTGGGAAGTTTGTTTGGGAACCACTCTATATGAACAGTTGATATATGCAGAGCAGCTTTTCCTGGATAAGATAAGATTATTTCAATCCACAAGTACGAGGTCTCAAATTTGAATACTCTCCTGTGAGAACTTCCGGGTTCACCTTCTCTCTAAAGCACTAACTTTTTAAGTACAAGATTATTCTTCCTGAAATGGTATGATCCAGAAAAGGCTTCACTTGAAACTGCTCGCACAGACCGTAGTGCTAGCATTCATTTAGGACCGGAGTCTCCAATCTGACTCAAAACTATTACCTGGGCAGCTTATTTTATGCAAAGTGATGCATTAGCCAGTGGTTCTCAACCTGTGGTTCCCCAGATGTTCTTGGACTGCAAATCCCTTCCACCACAGCGAGTGGGGGAGGCTTCTGGGAGTTGCAGTCCAAGAACATCTGGGGACCCACAGGTTGAGAATCATTGCATTAGCCTAAGCCCTAACCACTCCCTCCTGTAACTCTTGACCTTGGATTTTTCTTAATCTTTTTTTCCTGAGTTGGGTGATAGAATATAATTTGGGAGAAATGCAGATTTTTAAGGTTGGAGGCCTCATGAGGTGGTTATTGCTATTTTCAAAAGAAGGCTACATTCTCAGACCCATTCCCAGTGCCTGTGTTTTTACTGTGCATTGATGGAATTGTTTAATACATAGAACCTGGAAGCATAAGGCTGTCATGTTTCATTAAACCCAATTTGGAAAAGGAGGGGATCTAAACAAGGAAGATGGAAGGGCAGTTCAGCAATGGGATTAGCAGCCTAAGGGGGTGGTGAAATGCTTCCCCGTTCAGTATTTCCCTAGGACCCTAAGGGTAAGAGAACCCATCTGAGATGCTGCAACTGTTTCCAACTCACTTTTCGTCAACATCAACAAGGTAAATGTTGTCTGTGCCGATGCCCAAGAAAGCCACTCCTTTCTGGATGGAATAGTGGCACTTGGAAGAGCAAGAAAAAAAAAAGAGAGAGAGAGAGAGAGAGAGAAAGAAAGAGAACGATCAGAGATGATGCCAAGCGTAGGGTTTTTTTCCTGTCAGTTCCAGTGGACGGGAGCTCCAGGGCTGTGATAGGTGTGCTCTAGGGCACTGGCAGAGAGCCACAACTTCCCCTTGAGCAGCCCGAGAGAGAAAAGGAGCCTACCTCTCGTGAGGTGAAGACGGCCAGCTTCGGTATGGACCAATTGCCCTTCTGCTTGCAGTCTGGGAAGCAGTGGTACCGTGCCACATTCATAGCATACATATTAGAGATGGAGCCCCCTGTAGAGAAAAGGGGCCCAGGAAGATCATAATGTGCGTTATATTTACTATTTTATTTCCAGATACTTAATTCTTCAGGAACACTGACAAGGTGCAGAATGTCATCCGAAAGCACAGCTGTACCTCTTGGAGATCTCAGCTTTTGATTTCAAAAGCAAGATCCTAACCCTCGTTGCTATCAAGGTACTGTTTGAAACGTGTGGGAATGCTCGATAAAATATCAGCCCGTATCCATGGACCCTGTCATGGAACCCACCACCCTAGATGTTTCTTCCAAATTTCTCTCTTCTTGTAATTGAAGAAGCCACATTGTGCCTTTAATGACTGCAGCTGGTGCTTTGCTGGTGCTTTTCTTGAGCAGTTCTAAGAGACTTCTGGGGTTGGAAAAAAGGCTCCTTCTCAAGCTTAAACAGCTGAGGACCCCCTAAAACCCTGCAAAATTGTACTCCACATATCATAGAGGACTTATACACACACAAAACACATACACAAAACACTGAACTAAGCAGAGAAATAGGCTGAAATTGAGATACAAGGTAGTTGCCTATGGGAATATGGTTCAGTTGGAAATGCAAGTAAGAGAAATTGAAGGCAAGAGCCATGTTTTGGATCCAAGAAGGAATAAAACATCACAAAAAAAGTCTAGATGTCAGAGACAATCTGAAAGTAGGGGTGGGGGAAAGAATAGAAAGAGGTGCTGCTTCTCCCACACTTACAGATGGTAACTAATCTCACGGTTAGCACAGACAACAGAAAAAAAGTCTAGTAGTACATTAAAGTTTAATTTGCCAAAACCTTGTTATTTAAGTGGCCCATGGCAGGTTGCACTACATAATGTTTTTTAAGGAGGCACAAGACTCCTGGATGTTGTGTTTATCTTTTCAAAAGCAACAGGAAACCTGGAAAATCAACTCTGGACTTGTATAGGCAGACACTCAGGTGCAGGATAGTGTAGGCAGGCCGGGTGACTTTAGCTTGCTTCGTATGGTTACTGAATAATCAACCATTTATTTCCGATGCAAGGGGTGCAGGGTGGGGACCCTTAAAACAAAGTACAGCTCTGCCACTGACTTACCAGGACAGAAGATACCATCTCCTTTCTCCCAGCCAATCAATTCCCGCAGCTTCCTCAGCACCACTTCCTCCATCAGCACAAAGACAGGGGCAATCTCATAGGTGTACCTAAGGCAAAAAGGAGCAGGTGGGTTGGTGGGTGGGTGCTTGTGACCTTCAGAGGAGGCCAACAGGTCTTGTGAGCTTCCCCAAACATAGCACCAGGAGACTGTGGGATGAAGGGAGGAGGCCGAAGGAGAGGGCAGCACAGGGAAGCATGGCATCCCTAGAACTGTGAGCAGAGCTTACCATTCGCTCCTATTTAAAAGCAACTTATTTATTTATTTATTGACTTGCTACTGGTTTCTGGCATCTGGTGGGGCAAGGGCAGGTGGAGGGTCAACTGTGGTTTCAGGGTCACCTGCATCTGAACTAGTGCCCCCCCCCCGAGCCCGCGCATCCCCTCCTCCACGTCAGATGTGTCGGTTCCCACCACCAACCCCATTGCCTGCAACTACTTGGTATGCTGCGTAACTGCACCAGCATTGCTGTTTCACTCTCTCTGGTTGCCCTCTCTCCTTGCCTTGCATAGTAATGCATCATACAGTGCAACTGAAAATCGTCTACAAGAGCGATTCTTGTTAATGATATGTGGGCCCACCCAGTTTTGCCTCAGGTACAGCGTTGGGTAGCTTTTTTAATTGTTTCAGAAATCGGCAAAACCTGTTTGACCACTCGTGGTGGTGGAACAGGAAAGAAACTTGTAGCTATAGCCATTGTCTGCATGGTGCTGTTAAGAATACTAGTCTGTTTTCGGCCCAAAGGAGCAACACTGGAGTGAAATTATGCCAGAGCTGAGCCCTATAACTTTTGGGTTTTTTTAATGTTAAGATTCAGCTGAAAGAGCGAAACACATACTGGCTGGTGTTGAGCATCTCTGTGATCAGCCGTCCAGCTAGAGCATGCGGATCAAGTCCTGAAAACAGCTGGTTAAAAAAGCGTGGATGACCTGTGGGAGAATATGAAAAAGAAGAGAGAGAGAGAGAGAGAGAGAGAATAGCTGTACCCAATTGCAGCTAGGCTGGATCTATGATCAGATGCACAGCACCATGCCTTTATTGCAAATGAGCTTCTTTTGTAGGAGAAAGGAAGTGCCGCCTGGTGTGTTGCATGTGAGTGATATGAACAATAAGGGACTGTTTGCTTTTTAAATGATCACTAAGGAGTACTCAGGCTTTTGGCTCTGCTCATTGAAACATGGTGATTTCTTAAGGCAAGAATGAGGTCAGTGTTACTCTCTGGAAATCACTACACTACAAACAACCCTCATTCTTGCTATCAGGGTTAATAAAAACCAGAGGAAATATTCAGAAAGTCAGATGTCCCTCTCCCAAGGAATTCCAGGTTGCTTTTGTATATTCTTTGGCCCACGTTTTTAGTGATTTTGGAGCCACTGCATATGTAGAAAAGTTAAAATATATTTTAATAGATATATCTCAGCTCTAATAACCATTGTTACCTATTACTTGGTCATTTAATTTGAGAAGAAACAGCAATATGTATATCAAACCTTAAATTCTCTATGGGCCTTTCCCTCCACTTTAAACATAATATCCTAGTTTATTAATATATTAATTAATGTTAATATAACATGTATTAATTAAATTTAATGTAACATTTAATTAATACGTAAATAAAAATCACAGGGTGGCCTAACCCGAGAGATCTCTGTCTCACGATAATAGGCCATGTGAGAAGATGTAACTGGAAGAAGTACGATAATACAGTGGACCCTTGTATAACAAACATTTTGTATAACATAAAATCTGTACAACATAAAAAATTCCAGAGATAGGGAAAATTTGCTTAACAGAATTGCCTACGGGGCGAATCTGTACAACATAAAAATGGGATTCCTCCATTTTCAATGTATTCCTATGGGAAATTTGTATAAAGGAAAATTTGTCTAACATAATTTCATTTGGAACAAATTAATTCCTTTATACAAGGTAGCACTGTACTTAGAAAAAGAACCACTTTGTTATAAGACAGCCATCGGGGGCGAGGCACTTACATGTTTTCACGCTGTATCTGATAACCTCCCGACAACGTTCCAACAGCCTTTCCCGTGGCTCCCCACCATTTTTTAGTTCCAGGTCCAGAATTTGCTGCAGGTCGTCGGGCTCCTTCCAATCACACACCTACAGAGAGAATGACCAGACAATATCTACAAAAGCCATTGGGGCGGGGGAGGCATAGACACTAAAAACTGAGATAAGGGTGGGCAGGGCTTGCCATGCCATTAAGCAGAGCCAGGCAGTCATCCAGAGTTTGGCCTCAGGTATTCTGCTGCCCAAAGTGGAGGGCCAGAAGGCGCCCACTTCCCAGGTCATGTACAGAAAGTGGGCAGCGCAAGTGGCTACAAAAACTATCATAGCATCCTCTGCTGTACCAGAGGCTGCCTGGAGAACATCATGACAGGCTGCATGTTCTCCACACCTGTGACTCCTCTAATTGGTGCTGATTGGGAGGAACCGCTAATTCTAACACCTGAACCCAGTCACACATACAGTAATACCTCAGATAACGAAATTAATTCATTCTGCGGGCCGTTTCATAGAGCAAACATTTTGTTAACCAAAATGTGGTTTCCCATAGGAATGGGAAACCGATTAATACGTTCCAGAGCCTAGAAAAAAGACACAAACAGCTGGGTTTTTTTTCCTCAAAACTCTTTATAAAGTGCACTTTAAAGGCTTAAAGAGCACTTAAAGGGGGAAAAAGATCAGCCATTAAAGCAAGCCCCAAACCACTGCAAGAACACACAGAACACAAATGGAAACCCACCCCTCTATCCATGCGACATAGTAAAAGGCATGCAAACAAGTCGGCTGCCTACCTTTCCTCCAAAATGCTCCCAGAAGTTTAAAATATATAAAAAAACCCGCCAAAGCCACTCCATAATTGCTGCAAACCCACCACGCTCCACACACACCTCCACACCCGATGCATTGTGCTGCCTATAAAGAATGTGGATGCAATGCATCTTGGGTAGACTTTTTCACAAAGCATTACAAAAAAATTGTTATCCGAGGCATCTGATAGGACATTTTCGTTACCCGAAACATTGGAAATCTAATTTTCTTGTCCAATTTTTTTGTTAACAGAGGCATTCATTATCCGAGGTACAGTATTACTGTACATAGCTCTGCCTCCCAAAAGAGGGAAGCAGCTGGGAAGTTGAAAAAGAATGGTTAGGAGATTACTTCCAAGCATATGCCACCTGAGAAAACCAGCTCACAACATCTGCTAACAGGGCTGGCCATGCAACAAGCTTCGGTAGTGGACTTTTCTTGTTCTCCAGGCAGCATCTTAAGAAATCAAACAATATTTTCTACACGTTGTTGTTGTTGTTGTTGAGCCTGCACCCTTGACTCAGGGGGATGTCACTTGCTGCTGAGCCTGCTGCAGAGCCATCTCATGTGGGTCAGCTTTGAGTCAAGAAGGGCAGAATAGCAAGAGATGGGGGAGAAGTGCGTACTTGACATATTTAAAAATCAATCACAAGTCAGGCTTCAGCTCCCTGGAAGACTGTACACGTTTAAGACCAACAATTACAGCAACAAAAAACAGGAAGAAAGGTGAAAAGCTGTTTTACAGTCAAGACAGCAATATAAGTAAAATATTAAACAACACCCAAGGAGGCATGCATTGAAGAAGCCTGCCAAACCTGTTGTGTTTTTCTAGTGAGATAGTTATTCACCCACAATGCCAAAAGATGTTCTGGTTGGTGTCAAGTGGGCCTTCTTGATGGAGTTCCAGATATAGAACAGCAATCTTGTCATTATACAAAGTGAAACATCCACCTTGGGCAGAATGTTTTAAATATTACAAATAGGTGGCAAATAATAATAAATCATCACCATGTGCTGTCCAGTCAACTCTGACAAATGACAACTTTTATTTAATTTCCTAATATTGTGTTCTATTGGGTACTATATACCTTGACATGAAGAGACGTCATATCTTAGTCTGCCTAAGGCAGCAAAATAGCAGTTGAGGGCAACCCTACCATGACTAAAATAGGTCTCTGGACACCCTCTGCTTGTCTTCACAAGATAGGGTTACTCAAATGGTTATGTTCGATGAACATCCAAGTATTTGGAGAGCATTGTCCTGGAAGGATGTCCTTCACAACTACCTTGGACACTATGTTCCAACATGTGCTTACTCAATCAGTGTAATGTTCTACCAATACCAGTTATAATTATAGGATTACTCACTGGATACAAAGGGCAGCCCAAGAGAGTTCAGGATCAAAGTGAGCAAAACTGTGACAGATCCAAGACAGCATTTCTTCTAGTTAAACTTATAACAGTACACACCTTATCCCTGAAGGAACACTAGAACAAGGAGTTCAGCATTCAACCCTCTGCCTCCTACCTGCACTACTGGACATTGTACAGTTGTACTGCAAACCTTTTCCTCCACAGATGGAAAGTGATTTCCATGGTGGAAATTATTCCTTGGCCTACAACTAGTTGCTACAGTAGAAAATAGAGTTGTTGGGGTCTCTGTCTTCAGGCTATCTGTGCATTAACTACAAATCTACTCAGTACTAGTGGAAAGCATTGAAAAGATGCATTCAGAAACTCCCTCATTTCGAGATTGGAAAAGAAGGTTATTTTCTCTCCCACTTGAACCAGTGTGATTTATTAACAATGGAAGGGAGGGGAGGAGAGAAAAGGAAGAAATATCACTTCCTTCCCCCTTTACCCCATCAGAAGCCTAGTAGTATTTCTCTCACCTCTACATGATTACCAAATTTTGAGGCAAAATCAGAAACAGGAAAGGTTAGGAGACACTTGGACTACGGCTCCCAGAATTCCACAGCCACTATGGCAGTTGGCTATGCTACCTAAGGTATCCTGGGAGCTGAAGTTCAAATGCTACCTATTTTCACCATCTCTATTTTCACCATTTCACATTGTTCTCTCTTCAAAATACATTTCTGGCCCCTTGCCCACTGTCCACAGGGCTCCAAAGATTAGTAAAATAAACTGTTGCTTGTAATTTTGTTTCTTGTATTAATTAACGGATAAGTAGGCAGCCTAGCAATTTCAGTATAAGGATCAGTCCAGACCATTTGGAACATTGAATGTAATTATCTTTTTAAAATTACTTTTCTGTTTGCTGTGAGTGTATAGCTTCACTACTTAAGTATATTTTATACTAGAGGGAATAGCACAAGCACTGATGCTGCTTGTTTGTTTTTATTTATTTTTAGAGAGGTTTTTTTTAGTATAATCTTAATTATAACCATTATTGGGGGGAGAGAGTGTTGGAGCTGTAACAGATTACTTTTTAAAATGTTATTTTAAAATGAAGCATTCCTAAAACCTGAAAAACTGGTTATCCCTTTCCTAAAGGAGGCGGGTGTAGGAAGAGTCAGAAAACTCCTGTGTGATTCAGAGGCCTTACCTTTTCAGAAGCATCCATCCCTTTTCTGATGCCTTCCTCCAACATGATCTGGAACACTTCTTGTAGAAATTCTTCTCCGGCCTCTTTGTCCAAGCCAGGATGTGACAGTTCATCTTCTGCCATGGTCAGCAGAACTTCTTAAAAAGAACCAAATTCAGGCAACATGAAATATATTCATGGTGTCTCACCAAGGGAAAGCCATTCAACATAGGCTCTCTTGTTCTTTTGCCCAGAAGAAAGTTTTTCTTTTGAGAGAGAGATTGAGAGATATTCCTGCATCCTTTGCAATGCCTGCCATAAGGGGTGTTCACATTGCCCAGTATGATTCAGAAGTGTATTAAATTAAAAAGCTCTTGACTGCCTCTTTAAAAAAGCATAATTTGTGGTAAAAAAGCAGGCTTTACTCTATGCCATGTAGCTAGGATTTATAACATTTATTTTAATTATGCAAAACCCAATTCTTATTGTCAGTGTATCTGAGCCCCTAGATTAGCTGTTCAGCACTCCCCAACTATGCTTTTATGCTCAGGGTACAAAACACAGGAAACCAACAGTCAAATCTTTTAGGGAGTTGTAATTTACAGCAGCAGTTGGGAAATCTGTAACCCTCTAGATCAGTGATGGCAAACCTTTTAGAGACTGAGTGCCCAAACTGTAATTCGAAACCCACTAATTTTTCGCAAAGTGCCAGTACAACAATTTAACCTGAATACAGGTGGCTGTAAAGGGGCAATGTCAGGTGCCCACAGAAAGGGCTCCGAGTGCCACCTTTGGCACCCGTGCCAGAGGTTCATCGACATTGCTCTAGGTGATGTTGCATTTCAACAACCACTTGCCTTTTCAGTGCAGTGTTCAACCAATAGCTGGGCATGATAAAAACTTTAGTCCCGCAACTGAGAGCAGAATACTTGTTCAGTCCTTGCTTCAGAACTGAGGTGGGCTCTATTTTCACCTCTGTGTGGCAATACAATGTGGGTCAGGGACCATACATATACACATACAGTGGTACCTTGTATAAAGGAATTAATTTGTTCCAAATGAAATTCTGCTAAGCAAATTTTCCTTTATACAAATTGCGCATAGGAATGCATTGAAAACAGAGTAAATTCCTAATCACAACAATTTTTATGTTGTATGGATTTGCCCCATAGATGATTCTATTAAGCAAATTTTCCCTATCTCCAGAATTTTTTATGTTGTACAGATTTTATGTTATACAAACAGGGTCCACTGTATGCAGGCACGCGGATGAACACATACATATATAGCATCCCTTTGTACTTTGTCATTCACAAATGCAGACATGCACATGATGCCTCCCATCCAATCTCAGGCTCAACTTCTCTGCCTAGTTGAATCGAGTTTTTCATGTCTTTTTCCATAACCCAAACTGTGCTCCTGATACTTTACTGAATAACTGATGATGCAGCAGAGTGATATGCTGAGGAAGAGAGCGCTGTAGCGCTGTTCCCGTCAGGAAAATCAAGGCAAGGACTCCACTCCATTTCTTCTTTTGCAACCTATTTCCAACATTCAATGGAGCATGTGCAGATCTCATTTGGATGTTTAGGGGAGTGTGTGATGGAACT
Source organism: Phrynocephalus versicolor (assembly GCA_023846285.1). Taxonomy (NCBI): domain Eukaryota; kingdom Metazoa; phylum Chordata; class Lepidosauria; order Squamata; family Agamidae; genus Phrynocephalus; species Phrynocephalus versicolor. The sequence goes on along the minus strand of JAHTLZ010003468.1, from coordinate 12,518,820 downwards.
TCCCCATTAGAGGCTGTGGTTGCTACTGTTGATTTAGATAAAAATGTGCTTGCATCTCTACAAACCTTGGAATTCCCATAAAGCCACCTAAATACAATACTTGTCTCTTGTGTATTAGCAGAGCTGTTTTCACTACATAGGACCTAGCCTTCATTCCCCCAAATTTTGCATTACCAGAATAATTATAAGTCATTAAAATTATCATAAATCACCCTCAGTGCCCTTAAATAAAGGTGATATGCAAAGCTTATCCATAAACAAAGAATGCTCACTGATTCTTTGATCACTGGAAACAGAGCTCGGCACTCTCCATCGCACTCCCATATTTTCAGGTTAATCTTACCAGCCATAAAGGTTAAACAATCGTGTTTTTTTTTAAACTATGTATCAAGAATTACCAGACTGCTGAAATCCTGCAACATACAGTATATATCACACCCTAATGTTCCAATGTTTAACTTTAGCACTCACAGTCCCACTAAATATGGCTACTATCACCTCAATATAGCATCAATTACAGCCTAGTGATGGCTTTCAAATACAGTAATGCTGTCAGTTATCTAGCCGGACCTTTTATGCAGTTTCTCTTGCACGGGTCCCCTTCTCTCCTCCTTCCCTCCTGCTGAATAGGACAGGTGCTGTCTGTCAGGAAGACTCCACTGCTACCAAGAGAGCAATTACTACACTTCACACAAGAAGCGAATGTCTTCGGATCGGAAACTCTTGCAGCACCAAGCTCTCAAAAGCACTGATATTTTTTCCCAGTCAGCACAGATAGTCCTTTGTAGGGATTGTTCTCCCACATCAGAGGAAGGGGAAGAACATTATGCCTAATTGCTATGGTTACCTGCTCGATCCTGCACGTATCTCCACAGTTTTCAGGGACAAAGTACAAGCGGAATGACCTATGTTCCTGACAAGTATCTTGATATGGTGTAGGAGTGGAGATGTTTGCAAACATTCTTGCTCGCCTTGCCGGAAGAGTCGCTGCTCTCAGTTAGCTGTTTATTTATACTTAGCTCTGGAGGCAGATGATGGGACAAACTGAGGACCTTCTGAAATGCCAAAGGATTTGAAATGGCATGTGCCAAAAGCATCACTAGCTGTGACGAAATGGCTGAAGTCCTGTTGGTTTGCAAAGTAAGGCACAGCTCGAGTAAGCCTATTGAATCAGCAGGGAGTTGATGTCAATTCTTCTGTTAAGCTACACTAATTCAATGGGCCTGTTTAGTCAAGACCTATTATACTGTACTACCATAAGCAATGGGATTTTGATCCCCACTGAATGAACATATGAGGGCTTACATATACACATACATGCATGTTCGCTAAAATGCATCTGTTTGTTAGTCACTCTTACAAGTACTATATGCGGAACAAATGTGTGCTCATCTGCTCAAGAGGAATGCACATAAGCTGAGAGCAGAATACAGCCTAATAAGCAAAGAATGGGGTTCAAGAGTTGATGGAAGAAGTCATTTGCAAACATGGGAAAGATAGAAAGTTTATGTGTGAGGACAAGCCAAAATATTGCATGTTTTTCCTCTGAAGATGCATCTTCAACAGCTTGATTTGCAAAATCTGCATACAAACTAATCTGCAATTTGCCAAGCCATGAAAGAAGTTTGAAGACAATCATACATCCTGTACTGCTTATATCAGATACACTTCTGCTCACAAAGCTCATTTCATATGTTTTGGCCTTGACATTGTACCCATCAATACATTTCCCTGCACTGTGGGAGACAGCTGGTGCAGAATCTGCCATTCTTGTAAAGTTTATCTGTCACTAAGAATTCTCAATAGATTGCAGGTAAGTTATGGATCCTCACTGCCCATAGGTATCAGTAAAATGGACTGATTTTTTTCCAGTTATGTTCTGAGCTTTTGCCAGTGATCAACTTGTGCCCAAAATTAGAGAATGTCCTCAGTCATATCTGGCATATAGAGCAATACTATATTGTGATACACTTTTTTATCAAAAGATGTGGTAACGTTCCATCCTCTACATTCTCTTAAGACACAGTATTTCCACATTTAATCACTATCACAGAATTGTAACAGCTCTGAATTTACGTTGTTCTCAAAATGTAACATTTCACTCATGATCAGCTCACTGAACAATGAGCAGGCACTGCTTTCTTACAAGTGTGAAGCACCCACTTCAAACAGTTTTGTTCAGCTGCTGCAATGCTTGTAAGAATCCTCTAAATCTCATTTGCAGACACATCTGAATGTAAGTGAGCTGCGCCTTACACAGTCCCTGCCCGCCTTTAAAAAAGCACTCAAAATCTTGCTTTTTCGGGAGGCATTTGGCGACCTTTAATAATTTAATTCCCCCCCCCAAGTTGCTCTCTTGCCGATTATCTTATGGTTTTTTTCCCTTTGATTTTGTCTTGATTGTTGTATTGGTCTTATCCTTGTATTGTGTTTCTCCCTATTGTTAACCACCTGGAGTTCCTTTGGGAAGATGGGTGGTATAAAAATATTTAAATAAATAAATAAATAAAATATTTTTTATTATTATTAATTTGGTCCAGGGAATTAAATCTTGGGGAGTTTCTTGACTGGCCATTTAAGGCAAGACAAAATTTCAGTTTATAAAATTGATGCATCCCAGTCCATATACAGTTAAACATTTTTGTTGTTTCACTTCCCCTGTCTTTTGGTGAGCAGAAGGGATTTAATTCGCCAATAAAATGAAGTGGCCTGTTTATTAACCCACTAATGGCAAATTAAAAGAGGAAGGCTCGCTTTAGCCTAGTTCTGCCTATCATACAAACTGGAACTGATCCAAACCACAGCTATTTTATCTGCACCCCCAGAAAGGGGTGGGTGGAAAAGCTCTAGAGAGGTAGGATGATGCAGTCTAGCAAAGGTGTCCGTCTGATCACCCGACCCATCCCTTTACTGCTCTAAACAGCCTGTGTAATCAGTCTCTTGAATATCTCTTAAAGAAACATATCCTGCATCATACAAACAAACAAATGTGTTAAGAGCACTTGGTGGGATGCCCAAAGTTATCCCCAGGAAACACATTTAAGGATTAACCTTGTACCTAAAGTTATTAGGGGGAAGACACAGAAAAGCAGAATTTCCATAACTGTCGCTGCATATTCTCCATTTGGGTGAAAACTACAAGCAGAGACTTCACGGTTTCCGAAAAGAGCTTCATCAGGTTAGATTCAGGTTAAACTGCTGTATTTGCTACTTTGCGAAAAAGTAGTGGGTTTTGAATCGCAGTTTGGGCACCCAGTTCGCCCATCACTGGTCTAGGAGAGGGCTGCATCTGGCGAAGTAAGCTATAAATATAAATAAATAAATAAATAAAAATTGGGTTGGCCCACGAAGATACCCAGGCCGTGCCCTCTCCTTCCCGCCTTCTCCCTCCCAAGCCGGTAAGAAGGCTTTCTTTCAGGGGAAGTGGCTCCCTCCCTCTTCGGCTGTACTTTTGAGCCTCCGCCACCGCGTCCCCGATTGAGCCTCCAGCCTCCCTCTAGCAAAATGGCGCCCAAGGAGGAGGAGGGCACCCCCGCCCCCGACGCATGCGCTTTGCACGCCAGCCGAGCGGAAGCGATTGTAGCGAGTGGTGAGGGGGGGAGGGAGGAATACCGGGCAGCAACGGCTTCTGCTTCCGGAACAACACCAACGGCGGCGGCGGCGGCGGTAGTAGTGTCCGGGGCTTCCCCTGCTTCCCCCTTAGCCCGCCCCCCCTCCCGCCAGGAACAAAAAAGGGAGTAGCTCGAGCGAAGGGAGACACGGCGTCAGGTGAGGCTCCTTCCCCCCACCTTTATGCATGCGCGCGCGCGGGGGGGGGCGGGCGGGCGGGCAAGCAAGCAGGCGGGCGGGGCTCCCGGGAAGGTCGCGCGCGGGCGGGCGGGCGGCTGCTCACAGCAGGGGGTTGGGGGGGAGTGTGCAACCGACGCCGCTTTTTCTGAGGAAGAGCTGGAAGTGGGGTGTTATTGCGGGCGCTCGTGCGCATCCTTGCGCGCAGGGTCCCCCCCACCTGCCTTCGGGGCGCCTCCTTCTCTCGCTTGGCTCCGTCTCCGCCCGCGCCCGCCCGCCCGCTGTGCACTTGGCTTGCCTTGCCGGATCGAGTTCAATAATAATAATAATAATAATAAAATAAAAATAAAGAAAGAAAGAAAGAAAGAAAGAAAGAAAGAAAGAAAGAAAGAAAGAAGATGATGAAGATGGTTTTTTTATATATTTATACCACAATAGATTTTCCCAATGGTAACTCTGGGCGGTTTGCATAAGAAAAACAGGTAACTATATAGCAGAGAGTGAGGAGGAATTAAAGAACCTCTTAATGAGGGTGAAAGAGGAGAGTGAAAAAAATGGGCTGAAGCTCAACATCAAAAAAACTAAGATCATGGCCACTGGTCCCATCACCTCCTGGCAAATAGAAGGGGAAGAAATGGAGGCAATGACAGAGTTTATTTTCTTGGGCTCCTTGATCACTGCGGATGGCGACTGCAGCAACGAAATTAAAAGACGCCTGCTTCTTGGGAGGAAAGCAATGGCAAACCTAGATAGCATCCTAAAGAGCAGAGACATCACTTTGCCAACTAAGGTCAGGATAGTCAAAGCTATGGTTTTTCCAGTAGTGATGTATGGAAGTGAGAGCTGGACTATAAAGAAGGCTGATCGCCGCAGAATTGATGCTTTTGAGCTGTGGTGCTGGAGGAGAGTCTTGAGAGTCCCCTGGATTGCAAAGAGATCAAACCTATCCATTCTGAAAGAAATCAACCCCGAATGTTCTCTGGAAGGACAGATTTTGAAGCTGAGGCTCCAGTACTTTGGCCACCTCATGACAAGAGAGGACTCCTTGGAAAAGTCCCTGATGCTGAGAAAAATCGAAGGCAAAAGGAAAAGAGGACGACAGAGAATGAGATGGTTGGACGGTGTCATCGATGCAACCAAAATGAATTTGACAAAACTCCGGGAGGCAGTGGAGGATAGGAAGGCCTGGCGAGCTCTGGTCCATGGGGTCACAAAGAGTCGGACACGACTGAACGACGACGATAGAAAACCACATATCAAGTTCAATACTGTACAGTAATACAAAAAAAACCCCAACCCACAACCAATTAAATAACCCAGCAAGAGGCACTAACCGTGTAGTTACATATACAACACGAAACACGGGAGGACAAAACACAGGTTAACAATTGCTGAAAGCTTCGCTAAAAAGCTATGTTTTCACCGCCTTCTTAAAGGACGGGAGGGATGGAGCCTGGCAAATCTCACTTGACAGTTTATTCCATATGGCCGGGCCAGCCACCGAGAAGGCCTTATTGCGTGTAGCAACCATTATTATTATTATTATTATTATTATTGGGCAGCCCCACTGAAGCCACCCTTTTTAGCCCAGTGCAGGTTTTGTTTTCTGGTGGAAAGCTGTGGGGGGGGGGTGACGGAGCACCGCATCCAGAGGTTTGGGGTTTGAATTCAGCTTCTTCCTGAATTAGCTTTGTCAGGAATTGGTGGGCAAGGGTAGGGGGTAGGGAGGAAACATTTGGCTCTCCAGACAGCCACTGTAGACCCTCTCACTGCCTTGTGCCATTTGCCAGGCCGGCTCAATGTGATGGAAGCAATGGGCCAAAACATCTGGAGGGGCCAAGATTCCCACCTCTGCATCACACATTTATAGAGGCTCCATCACCCTCTTTTCACACACACAAGTCAATTATGAATTACATCTCAGTAAAAACATTGACGTCTCCTGGGCGTTTAGGATTTCGGCATCCTAGCATCCTGCAAATACTAAGATTGGTGTCCCAGCCCTCGGGGAGGTGTGTAGTTCAGTGATAGAGCCACCTCTTTTTGCATGCAGGGATCCCAGCTCCAGTGCCTACTATAACCAGGTAGGACTGGGAAAGAATCCGGCCTGAAACCTTGGAGACCCTCGGCCAGCCACTTGGTATAGGCAGGTTAAAGCCAGACAGCCCTGGGGTTGGACTCAGCTTCAGGTAGCTTCCTGTGTTCTTCCAAAAAGCTGGTGATGCTTTTCCCTGGGTGGAGTTTGTGCTCCCTGCTCTGATTCTTATGACAGCTAGATGAATGTAGAGGATGGCATAGTTAGGTGTGCTTCACACTATGCCAGGTTGTTACACAGACAATCGTTTCTCTGTAAGAATTAATATGAACTCTGCATAACATTGTCGTATGCGTAAGGTTGTGCTGCCAGTGATATGAATGTGCCTTCAGAGGTCCATACGTTGGCTGTACTTTCTCATATGCCAGAAATGCACTCTTATGCCATTTACCAGAACCATCCGCTCTTCTTTTTAGACCAGTCCTTGAAATCACTCTTTAAGGTGAACTTCCTTCTTCATCTCTTTAGCCTTCAGCCCCAAATGCAGCATAGGCTATTCATAACAACCCCTGGTGACACCTATTGCTTGCTTGTTGTGTTCCTCACAAACTCCTCTTTTTGTCCCTTTCTGCTGTCCATTGCATTCTGTTATGGCTCTCTGAATTGGAGCCTCCTCAGGCTGGGACCTAATAGCTTTGCTTGTGTCGCAAAGGGGCATGCGTGCTAACAGTGATGTGTTTTGTTGTCATTGTTACAAAGTTAATGCAGATTTCATCTTGATTTTTATGCAGAAGATTCCCCTTGCAAATTGTTGAGTGGCCTTTACATAGATCTGTTTCCGTACATCCTACGTGGCTGTTGAGGATCCCAGTGATTTGGTAGTGTAGTAGATAAGCATAATAAATGCAGCCTTGTACCTTCAAGATCTTTGGGGCTACTGCACCCATTAGCTCAGCCAGTAGTGAGGGATTATGAAGCGCTGGAAGCTTGAAATATATGGAAGGCACTAGGCTGCTGCCCTAGTAAAAAATGATTGGTTCCCCTCACCTACCCATACACAAATCCCGCACTCCTGCTTGTTTTTCTCCGAGAAGATAGTTTGCAGTTAGTAGCCAACTTCACAGAGTGCTCGATCCCTGGATCCTAGTCTCTTAACTGGTTGAATTAATCACACTTTCAGTAAATTCACAGAAAACGCTGAATAGCCATTTAGACTTCTGAAGGGAGGATGCCCATGTTCTCTTAAGTTTCTCAGTAGAGGACCAAGACTTCTGGATGTTGGAGTCCAGCTTGTGGCACCTCTTTCTATGGAATGAAAAGAAGAAAGGGGCTGGGCCTCCAGCACCTATTACAGTACAAGGTGCCAGTTTGATTTGCCAAAAAAAAAAAAAAATGCCCAGTGCCTTTCAACTAAAAATCCAGTATAGTTGAGTGACACAGTTTCTGCTGTACCAAAATATGAAACAAGGGTCTTACTGTGCTCAAACTGCTTATTGTCTAGTACCAACTCGAAGTCTATTCCATCTGTGTCATAAAAAGGATTTGCTGTTTTATAGAATTCATCGAGGCTTAAGCCTGAACTTTCCTCTTGTGATTATCAAATACCGTTGTGGAATCTTTCTGTGCATAACCGTATTTAGGGCTCATTGCAGTGTAGGAAGCGGCTGTATCGTGAGTCAGGCCATTGGTCCACCTTGCCCCATATTGGCTTAGAGAGGTAAATTGTCTGGAAAACCCCACCCCCACCCCATCTTAGTATGGACTGGTATGAGTTGTAGATGAATGAAATGTTTGTGGCAATAATCATCCGCGTATGGGAAGGAGGGTCTTGTCACTATCAGTCCTACTCCGGAACCAGCCTCTTGACAACATGACTGCCACAATGCATGACTGTTACGCTTGCAATGTATGGTGTTCTCTTTCTCTGGTGCTCAATATGTGGGTCAATAAACTTTTTCTTTTGACTTAACCCACAGGTGGTGGCTAGAGGAGGCGACACAGCGGTACTGTGGCAGCTGTTACCAGGAGGCTCTCAGCATCCTTTCTCCAGAGAGAGCCAACCCAAAGGGGGATATTTAGGTTTGGGGTGACTCCTCTGCAAGAGCAGCGCAGTCTGTAACTTTCCTCAGCTTTCAACAAGGCTGGGGAAACTTGCTGCACGGCCATTCTGTGCTCACCGACTCCAGAAAGATGTCTACAAAGTGGAAGGTATTGGACGGGACCAGCGCAGAAACGATTTACTGAGAAATCTTTGTAGTCGTAGAGAGAGAGAAACAGACAGGAAGCGTAAGGACTTGGCGTAATCTACGTGTTGAGGACTGTCAGACTAACGCGATGGCTCAGGTAACAGGCCCCAGTTCTCCCATCCTGTCCAACAGGAATTCCTCATTGCAGAAGGTGGCCACGAAGGGCTCTCAGTGGTAACCTTTTTTTTTTTTTGTAATGTCAGCTGTGTGTCTCTCTTTCTCGGTGGTTTGCCCAAGTGGCCAAGAGTTCTCCACCTGGAGTGCTGTGGACCTTCCCTGGTCATCCTAACCCTGTTCCCACACACGTGGCTGTGCTTGGAGAATGGAATAGGACAGGGTAAAAGGAGAAGCGGCTTGCTTTCCTTTTATGATCAACTCCAGCAAGGGTAAAGCTGTCCCTTGGGTCTCTCTCTCTCTCTCTCTCTCTCTCTCTCTCTCTCTCTCTCTTCCCTTTCCACCTGGAGTCCAGAGGCCTTGTGTGCTCAGACGGAACCCTCCAAGGGAGAAGGAAAACAATGCTGAGGGTTTCAGGGGGTTTGGCCCCAGTGGGGGCTTACTTTGTTCTCCTCTGTACCACCACGTCTGGCGGAGCATTGGCCCAGCAGAGCAGAAGATGTAGGACCTGGTTGGACTCACTTTGCATGGATGATGATAATGATCACTATCATCATCATCTTAGAACTGCAGAGTTGGAAGGGACTCTATGGATCGTTAAGTTCAGCCCCTCTCAGGAAGGCTCAGTGTGGAATTGAACGCTCAACCTCCACTCCATGGCCAGAGAGTTAAACCACTGAGCTATCAAGCAGTTGCTGCTGCCTAGTAGGCTAGCCCCCATCCAGGATGGATTTGGTGATTGTTTTTAATTTGATGATCTAAATTTTTATTGATTTTAAAAAATATTTAAATGTATTTTACATCAATTTGTTTTTTTCCCCCATCCTGTCCCTGCCCCACTCAATTGCAAGAGCAGCAGGACAAGAGGTTTCATGCATGATAGCTTGGGCTGTGATACAATGCTCTTGGAAGAACTCTGGGTTATTCTCAAATTTAGTCCATATAAAACTAGAGAAATTGCTCCCTCCACCCTCACCTCTGCAAAAGAAGAAGCTTTCAGCCTTGTTTTCATGGAACAAATGAAAATAAACCCGATAAAACCGTGGAAGACTTGGCATGCAGTTAAGATACACAAAGTGTATTTGTAAGTTCGTTTTGCTGCCTATTAATTCTGTTCTTCCTAGGAGGAGATTGGTTGACCTCCATGCATTTTCACTCCCTGCAGTGTTAGGAACACTTTGCTAGGTTGTATAATCCAAAGATCAACACCTGATGGTCAGGCGACAAATGGAGAAAAACCATCTAGGTTTGCAGGCATATAATACCCCTATGCTTGTTTTAACTCAGAAGATCCATGCCCAGACAGTGCAGCTTGTAACTAGACCAGTTACCTGTGGCAGGAATTCCTTCTGGGGGTTGGAATAAGGAAGTTTGGGGAGGCTTATCTATACATCCATATAGATAATGTACAGTTACATGGATTTGTGCAGAACTGTTACTTAGGAACACTCTTTTTTGGTGGTGGTGGTGGGAACAAGACAAGGCTTCAAAACAATAAAGATGCAGGAAATAGTTGATGCCTTAATAGGACCATTACGAAAACAAAACAAAATGTAAAGCCAGGTTTGGATGATGCGTAGCCATCTGTAAGGGCTAGCAAAAACCTTTAAAAGATTCCTTCTACATGGTCAGATCACAGGGTTTGTCCAGCCTCAACTCTGCCCAGCAGCCACTCTCCAGGGTTTCAAGTAGGATTTTTCCTTTGCCCTCCCAGGAAATGCTGGGGATTGAATCTGGGACCTTCTGCAGCCAAAGCAGGTACGGTGTCACTGAGGTACAGCCCTTCTCCTGGAGGAAGGCAAACGTCTGAACAATGTCGGCCCTGAGTTTTCTAAAGAAGAGGTTTTTAAAGCATATCAAATTAGCCTTGCTCTTCTGCTGAAGGCCCGCTCTCGGTCAGTTGGCAGCAGCTTTATCCCATGCCCTCTGTTGGGAAATGTCCGTCACCAAAGGGAGGTGGGGTCGAAGGGTCCCATGCTAGATGGCAGGCCAAAGCCGTAAAAAGGTACGGCCATGCTATCCTGCCACCCTGCTTGTTTTCAGTTCCGTTTCGGTTCACTCCCCATGTTGTGTTTGCTTCTCAACAGGCGAGTCTTCTAGCCTGCGAGGGACTCTCTGGGGTTTGCCTGGTGCCAACGGTAGCCAGTAAGAAGATGATGCCGAAACAAAGCTGCAAGCAGGTGGAGAACGGAGAGAGAGGGGGCGCGCCGGACATGCTGGTATGAGCCTGGCCGTCTGCAACTCTCTGCTCCTCCACGCACCGCTCTGCGAGTCCTCTTTGGAGTGTTGTCAGTCTGTAGTGAAGCAGAAGAATACGGAGAGGGAGTGTGGCATGGAGGGCCTGGAGGTTACAGTGTCAAGGGGCGTTTGTGAACCAATATCCTGCTTTTCTCTCTGGTAGGGTCATCGCAAAGAGAGCGAGAAGTCACGGAGCCGGAAAGAAGAAGATAGCACAGAAGGCTCGCCACCTAAAAAAGCTCTTAAAAAGGCAGGTAATCTTATGTCCTATGGCTTGGCTAAGATCTAGTCTTCCTGAGAGTGGCCCTCCGGCTTTTGTGAAGCCACCAAGCAATATTCCTGTTCAATTTATGTGAAGCTAGCCAGTGCCTCTCATTTGGAACCTGGTCATTCCTTTGAACAAAACTGTTTCTTCTGTGTTGGTCAGTTGCATTTTAATTGGTCTTTATCAAATTTCTACTCTCCTTTTGGTCCCCCAGAGAATCCTTGGGCAAATGGCCGCTTTAAAAACACATTTGAAAATAATAATAATCAAAAGTAATACAAGTGTATACAGATACCTTAGAATGTTTACGAGGCGCCCCAGTCTCTTGGTTGCAAAGAGCTAGCCTTTATGAGGCATCTGAAAAGTTGTGGAAGAGACGCAAGAGTTCTTGTGATGCTTGAGCTGTTGTGGGTAAATACACAAAATGTCACCAAGGGACAGGTTTCCTTCATAATACGACTGGTTATCTGCATTACGATGTCTCAGTGCAGCATGGGGAAATGAATATAAACAACGGATGGCCAGTGAGAATATGTATGGGTTTAATCACTATTTGAAACCATCTGTCTCCAACTTTTAAAAGGGCACAGTGGAAAGACTATGTGGATTGTACTCTTGCCCCCACGGTTAAAAATGCTTTTAATAGAAGAACATATCCAGCAGTGGTTTCTTCATTTCCCCAGCTATCACAGGCTGAAGGGTGGGTGGCTTTGTTCAGTCGGAAGTTGCTTAGAACAGAGTAGGAGCAGACAACAAAAATAACTAAATCATGTTTATTTGTTTTTTCCTGGCTACTGGAAGAAGGTGAGGGCTCTTGCAGTTAACAAAAGAAGGGAGAAGAGGATTTGGGGGTGGGGAGCTGGTGGGAGTGGGGGTAGCTCTCCAAGGTCAGGTTCTCGGTGTGTGCATGCATGGACCTGCAAAATCCCCAGATCTTTGGAAGTTGCCCATCCTAATACAATAAGTTTGTTGTCCAAAAAAGAAAAGCATAAACATTTGAAGCAGAGCATCCTGCTCTTTGTGTTACAGTTTCTCTGCTGTGCAGTTCTCTCATTGGCTTACTTCCGTGTATAAGATGACCCTAAAATTTTAGTCTAGCAGTTTTAGTAAAAGTTATAGTCTTACATGTGGAAAAATACAGTAGCTGTTAGAAAAATACCCAGAAACAACTAATCTGCAGAATTCCCCTTTAGGCTATCAACACAGAGTTGGAGGGAAGAATCACTTAAAGGGCTGGCAGACAGAGATAGCTTTGTAGGAACCATTTGGATATGTCCCTGATGCTTCAAAGAACTAAAAGGCAACTTAAGTTCCTTTCAAGTTTAGTATGGTGGCACCGGGCTTTAGTTTTGTTGGTTCATAAGCCTTGTTCAGATGTCTGTAGTTTTGCTTTGGGTTTTTGTTTGTTCGTTTTCGCTTGCTTGTATTACTCCAGTAAGCCATTGTAAGGTGTGAATTATAGTGGTGAAAATCTTAATAAATTGAAATATGGGAATGGTGCAAGTGATAAGCATAAAACAACTGGGCTTAAAAAATAGTTTGAAGTAATTTAAAAATAGATTGCCAGCAGCGTGGTGACATAAGTGTGTTTGCCACTCCCTGTGTCTCAGGAGAGAGTGGAGCAGCTGCATCTCGTTGAGGAGGGAGTTCCACAGGTTGGGGCCACTGCCAAGAAGGCTGGCTCCCACACCTCTCCCCACACCTCTCTGAGAGGGGTTGGACATGAAGCAGCTCCATAGAACTTGAGCTCTGTTGAGCGCTGTGCCCATTCCTGGAGAGGCCCAACGTGCCTTAATCACATCCAGGTTGGGGGCTCTATAACAAGCATAACATGCTCTCGACGTGGGGCTGCCTTTGGAAAGTGTTTGGAAACGTCACGGCTGCCACATGGTTAACTGTGGCTGGTTACAGGGATCCCATAACCCCCTGCGGGAGCAGCTCCACTAGCAGATGATAGGTATTCCAGGCCGTATTCAAAATGGTGGCTTTAACCTGTAACTGGTGGTTTCAGACTGACAAAGCTGTTTGGATAAGCAGCGAAATGTCTCAGTCTCTCAAGAAAAAGAAGTCCATCTGAGTCTTGGCATGCTTCGGCAGACGCCTTCTTCAGGAGCGAGAAGAAAAAAGCTAACTCCTGAAGAAGGCCTCCGACAAAACACGTCAAGTCAGAGCTTTTTAAAAATGATTTGAGAGAGAATAAAGGTCTTTTCTACTTTTATACATCCTCAGACTCCGTCTCCCATTCGTATTTGGACTTATGTGGATGTACCAGCTCCTTTTGCTTTGCTTTGGTCCAGAAAAAAGAGCCAGAACAAAGCTTTGTATAAGAGCTCACTGTCCTGCATTGGGTAGCCAGCAACCTTTCTCCTCCATAGAGAGCTGCAGGAGCAGCAGAAACCAGAAAAAGGATTACATTTTGTCCTGCTGGATGGAGACACACCAGTGGGCTTTGTCCCATTACCTGCTGTTGCTGGATAAGGGCTTATGCAGGCATGGTGCAAGTTTAGATCTCACCTTTTACATATAATGTTGAATGAAACACAATAGCCTTATACTTCTAAGGTTCCGTGTATTCAAAAATTCCATAAGCAGTTCAGGAGGTAGAATAACCCTCTTGTTATCCTTTGGTTTCAGGTGGTAGTAATTGAGCAAAACGGATCCTTCCAACTCCGGATCCCCAAGAACTTTATATGTGAGCACTGCTACGGTGCCTTTCGGAGCAGCTACCACCTTAAGAGGCACATCCTGATCCATACGGGTACGTGGTGGTGGGCTGAACCTGATAGCGGGAGCCTCCGGGGGGACTGATAGGCACTAGTAGATTTGCAGAAAGCAGGTGGACTTTGTGGTCAGTGCTCAGCCTTCAAGCCCAGCACACAATGCCTGCGTGCTTGAGGAAACCGTTGATGGCTGAAGAGTCTTGAGTTTGTTTCTGCCTGTACACCAACACAAAATGGACCTTATGTGGCAATCCAAAGTTTGGTTGTCTCCCCTGCTAATGATGTGTCATGATTGTCCCACCATGGGGCAGCTGACGGAAGGACTCCAGCAGAGTTTTCAAGGCATGTGAAATATTTAAGGAGTGGTTTTGCTATGACCACTGCCTGTTGACTTTCTCTAGCCAAGCAGAGGTTTGAACCCACAGCGCCTGAGTCCTAGTCTGTCATTCTGTACGCTCTACCACAGGGCGCCTTGAGTGCCACTCAGTTTATCTAGCAAAGATGCCGCGGAGAAGGTTCCTTCAGGCGGTGCCAGTTGTGACGTAATGATTAATTCAGCATGAACGGCTGAAAGCTCTGCAAGCACAACATTTTCAGAGGTTCACGTCTGTTCCCTGGAAGGGGGTGTGGCCGCCCATGTTATCTACAGGTTCACATTTTCAGATTTGGGAAGATGGGGGCTTTCCAGAGGCATTGTGCTCTGAAATCCCCATTTCCCCATGCTGTTAGGTTTGTCCTTGGTAAACAAGGACACTCAGTGGTAATTCCCTCCTTCACCACTAGGTGGTACTTCTCCCTTTGATTTCCACCCAGCAGAGGCCAAGGCATGTTGGACAGCTTGCCTTAGTAAGTAACTTTGGAAAGGCACAGATGGGTTGCTATATGGGGCCTCTCCACACTGTGAAATGTGGCGCAGTCTGGCCGGTGCTTTAAAGGTCCTTGTCCTCAGTGCAGTCTGTTTTAACTCTTGGTACCTATCTGCAAATGCAAAACCAAGAGCTATTTTTGCACCTTAATGAATCATGTCCAAAAGATCACTTTGCCCTAGCACTGTGCCTTTAAGATAACGGGCCAGCTCTTAAAGGGGAAGGATGGGTCATTTAAATAGAAACTCTACCCGACAAAGGCTTTCCCCCCATGCCCAGCAGTGCTGTCAGGAACCATATATCATGGCTATATGCCAGTATGGATAGTCTCTGTGTCAGGGAGACAAAACTCCTTACCCATCATCCTCAACCTGAGGATGCTGTAGGATTGCTCTCTCCTGCAGTGTGTGTCTTGGCTTGCTGATGGAATTCATTGCAAACCATTTGTTTTGAAAGACACGTGCACACACGTATGCACACGCACACACACACACACAAACTCCCTTTTGAGTCTATCATTGGTCTGAATTGTTTCATTTATGCCAGAGTGGATAAAACTCAGTGGGCTTCTAAAAACATCAAATTGATTTAAATCACAATTTAAAGAGATGTTTAAAATTTAAATATTAAAAAAATCTGGTGGTTTTTTTAAAAAATTGTGATTTAAGTCAATTTGATTCAAATCAGATCCACCCTAATTTATATAGTGCAATAGATGGCCCTTTCTCAGTACAGGAGGCTTGAAGAGGTAGGATATTGGTCCTTTCCATTATAGTGTATCAGAGTGGTTAAAAGAGGTGTGTGTGTTTGCGTGCATGCATGCATGGGTGCGTGTGTGTATTTGGAGGAAAAATATGCTACTTGACATTCCTGGGGATATATGGAGAACAACAGTTCTATAATCAAACAATGGATGTGGTTTAACAATATTTTTAATGATATAGAGAAAGATATGTTGCATATGATGATTTGGAAATAGGGAAGGGGGCAGTTAATAAAGACTACTATGAGTATATGGTGGTCTGATGGCTGAGGAAGTATTTACAATTTTGCACAGTTTTATAAAATTTTATCTGTATGTTTCATTTATGTTAATATTGCTGGTCTCAGACCACAATAAACTCATTCATTCATGCATGCATGCATGCATTCCTGAGGATATAGTGCTAGTTTTAAATTGGCCAGTGAGCTTTGCCCAGAAATATCTGGATCAGCATGCCCCTGTCTGGGCACGTATTCTCTGGCGTGAGTGGAGATGTGGGCCTCCATGCAGCTGAGCAAAACCATACTCTTTATCTGTGGAATTGAGTGGGGGAGGGCCTTTCCTCCTCCTTCAAGCATGTCAAGTGGAGACCATGAAGAACTCGCTGTACTTGGCCAGTCAATTTTTCCCCTCAGAAGCCACAGCTTCCAGCATGAAGTTAGCTTGAGAAGGCATAACTCACGCCACTTGTGCTTTAGAGAGTGATAGGTCTTCTCATACCCGTGGGGGGAGGGGCCCTCTCTCTAGCAAGAAAAAAACAGAACAGGTGAACCAGCCAAGGGGTGTGTGCAGTGTGGCATCATTTGGTTGTGGAGTGTTGAGGGTCACAGCTCATTCGGCAGTCTCCCACTTGAGTCCTACTGAAAGGGGTGGAAGTCGCACAGGAGCCTGGCTATTGAATATCTCCCCCCTCTTTTGTTCTGGTTTTTAATCATAGATTTCTGACGGGTTGTGTTCTTTGAAATACGGAACCTCCTCCTGCTGTCTAAAGAACTTGTTCAATTTTTCCTTGCAGGTGAGAAGCCATTTGAGTGTGACATGTGTGACATGCGCTTCATCCAGAAATACCACCTTGAGCGCCACAAGCGGGTGCACAGTGGGGAGAAGCCATACCAGTGTGAGCGCTGCCTGCAAGTAATGTCCCTCCTACTTCTGGTTGGGTTTAGATCTCTTTTTTCTGGGGTGGGACATGTCAACCCCGTTGCGTGGCATGTGACAGGCTTCCTGCAGTGACAGGGAGACTGAGAGAGAGATAATGATGTATTGAGATTAGCCATGGAGTGGGTGCTTAAGATTTGTGGCTAGCAATTCTCATTGACAAAGCCAGTTATTCCCGTCATAGTGGCTGGGATGGCCCTCAACACTGTAAGACAAACCAATCTCTTTTTGTATTCTCAAAGGCTTTCATGGTAGGGATCTGATAGCTGTTTTTGGACTGTTTGGCCGTGTTCTGAAAGTTTTTCTTCCTTACATTTTTCCAGACTCTGTGGCTGGCATCTTCAGAGGGCAAGGAGCTCAGGGAACTAGGAGTTTTGTCTGTACTCTGGGGTATAGAGTGAGTGAGACCATGTCTCTTTTTGATAGGCTCTGCATCTATTATTGGACTCCTGGCTCTGACGTTGCTTCTGTTTTGAGCGGTGTGCATCGTACATATTGACTCAGAAAGGATGGAATTGGCCATAGACTTCTGAGGATTTAAAATTTCATGACTTGTTTTATTTTAATTTGTTTAGCCCTTATGACTGCAGAGTAAATGTATTGGCAGTGTTTACTTAGAACCTTTGGAGGGAATCAAATAGTACTAAACATAATTAAAGAATGAGGCTTCAGCGGGGCTCTGTGTATTGTGCGTGCCACTTGTCTGCTCTCTCGTGCATATACTGTGCGAATCAAGTGATGTTGTCATTTTTGCTTTTTGGCATATTTTATTCTGTTAATTGCAATGGGGAGAAAGCGCTGCACAGAACCAGTTCCACAAAACATTGCGTCCTTACAGTCCTCATCTTCATAAAAGCAGTGATGGCGAACCTTTTAGAGACCGAGTGCCCAAACTGCAATTCAACACACACTTAATTCTTTTTTTTGCAAAGTGCTAATACAGTAATTTAACCTGTATACAGGTGGCTATGAAGGGCCGATGTTGGGTGCCCACAGAAAGGGCTCCGAGTACCACCTTTGGCACCCGTGCTATAGGTTCGCCATCACTGTCATAAAGCATAAAGGCTACGAACTTGTGTTTCCCCTGAGGTGTGTTGAAAGTATCATAGAATAACTGCAGTTTGGGCTTTAGAGCTCTAGACCATTCTTTCTAGCTATCCCATGAATTTAACTTTTTTTTAAAAAACTCCAGACTATCCACTTCTTGTGTGTGCCGGTATGTGGCAGTAGGAGCCTCTAGGCTTCTTGCCAATTTCACAGTCACGTTCCCTCTTAACAATGGCTTCTTTCTTTAGTCCTAGCTGAAGTGGGAATGCAGCAAAATAGTGGTTTAAGGCTGGGAAGCACAAACGGCTTCACTGAATCCTGTCTGGCACTTTGTAGGCAGTAAGAAGCTGGAGAGGGAGTAGCATATTTTTACCCTGTTTTCCCGCCTTTTTAAAAAAACCCACATTAACATAAGACTCAGTTTACAAACTGTTGTAAACTTGTTGAACGTGGCTTGCACAGCTTGCAGTTGTGGTGGATCCCCTAGTCGTGTGAATGATGAGAGAGGTCCATTTGTCCAATAAATGAAGGACAGTTTAGACCCAAGAGAGAGAGAGAGAGAGCTATCATTCCAGCTGAGGGTTTCTCCTGGAGGCTCCAAAGCTTATGGCTACTTAAGAGACAAGTTACCCTCAGGGTTAAAGGGGAGGGGGCCAGTGTACTGGGAGAAAAGTCCCTGAAGAAAGTGTAGGAGAAGACGTTGACCAGAAGAGACAAGGAAGTGAGGCAATAGCTGGCTTAAGAAACCATAGAGGAAGTTTTGAAGGAGCTCCTGAGAGGAGGAAGGTTGGTAGGGCAGGAGACGAATGCTTAGAACCGCTGGGAAAGAACAAACAGGAGGCTAAAGAAAGTCAGACAAACAAGGCTGTAAACAGAGAAGGCGGAAGTGAAGAGGATGGGTAGCAGAAACGGAAAGGAAGAAGGGCAAGGGCCACTTAGGAAAGGGGAAGAACAGCAGTGAGGAGGACTTTAGTCAGATTGGAGGATTGGTGCCTTGTGGGGAAGACAGAAATCTGCAGGCAAGCAAGGAAGCCCAAAGGAGGCTGTCAGAGCATTCTGCCTGCTGTGACATCATTTGTCCCCGTGGAGTTTGTTTATGTGTTTATTTATTTATTTGAAATATTTCGCCCTGCCTTTCTTCTTACAAAGGACCCAAGGTGGCTTCCCTTGTTAAAATACAGCAGTGGTGAGTACACAAATGCCAAAAGGAGCAAACAAATGCCAAACTCAAAGACAATTCAGAGTTCTAATTGGGTGTCCTTAAAGGCCAAGAAGCTGGAGCTGGGTGGGAGAATTTCACACGCACTTGACTTGGCTGAACCTGCCAGAATGTCCTCTGTCGGCTCTTAAGTTCAGCTACAGTGCTTTTTCTGAGGAAAGTACGCCGCTGTGGAGTGTGTTCCGCTTCCCTGGTCCCGGAGCTGAGGTGTTTCTTCTGACGTGGGAAGTGCGCCCTTGTGTGGCTTGGCTTCTGTGGTCCACCCTGAGACCTTTCTGACCTCTCTCCTGTTCCTTTTCAGAGCTTCTCCAGGACAGACCGGCTGCTGAGACACAAACGAATGTGCCAGGGTTGCCCAAGCAAAGGATCTGACTCGCAGCTGCTGCTTTAGGGGTAGGCCAGGAAAGGGGGAATGGAGAGGTTGCTGGCAAGCCGACCGGATTCTTTGTGGGTCTTTTTGTTCACTCGGAGGTGTGGTGTTTTGTTTTGGGTTTCTCCCCCCCCCCTCTCCCGCTCTTGCATGTGCCTGCTGGGTCTTCTCCCCCTATGATAGGGGACAGAGTTAAGCAAGGCACAATATTCTTTCGGACAAGGTCTTAACACTGTAAATAAGTTGAGGACAGACCGAGGCTGGTCGTCAGCCAGTGGAAGCCCCTCTGGGTTCTGGATTAACTTTGGGTGCGTTTCTGGCTTCGTGGCTTTTGACACGATCACCGTTTGCCTCAGGAAAGGCTCTGAGAAGGCCAGCCCGGGTGTCCCACAAGCCCTGGTAAGGATGTGCGATGTTCTCCATTGACCTATGACCTGCCAGCGTGTCCCCACTTTGGGGCTTGCAAGGATTTGGGAGGAGATGAACAACCGGATCAGGTTTTTTATTAAAAAAAGATTATTGCAAAGTTAAAGAAACAGTCGAGCCCCCAACTCTTTGGTGCAGCTGAAACCTGAAGGCGATGGATTCCAGAGACAGGTTTGCAACAGAAGAATTTTGCTTTTAAGGCTCATGAGAGTTGGACTCATCTGCGTTTTGCCATTAAGACCTAAGGGACTTTTTAATCCTCCTGTGGTACCTGGGTTTGTGATTAAGATCTCGTTGGGTTTCAAGAAGAAAAAGGGCTGGAGCGGGTAACCTGTGATGCTGGGTACTTTCAGGCATTCCCACTGGCAGGATGGCAAGTGAGAGGCTAATGGCTCTACTGGCCAGATGGGCACCCCCCCTCCTCCAGCTGCTTCCAAGCTCCTGCTGTTTCTCCGGAAGCTTGGCTCCTCTCCCTCCCTGTCTCCCGTTGGTTGTACATATCCATGCAGTCAGGATCCGACCCTACTGAGTATCCTTTTGTACAGAATCCACAGTCTCCTCAGATGGGAATCCTTCCCCGGCCTCCTGCCCCGAAAGAGGCCGCTCAACTGTATTCCAGCGTCACCAGTCTCAAGACGATATGGGCTGTGAAAAAACAAAGGGATCAGAAACGGAATGGCAGCCAGATGTTGGGCTGTGCACCTGACCTTCGCTGCGCATCATTCTAACTAGGGCTGTAGGAGAGTTCCAATCCAGCAAAGTGACGGTCCCTCACTTAGGTTTGTGGGCTTCGTGTGTGCCAGGTGTTTGGGAGCCAAGATTCAGAATCCTTTGTTAAAACAATGTATTTCACCTCGGGCTATTGACACGGCTATCGGCACGGTCTTCCTGCTATCTTAGGAAAGGCGTAGTTGAGAGAAGCAAACATCCCTGGTTGGTCTTGGCGACCTTGTTGAGCAGAAAATGATGGCTCTTTCCAAAATCATCCTGATTCAGAGCTTGCTTTTCTGGGCAGTGCTCTTTGTTGCACCAGTTTGTTGCAACACATCTGCGGAGTGAGCAGAATTCATCGCCCTCCTGCCTCCCCCACTCCCAATGTTGTCATTGCCTCTGGTGTTCACAGAGAGGATGGGTTTTCATGGAGGGTGGTAGAGAGAACAGCCTTCCTAGTTCTCTGCTGTCGGAACTGTCCATGGGCCCTGACTCCCATTTGGGATATGAGACCTTACTCAACAGATGAGTGGCATCCCTCTCAGCCCGCGTTGCAGGAAGGGAGGGAGAGAGAGAGAGAGACGTTGAAAAGTTGTATCTCCGCTGGAAAGGTGTGAAGTAGAGGAAGGGTACCTCATGTCATGTCATGGAAGGGCTCTTCTGCCCCTCTGACCTGAGAGCACTGGTTCCCAGCCTTGGATAACCCAAGTGCTCTTGGACTGCAGTTCTCAGAAACCTTCGCCACCAGCTGGGGTTACACAGGGTTGGGAGCCACTGAGAGGGAGCCTTAGAAGAGTTAAACTCGACCTACCATTATAACCTATACTACCCCATAGGGGGAGTTGAATGGCTTAAAAATGGCTGGTAGCACTCTGGAGGGTCCTGTTGGGCATTTGGGGTCATTTTCTATCCTCTCCCTTTTCAGCTCCAAAAGGACCATTTTGTACCATCAGCTACACAGTACAATTAGGGGTTGCATTTCAGGCAAAGCTGGAAAAAGAAAACCCTTCTTAGAAGAAATGCTGTCTTTTTGTTACAATATCTGTAATTTCCTAAGCAGTTGCCTTTCCACACATTTTTGCTTCTTCCATGTCCTCTGAATTTTGGTCATAGTGCCATATGAGGTGTGTGTGTGTGTGTGTGTGTGTGTGTGTGTGTGTGTGTGTGTGTG
>JAHTLZ010003468.1:12468535-12482489 GCA_023846285.1 Phrynocephalus versicolor | reverse complement strand
GTGTGTGTGTGTGTGTGTGTGTGTGTGTGTGTGTGTGTGTGTGTGTGGCCACCCCCTCTTCCTCCATATTGGGAAGTGAAGGAGGAACAAAGGTGGGTCCAGGAGAATGCACAGAGTGGATGATTTTCAGCCACTGGTGCATCCAGGGATCTGACAACATCCATGGGCACAGGAATGCGTCCCCCCCATGATGTCATATGGCCCACAAACAGCTGTGAGAGGCACATTGTTACACAGGGACACAAAAGCAGTTCCCCATCTGTGTTCTACGTCACACCCATTAGGGCAGTCCTTACTCCCATTCTCTGAACCTCGCGTGGAACGAATAACGTAAGCACTCACCAACTGGCTGACGTGGACACCCAAGCATACTCCGCCATTTTTGTTTCTGTACGTTTCCAAGCCACCACAATGTGAGTCATAAACAATGGAGACACCAGCAGGGAGGTCGGAAGAGTGCTCCAAATTCACAGTAGATGAAAGGCTCTGTCAAGAGACCAGCAAGAGGGAGACATGCCTGGCTTACCTGGCTTAGAGGGAGGCCCTTAGTCTCTGTCTTATGAGGCAGTCCTAGTGTCAGTGTGGTGCTGCCGTTACTAGCAAGGGCTATGAGCCTAGCAAGGGAGGGGAGGGAAGAAGAGGTGATTTGAACTTCAGCTCGGGCCTTTGATCAAAAACTGCCTTACAGAAAAATACTAGGGCTCAGCCTTGTGGGAGAATAACGTTGCACAAGTCTGCTTCTTGAGGAAGCACGTGCCAGACTTCACAATCTGATGACAAAGCTGGGTAAAGATGTCTGCAACAATGCACATGGCACTTGTTGACGCTTGAAAGCCCAAAGCTTGGCTTTAAAAGTTCGTCATGGCCACTGCTATTACTGCTGCTCACAATAATTACCACAGCCTTCCCCATCGGACCGTGGAAGATTCCAGCTTGCACAGAATGTCCTAACCCACTGGGGGGGGGGAGGGAGTGACAGAAACGGAGTGAGGCACCTTGTCCCCCCTCCAAGGCCCCATAGTATTTCCAGATTTGGGGCTGAAGAGAGGGCCTTCCTTCCTCTGACAGCCCACTTGGGAGGTATGGACGAGAGGCAAAGCTACGGCTGCCAGACTATTATTCTGTCCTTTCTCCCCAATGCTTGCCAGGGGAGGCCACTTCACCACCTACCTGAGGGCCAGGTAATGCTTTCTTTCTGTATTTCTTCAGGAGATCATTTGTCACAAACCACATGCTAGCAGTGAGCTGGGCTCAAGGTAGAACTGCATGGGTCCAGATCTCAAGTTATAAACCCATCTTTTCTCTCTCTCTCTCCCTCTCTCTCTCTCCCTTCTGCACATCTTCTCTCTCCCTTTCTCTCACCCACTTCTTCAATTGCATAGGAGCTGCAACTGAGCCCTTACAGAGGGTTTGCTTGAAATTAAGCCCTCTCCCCTACCCCACCCCTGGATCAGCGAGTGCCACAAGCAGAAGGCTGAATACTGTGTTCTTCACCAGACCATCTCAGAGAGATGGATAGCGGGCTGCCCCCTGAGAGCAGTTCATGGTGCCCACTTCCCTCCAATCCATCCTGTACCTTTAGACCCGTCTCTTGAGAAGTGCTCCAGTCAGCACAGCCTCCCTCCCTGCTCTCTCACACAGACAAATACGGACCGGGTCTGCCTGGCTGTGGACTGTAGGTATCTCTTTGGCAAGAACCCACAAATAGATCCAGATTGGAAATGGAGAAGGTATTAAGAAGCACCCAGCTGATGGCAAGACAATGGCCTTTGGGCAACAGCCAAAGATGGAACATGCTTTCTATAGCTGGGTGGAGGGAGTTGGGGGCAAGGAAGAGAATCACACAAATGAAGGACTAGGGGTTTTCCTAAAATGATGCCCCCCCTGGATGTTTTCACCTTGAAAAATTCTATGGCACAGCCAAAGGTGATGGAGAAGGGAACTACTTTCCAAACACATCTGGAGGGCCAAAAGTTCTACAGCAGTGGTGGCGAAGCTTTGGCACTCCAGATGTTTTGGACCACAACTCCCAGAATTCCCGGCCTAGATTGCCAATGACAAAGGACTGTGGGGGCTGTAGCCCAAAACATGTGGAGTGCCGAAGGTTCGCCACCACTGCCCTGGATTATAGAAAATAGTTCAGTTACCACAGCCTTCACACCCATCCCGGCCTGGCTCTGTGGTGTGGCACCCGAGGACACCCAACACACACACACAAACACACACACACACACACACGAGGACACCCAACACACACACACACACAGCTGGCCCCTCCCTCCCACCTGCACCCAAAGTGTTCTGCCCTTCATGCTCTCTTCCTTCCTTCTCACATTGTAAGCCTCTGCGATGAGCTGCACCACATTGCTGGAATCATCCTTCAGCTCCCCCACCACTGACTTGGGAATGAACTTGCTCAGCTCCTAGACAGAAAACAAAAGGAAAGGAAAGGAGGAGGAGGAGGAAGAAGAAGAAGATGATGAAAAGGTTGAGGCATGCACCCTCCACTCCAGGCATCCCCCTACTCTTCTCCCTCCTCCTCCCCCCCACCCCGCCAGTATGAGCACTCACCTCATACATGGGAAGCATGAGGCCAGTTACAGCAAATATGGGCTGGATGTTGGATTGAGAGAGCACTTCTGCCAAGTGTCCAACAGAAGGATAGTCCTGAAAGGGGTTGGGGGTGGGGAAGAGAGAGAGCATCAAAATAATACTGAGACCCATTTATCTCTCCCTTGCTTCATGCATTGTCCTCCCTTTCCCTCCCAGAGATGGGAGGTATAAACTAGAAAGCGGTGGTTGCCTGCCGTTTGATCAGAAAACTCCAGCCCTTGCCAAAACCAAGCAAAGACCAATGTATTGTGTGCCATAAATTAAATACCAAGGCGCCTAAGATATATTTTGCACCACACCCATAGTTTTCTGGCCGTTGCACTTGGGGGTCACCCCTGCATTTAATTGGCTAAAGACAAAACTGTAGTGCAATGGAGGTCAACTGCTTTGCATGGAGAAGGCCCCGGGTTCGGGTTCCTAGCAAAATGCTTTTCCAAGAACCCTTAAGAGTCAGACTGGGGTGGTGGTGGAGGGAGGTCCCCAAAGGAGACCTAGAAAAATAAGTGATTCGGGGCTTTATAACCCAGCTTTCCATATTCATTTACAAGGCAGCTTCTTATATCTCTATGAAGACACCCTTCTCTTCTCACCTTCTCTACTGAAATAGTTAGGCACAAACTTGGACTGCACAGCGTGGTGGTGGGGATTTTCACGATGATTCCCTGACATAAGGGCTTCACTTCACATAAAGTTGATTCCTCACTTCTGTCTGGATTTTTATATATACAGTACTGTGAATATCCCAAGGCCTAAAAGCAGTGGTGTGAGTTTACCTGAAAGGGTAAGTTTCCCAAAAGTTGCTGTGAAGTCTAGGGAGGTGCCGAGAGGCTGTTGGCCATTGGTTTGGTGGAATAAAGGGGGCAAAGGACAATTAAATGGAGTGCCTTGAAGAGTAGCACTTGACATACAATGTTTTAGGGTGGTTCACTGGAAAAAGACCCCTCTCTGTGCTGAAATGCATTAGGAAGGGCTGCCTGCAGGTCCGTGCAGTCCATCCTCTGTGGTCATAACAGGCCTCACTGCACTTGGCCTCCTGTGGAAGAAATACAGGACTTCCTAACCATGCACGTGACCAGACATCACAAGGAAGAGCTCTTCACTTGGACTTCTGCATGGGGAGTTTGTCTATGTGAGGAAGGACCCAGACTGAGTCCTTTTGGTCCAGTTTAATTCCACTCCCTGCCAGCTGAAACCCTGCATTCCCTCATCCCAGAAACTCTTTCCCACAACATCTGAATAGAACGGATGACAAGGAAAACGTTCCATCACCGCCAACAATCCCAGGGCGATGGGTGGGGCACAGGCCCCGGCTGCCTCCCCTTGGTGCTTTCTTTCAAACCAGAGGGAATCGCCTCCTCCTGTTGACCCCAGCTTCCAATTCAGCCCCAGCGGGAACAGTTGGGTTTTGCTGGAGTGATGCCCAAAAGGCCATCAGGTTCTCACGTGCTCCAGCCATCCCGGTTCCCAACACAACCCTAACCCCTACCCCAAGGTATTTTTCAATCCCCGTCGGATTCCTGAAGTGCCAAGAGAGACTTACGTAGAGGTGGCTCTTTGTGTACCGCCCCTGGGCATCCAAGTGGCATTGCCCGTCGTTGGGCATGTAGACCCCGCCCAGCTTCCCGTCCCCTGCTGTGTGGAAGGCACCGTCCGAGGTGAAGACCAACAGTCGGGTCACATTGCGCCAGCCGATCTGCTCCTGGGAGAGAGAGAAAAAATTGATTTTTTTTCCCCTTGGAGTATCAAGATTTTGGCTCTCTGGGCCTCTGGAAAAGAGGTTGTTTACTGTTTGGGGGAGAGTGTAAGCAACTGAAATCATTATAAATATGGACAGCCAACACACACACACACAGAGAGAGAGAGAGAGAGAGAGAGAGAGAGAGAGGAATACAGAAATCAATCACGTCACGACAATTCCATGCAACTTTGGGCACCAGACATCAAAGAGTAACTGTCATCATGGATTCCCCCTCCCCCAATTGATGCAAATTGGCACAGGACTGGCTTGCTGGGTTAGCAGTTGGAATTATTTTATGTGCATTCTTAATATGCTTAGAGATTATGAAAATTATTTCCTTTTATATATTCTAATTTTAAACAAGTGATGTGTTCTCAGTTTTTAAATCTATCTTTTAGGCAATAAGCACTTGCATTTTTAGAATGTAATTGAAGCAATCTCTTTAATTTTTCCCCTAGAAGATATGTTTACTCTATTTTGGATTAAAATCTGACTTAAACCCTGTAACTTAAATTTAGTTTTCATATGTTTTTCAATATTTGTGCCTACATTTTTTCATAGGTCTAAGACCTTTTCAAAGGTCTCTAAGACCTTTGTATTTTACAACTTTACAGTAGTTTGTGTTTGTGGAACATAGAAGGTATGTAGATAAATGAAGCTTATAGAATTAGGTAAACCAATGTTGCCTGGAATGATTGCAAAGCGACAACCACAGGCTTCTGGTTTTCCCCCTCTATATTGTAGGTCTATAACGTTTTAGAGAACCCTTAGGGAGAATTCAGGTGTCAGCTCATCTGACCAGACACGTCCAGATTTAGGCAGAGGCAACTCAGCTGATAGAACTAGACTCCACATCCTGCCATACCAGAGAATCCTGCTGAACAAGTGAGCTGTGGTGCGTGTAGGGAGGCAAATTTCATATCCGTGAAATGGAAACTTTCAGTTGCTGGCCAAAGGTGGGAGATAGAAAGCAGTACCAATTCCAGAAATCATCATCATCATCATCATCATCATCATCATCATCATCATCATCATCATCATCATCTATGTTTCTAACCCTTTCCCAGGGTTTTCTAGGTAGAGAATACTCAGAGGGCTTTTCTCGTTCCTTTTTTTGTGGGGGCACTTCAATGACTCTGCAGCTTGTCCAAGGCTATACAGGCTGGCGCTTCTCTTAAAGAGGCAGTGGTGGGTGGGTCAAACTCCTCACTCCACAACCAGATACCTAAGTCTGCCAGCTCTTTAGTTTGGAGGGTAAGCAAGTATGTTCATAAAATAACACCTGATGTACACACAACAGATG
Source organism: Phrynocephalus versicolor (assembly GCA_023846285.1). Lineage (NCBI taxonomy): Eukaryota > Metazoa > Chordata > Lepidosauria > Squamata > Agamidae > Phrynocephalus > Phrynocephalus versicolor. Next base: position 12,476,835 of record JAHTLZ010003468.1, on the reverse strand, counting down.
AGAGACCCTCTCCCCAGCAGAAGCCCTCCAACGGAACAGAAGGGATTGAGATTCAAAACCGACAGGAGTACATTTCCATAGAGCTCAAAGTAAAATGACGAGGTCGGCCACTAAGGATGGCCATCAATCAAGAGGGACTGGGAAGAGAATGAGAAAAACCAAGGAGGGAAAGATGACCAATGGTGATGTCCTGTTTCCAAGGTCAAAGGGCATACGTAGGCCTTTCAGTGACAGCTGTCATGACCTGCAAAATACAACGGGATTTGTGTCCAGCTTGGAGCCATCCTGGAGACTTCTGTTTGGTTCCTCTGTGGGAAATGGGATGCTGGATTTGGTAGGACTTGGGTCTGATCCACCACAGCTCCTCTTATGTTGATTTCAGTCTCAGATTTTGAGCCAGGCTATGGGGGACAGGAGGCAGTTGCTAACCTGACAGCTGAACTCAGGGCAACGTGTAATCAGGGATCATCTGTTAATTCTTTTTATTATGAGGTCTTATCCCTGTAATGTTTTCATGTGTGCAGATCAGAGGGTGGCCTTTCTATGCAAACGCATGGACCTGTAGCCTAACAGCTATACGCAAAACTACAAAGATTAGCATAGGTTGGTGTTTGGATGTGTTTGCGTTCCAGCACCTGTACATGTAGATGTACATGCACACGAACCCACAGAACTCCCAAGGACGCCACTATTAGTGGAACCTGTGTGGGCTTCCCCATCGTGTGCCATTGGCGTCCTCTCTCACCTTGCAAACGGCTGCCTGCATGATTGCATCGAAGCCTCCTTCTGCATCGTCCAAGTTCCCCGAGATGTGCTGCTGGCTGACTCGGCTCTCAAACTCACTGGCGTTGTCGGTCAGCGGCAGCACGTGATGGTAGCTGAATGGCGGCTGGCAGGTCTTCATTACGGTGGGGCAGGGGTTCTTCCACTTGGAGGATGCTATGCTCACATAGGGTACCACTGTCTTGTCAACAAAGGAGCCAAAACCTGCAATTGGAGGGAGGGAGGGCATTCTCCTGTTCAATTTGGCCCTCCTGCTTGCTGACACTTCCCTTTTCCTCCCTGGACCTCCTGCCATGCCTGAGCCCAAGTGTCTCCCAAACGCATTGGACAAACAAGCACCATCTTGTGGTGGTGTCCAGCTCAGGGATATTAAAATATGTTCTACATTGATAGGGTTTAATAAATAATTTCAGTTGAACCATAACTTCCTTTTTAACTAGCTAAACTAACTGGGGCCAAATTACAATTCCCATGTTGCAATTGTGCCCTCTGGGTTCACCAAGGTTCATCACCAGATCAGCTGATGCCTGAGATAAAGGAGACTGTGGCTTCCTCCCATTTCACATGCAAATACAGTGGCTGTTGAATTTTACTTTAATGCCAGCAATGAGTGAGTCCCCTCCTCCGCTCCAATGGCAGCCACCAGCTAGCTTAAGAGCGACAAGATCAGCCAGGTGAGTTCCATTGCTCTGTTCAACTCAGCAGCATGGGAAGGGATGGCTGGTCCTGCTACCCCCTCCCCTTTATTTGCTCTCTGGGGTTGTCCCCTTCCTCCACCAACTGGTAGGGCTTCCTTTCGGTTTCCGCTGCCCACCCACCATAAAGGGGTTTTGCCTACAGGCCCGCGTACCAATCCTCACTGAAGTGGTGACATCACGCAAGGCAGCCAGGAGGTCGCTTCCCAGTCGTTTAATGTTCTCCAGGTCATCCATCATGGAGTAGGAGAGGTCCATGAGATAGTACAGGTCTACAGGATAACCTTCGGCCCGCCTGAAGCGGACTTTGAAACTCTGCTCCTCCTCTGTGGGCACAGATCAGACAGGCAGGTTGGTCAGCTGGCCGGCCAGCCGGCAGAAAGAAAGTTGGAACCTTTTCCTAAATATGTGGAAAAGCACCTAATCCCAAACCAATCTGGCTCCTTCTGCAGATATTTTCCCCAAATGCTTCTCCACCTATCGCTTATCAAAGCTATATAAGGAGGGGGCTGCTGGGGTTTTTGCAACGTTGCATACTGCCTGTGGTTTGAGTGACTAGATGTTTCTGGGCTGGACTGCAGCTCTTATCATCTCTCACCATTGTCTACACTGGCTGGAGCTGATGAGCCCAAAACATCTGGCAGGCCACAGCTGCCCACTCCCAGATACACACAGACACACACAGACATGCACACACACAAAGACAGGCACAAGGACAGAGTTAACGTGGACAAAATTCTGGAGAGAACTGTGCTCATTTGCAATGTATTTCTAGCCTTGTGGCAGCCTTCTAATTCCTGGTGATAATACAGTACAGTGGACCCTTGTATAACAAACAGCTTGTATAAGATAAAATCTGAACAACATAAAAAATTCTGGAGATAGGGGAAATTTGCTTAACATAATCACCTATGGGGAAAATCCGTACAACATAAAAATGGGATTACTCTGTTTTCAATGCATTCCTATGGGAATTTGTATAAAGGAAAATTTGCTTAACATAATTTCATTTGGAACGAATTAATTCCTTTATAGAAGGTACCACTGAATTGTGCTGCCATGTCAATTCTGACTTATGGCAACCCTTTCCAGGGTTTTCTTGGTAGAAAATATATAGAAATGGTGGACCATACCCTTCTTCTGGGGGCGTTCGGGGACTATGCAGTTTGTCCAAGGCTGGCTGCACTCACAAGAGTCCCATGGGGATACCAAACTACCACATTCTGGCTCTGTAGCCCGAAATCTAACTCACTGAACTATCCAGCCACTCTTGTAAGAGAAGCTTGCCTTTTCCTTCCCATTTGATGTTAATAAAATCTATTGCAAGTGCGTATTTCATAAGCAACAGTGCTTCACCTGGGCCATCTTTGACAAACAGACACCCACCCACCCGCCCACCCACCTACCTATGCACACCATCAGCCATTTGCTTCCATTTGGAGGACCTACCAAGACGAAGGTTTAGAGCTATCCTTTGGGGTGCCAGTTGAGTGATGGCCGTCTGTGGCTGGGTCCTATTGCCCAGGGGCCTGTCCTCCAGGATATGCTTCTCACTTCGGGGGTCAATGATCTCACTGGGGAGGCAGCCACGATGTTCCAGCTCCTCCCGGGGAGCACAGCGCCCCGCGTCTGACTCACCTGGTTGCACAAAATCCTACAGAGGAAGGACAAGGGGGACACTATTTTTTCCAGTACAAGTGCTTATAAATGTGAAAACCTCCCCAAAACTGCAGGTGGCAAGTGCCTTCAGCTTCTTCCAGGCAGCATTCCATTTGAGAGAAGGAGGCGTGCCTCTTCCCAAAAAACAACCCCAGTGTAATATGCATGTCTTAACATGTTCTGGGCTGTATATTGTCCCTCATTATTGTAAGCCACCTTGGGTCCTTTTCCAAGGAGAAAGGTGGGGTAAAAATATTCAAATAAATAAAAATAAAATAAATAAATTTTACCTCAAAACAAAGAACATAGTATCCCCTCTTCCACCACTTTTAAAATGGGCGTGTTTCTCTCCTATGTAGGTTGAAACAAACTTAATGTTCACTGGAATACAGTACTGATTTTATTAGTTGACGGACAGTTTTTTGACCAGGTATTCCCCCTTATTTATTTATTTACCATATTTAGAGTATTTTTACCCCACCTTTCTCCTTGGAAAAGGACCCAAGATGGCTAGTTCTCCCTCTTATTTGCAGAATACTTTTCGGGAGGTGGGGGCAGTGAGGTACTCTGTAATTGCCAGTAGACTGAGGAAAGAGACGGACCCTTCAGAGTCCAGAGACTTCTGTAATATGTATTCATGCCCCCCCCCCTTCCAGCACCTCACGTTATGGTTAACAGGCTAAGTTATGCAAAAGAAGAAAAGACAAATTACTTAGCTTAATATGCAAACCCTCAATGTTATGGATTTTTTTATAGCAGGGGCACATTTCTCACTAACTTGTGGCAACTTGTGGGGCTAGCATGAGGGTCTAACTCCTAGGGCCGCAGGAGAAAATCCTTGCTCTTCCCACCGGAGCCAATGCCCCTTCCTCACCCCCTGTCTCCCCCTTTCTCCCCATCCCTGGCGCTGCCAGATTGGGGAGGCATGAAATAAATTAAAGACACATCCGTTGAGTGGCAGTGGTTTCCTGTTTCGGTGAAAAAAACCACAGGCCCGGCCATCCCACGCTGGAGTTGCCTTGCCATCTAACCCCTGTTGTGCCCTGATAATATTTCCTTTTGCATCCTTTCAGGGGTTCCAGAGATCCATGGTTTTCAGTGAGATAAAAAAGAACTGTTTATCAGGAGTGGTGTCTGGGGCACAACTGGGCCCCTCCGCAAGAGGCAACACCCCTGTAAGGGGTGCCTGACCCAACCCTCAGCAGGACCTCCTCTGGACCTGATGTCCCCCTCCTTCCATTTCCTCGAAATTCTGCCCTCTCTGAAGATGAAGTAAATGGAGCTGAGCCCCGCACTTGTCTTGGTCTTGCTCTCTGGCTGGTTATGGTGGTTCTTGCGTAGAGAAGGCAAGAGAGTGGCCCAAGTACTGTTTAAGAAGGCAGTGGACTATAAATTAGCAGATTATACCTCCAGTATATGCATGTTGTATATGAATGATGGACTACCACAGGTATTTTATATGAATATATGGGTTCACATAGACTTTATGTTTATGACTACTTATAACCGCGTTGCTTTAATGTAATGTTGTCTGTTAATGTGCAAGAGGTCCCTCAATTCCTTGTTCTCAAATACTTGAACATGTCTTAATTGTACTGAACTGTATAGTATCCCTCATTACTGTAAGCCACCTTGGGTCCTTTTCCAAGCAGAAAGGTGGGGCAAAAATAAATAAATAAATAAATAAATAAATAAATAAATAAATAAATAAATAAATAAATAAATAAATAAATAAATGTTATATGTGTGTGCTATGCTGCTGCCAAGTTGACTTACAGCAACATTTCAAGGTATGGGAGATATTTAAGCTCTACCTTTACCAGTGCCAGCTGGCTGGATAGCTCAGTGGTTTAAGTATCTAGCTATGGAGCCCAGAGGTTGGGAGTTCGATTCCCCATTGGGCCTCCTGTGAGTACAGCCAGCCTGTGTGGCCTTGGGCAAGCTGCACCATCCCAGGGCAACCCCGGGAAGAAGGGAAATGGTAAATTACTCCCGAGGATTCTCTACCTGGAAACCCCTTAGAAAGGGCCACCATATGTTAGAATTTATGATGGCACATGATTTTATTATTATTTATTTAAAATATTTTTATCCCATCTTTCTTCTTAAAAGGACCCAAGGCAGCTTATATCACTGAATGACTGTAGCTGAAGTGAACAACACTGAGTACACAAGTACTAAAAAGATCAAACAAATGTTATCCTAAAAAAATATAAGCAACACCAAAACACATTCAAGACTGGAAGGTACAATAATCCATTTAAAAATTCCTCTCAGGAAGTTATTCACTTCAGGGAAAAGTCTTCATCGGCTTGGAGAATAAAAGTAAAGATGGGCCTGGCCTAGCTTCCTGTGGAAGGGAGTTCCAAAGTCCAAGAGCAGCAACAAAAACCTTCCAAGCAAGTGTACCTGTGAAGGTAGTGGTGGGATCAAGAGAAAGGCTTATCCTGATTATCTCAATGCCGTGGGGGCTCTTAAAGGGAAATGTGGTTAGTGAGATACCTTGCAGCCAATATGTTTATGGCTTGATGTATTAGAATCAACATCTTGATTTTGACCCAGAATTGAAACCGAAGCCTGTGGAGCAACCCGAGTGAGCAACCTTGGACCTACCAAAGATTCTGGACAGTTTCCAGGGGCTGGCCCACATTACTGTAATCGAGCCAGGAGATAATCCAGTCACTGTGAATGGATGGCCAAACCTGGCACACTAGTTTTAACTGTGAAAAGGCACTGCTGGCCATAGCCAAAATCTGAGCGCCCAGGCTCAGAGATGAATCTAGGAGCACCCAGGCAACCCGATCCAGAACAGGCTGCATCCCTGTTGGTTTGCTGGGTGGTTTGAAAACAGCCATGTACTCTATAACCAAAACAATGCTGCTCTGACCCATGCAATTCAAGGGTGAAGTGTATTTGTTGTTGTTGTTGTTGTTGTTGTTGTTGTTGTTGTTGTTGTTGTTGTCGTCGTCGTCGTCGTCGTCGTCGTCGTCGTCGTCGTCGTCGTCGTCGTCGTCGTCGTCGTCGTCATCACCTACCTGCTCCCCATGAGTTTCTCTTGGTCCCACCATCTTCACAGGTGTCTTTGGCCAGTTCCCATGACAGAGCAGGAGGTAGAAACCAGACCTCTTAACTCCTAGTATGTCACTCTGTTGACTATCTCATGGAAACACCCTGCGTGTTATATTAAATATTTCATTTGTTTGAACAAACAAACTAAAATGGAGGGATGTTCCACGTCTGCTTTTGAGAAACCTAGGTGGTGATGGTGTTGCCACCCCATCCATCATGCTTTCCAAATGCAGTCCATGTGACAGGGCCACGTTTGCAGCTACAGTTCGTTCACATGAAACCCCCGTTTCCATTCAAGTAGGATGTGGTAAGCAGCATTTGCTCGCCTGGGATGGCACCTGGAAAGAGCGGGGGATGGGACAACTTTCAACTTATAGCAGTCAAGCTTCCTCTTGTAGGCAGATTAGAAGCCGTCAATTCTGTTGGAAGGCACACACCATTTCCTTGAGAGGGGGAGGCACTCTTTCCTAGGTGATGTTCACCCAGGCTGACTTCCAAGCAAGGCTATGGAGGTGCCAGCCAAGAAGGGGCTGTGGACGGCTGCTCACTGGGCCAACTGGAAGTATGTGCCTTCTGACATTGCCACTGAAAATGAATGAGGAAATGACACACGGAGATTCCTGACTAGGGCAACACAGAAAGGCAAGGCAGGCAGGCAGAGAAACAGAGGAGGCAAACCGAGTGATCACCCACAAGGCTTATTGTAGAACCATATCAGATGCCAATGCTCCTCTCTGGGTATCTCATGCTCCATCCCCCACAATCCTTGGGTGTTGGTCAAATTGGCTGGGGCTGATGGGAAGCACAGTCCAAAACATCAGACTGAAAAAAATTGTGACATGTCCAGGGGGGAAAAGAGACTTTGCTTTTAGAATACGTTCCTTTCTGAAACAAAAATTCTAGGCTGCAGGACTGGAGAGAAGACCAGAAAGGAACCACTGTTTTTAAATCCAAGCTCACATGCGCGTTGTCCTTGCTTAGTGGTGAAGACACTGTATACGTCTAGAGCAGTGGTGGTGAACCTTCAACGCTCCAGATGTTTTGGACCACAACTCCCAGAATTCCAAGCCTGTATTGCCAATGAAAAAGGACTGTGGGAGTTGTGGTCCAAAACATCTGGAGTGTCGAAGGTTCACCACCACTGCTCTAGAGTTTGTGGTTGCTGTTGCTGTTGTTGTTTTACTTCACATTTGGCCTGCCCAAAGAGCTGGAGAATTTGGCTACAGTGACACATGTCTGACTTACATCCTGCTGAGATTGCTGTGATATTCTTCAAAGGGTCTGCCTTTGAAGACAATTCAGAAAGGTCAACCGCTTGAGAATGCTGCAGCTAGACTAATGACCAGCCGGTTACAAGGAGCATATAACACTCCTCTTTTACAATAGCTTCACTGGATGCCACCCTGTTTCTGGGTCCAATTCCAAGGGCCAGTTATGGCTTCCAAAACCCCAATCAACTTCCGGCTACCTGAAGGACCAAATCTCCTTGCCTAAGCCTTCTCAGTTCTTGAGCTCTTTAGGGGAGGAATTTCTCAGTCTTGCTCCCCTTTTGAAGCACATTTATTAGTGGGGATGCAAGAGCAGGTTTTCTATGTGACTGCTCTCAGGTTGGGGGATTACTTTCTTCAGAGGCCAGGCTGGTCCACTCCCAATACTTTTCAGGCAGGCTTATAATAGCTAATTGGGCAGTGGGGAGTTTTAATGGTGAGGGCTAGATTTTGTGCTATTAAAATATGTTTAGATTTGTTTTAAGGCGTTTAAAAAATTTAAATAATTATTTTAATTCTAATATATTTAAGTTTTAGTGCAGTAATTTGTGGTGTTTTTAACTGGTTTGTCTTTTAATCCTTTGTGAGCTGTCTTGGGTCCCGTAATAGGGAGAAAAGTGGGAAGAGAAATTAGAGAGAGAATTTTCCCACGCTCTAAAATGACTGTGCATCTTTTCTACTGACTCATAAAGGCAATAGAAAACCCAAACGCCTTCTTTTTCTACCACATGATTTCAAATCACTCTTCTTTCTTTCTTTCTTTCTTTCTTTCTTTCTTTTTCTTTCTTTCTTTCTTTCTTTCTTTCTTTCTTTCTTTCTTTCTTTC
>JAHTLZ010003468.1:12448676-12468525 GCA_023846285.1 Phrynocephalus versicolor | reverse complement strand
TTCTTTCTTTCTTTCTTTCTTTCTTTCTTTCTTTCTTTCTTTCTTTCCTTGTGCACAGCCCTTATATCTTTTACAGCTTCATAAGAAGCTAAAATTCACAGCTTGCTTCATATATGGAGATAAAGTCACTGGGACAGCACCCAAGACATCTGTTTTAAGGCATGTGGCTCCTTCTGGGATTAAAGAGGTGAGGAATGCAAAATCCTCCATTTGAAGGCAACTTGTATGTGCTGGCAAATAGATCTTTGTTTTATAATATTAACACATGATGAGGAGAGTGGAGGCACTGCCATGTGGGCTGTGGGAAGGGGGGGTTCTTGAATTTGTAGTCTTTAAAAAAGTAACTTTTACACTCTTTGGAGGAGAATGGCCTCCACTTCCCATCTGGGCTTCCAAAGAAATCTCTGAGACCAGCTCTCTTGAAGCCTATTCCATGCTCTCACTAGGATTCACTGAAGTCTATCCCAAGACTAGATCAAACATATGAAAAAACACGGCCTGTTTAACAGTTGTATTTTGCCCTGCAAAATACAAGGTAGGGCCTCAGTCCTTCCACAGTGTTGAGGGTGCGCAGCTGTAGGTTGAGGCTGTTGCTGACTCAGTATGTGCCCTCATTGCAACCTCTGAGTGAAAGTCTGTGCAAGAAACTGGAACGAAAGGGCACGGGGTGAACTGGAGGCCAGCCAGGCTGGGTTGTGTGTCTTCCGAGGATGATGTTGCCTTCAAGGAAACAGGTTGCCTTTGCTAAAAAGGACACATCTGCCTGGCCTAGAAAAATACTAGACGTTGAGTCCAAACACCTGTCCAGAAGACTCACTTCCAGGCCCGTCAATGCTGCATCCAGCCCAGGTCACAGTGCACCCCGGGCAACCAGGAGAAGAGGCAACACAGAGAGGTGGCAGCAGCATCCAGGCAACTCAGGTAAGCAAAGAGAGGTGCACTCCATTGTGTCATGTGGGGGTCGGAACGATAATCGTTGCCATGTGCCCTCAAGTTAATCCTGACTGACGACAACTCTTTCTAATCTAGGGTTCCCTTTGGTACAGAACACACAGGCGTGGTTTACCATTCCCTTCTTCTAGGGGGCCACCCTGGGATGGTGCAGCTTGCCCAAGGCTACACAGGCTGGCTCTTTCTTCTCCCCCAGGAGATACAATGGGGAATTGAATCCCTGACTTCTGGCCAGGTACCCAATTCACTGAGGTATCCAGCCACTTAAGCATAGGCTCATATTCTATTGCCATCAGCAGAGGTAAATGGACTGAAGCCTTTGATCAGCAGCTGTTTGTCACATCATTCCTGCAGTGCACACTTAAATGTGCAACAGGATTTTCAGCCACTTTACTCCCCACCCCTGTTAGCTAACTAGAAAAAGAGAACCATTAAGCATGATTGATTTACAAAACCCTCCATGGCTTGGCCCCTGACTATCTGGCAGAGCGCATTTCCCGATGACTAGACCTGGCCCGACCCACCCGATCCTCCTTGGCCCTCCCGCTCCGGGTTGCCACTCCGAAGGAGGCCCGCAAGGTGTCTACTCGCAAACGGGCCTTCTCGGTGGCTGGCCCAGCAATCTGGAATTCTCTGCCAAGCGAGATACGGCAGGCACCCTCGTTGGCGTCCTTTAGAAAAGCACTGAAGACCTGGCTATTCAGGGATGCCTTTGGCAATTGCTAGGGGAGTACCGAGTCCCCCCCCCCGCCTCTTGCCAATATTGTTTTATCTGTTATAATTGCTATTGTTTTTAATTTTGTGTAAACCATCCTGAGTGCCCCTCGGGAAATAGGTTGCGGTATACAAGTTTGAAAATAAATAAATAAATAAACGTGCAGAATGCTTTTCTATTAACACTCATCAGATATTTGAACTCTGAACATCAGTCCTAGGGGAAACGTTTCCTGAATCCCCCAGGAACATAATGAAGGTGTTGGTTAGCTCAGTTAATTAGGTATTGGGCTGCAGTGCCAGAAGTCAGGAGTTCGATTCCCCATGGTGCCTTCCAGGAGTAGAGCCAGCCAGTGTGACCTTGGACAAGCTGCACAGTACCAGGATGCCCACCCACCCCCGGAATAGGAGAAAAGGAAATCATTTCTGAATACTCTTGATCTTGAAAACCCTAGAAAGGGTCATCATAAGTCAATTTTGGCTCCACAGTGTGCAATTATTATTATTTAGGGGAAGGGAGTGAGGAAAACTACAGATTTCCATGAAATGGAAGACTCACCAGTTGCTTGCACCAGGCACAGCTGAGGTGGGACCGAATGCATGCATGACAAGATGGGTGAGGCTGGCATGAATCTGGAAAGAAAGCAAAGGTGGACATAACCCATTTACTTCTGATTTTAGTTCACTTTAACCTGCCTACTTCCTTACTAAAGTTATTTGCAACAATCATAACATCTTGTGGTGGAGATCTCCACTGTTTAATTGTGTAGTGGATGGAGCAGTGTTTCCTAAACATGCACCGACACACACATCTCTAGAGGAGATAGATAAAATCATCTGTTCATGAATTTTGAGGTAAATCATTCTAAATATATATTTGGTTGATTCAAAGATGGGAAAATTAATCTTTTTGAACTAGAACTCTCAGGATATGGAACCACTGGCCATGCTAGCTGGAATATTTCTGGGATCCTCAAAAGTAATATTCCCCCCTCTCTTGGTTTATTATCTCTTTTATTTTCCTTCACCAATCAAAATCTAAGGGACACTGTATGTTAGGGTTGATTGCAAACCCTAACTTGTAATGGGGCAGGGTCATGGAGGACTGCCATCATGCACTGCATATCCTTGCAAACCCACTAACTACCCTTCAGATATGCTGGACTACAAACCCGTTTGTCCCTGGCCAGCAGTCATTCCCCTGAGGGCTGAGGATGATGGAGGTTGTAGTCTAACATGTGTTGAGGTGACAAGGTTGGAGAAGATGATGCAATGCATTCCATTCATTCAAGACTCAGGAAAACCACTTCTCCATTTTGGATCAATTAATCATGCAAAACTATAGCAGGCTTTTGTTCCAGCCACAAAAGAAGTACAGTGGCTCTTCCAGTTAAACAACACAGGACCATATTACGACGAGTCAAGTGGGCTGCTCCGTACAAAGCCGACAGCCCTAACCTGGTGGTTCAAATGTGTTGGGACAACAATCCAACAATCATCCCCAGTCGGAATGAAGAAGGGTGCGTCCAAGGAGAGGCAGACAAAAATGTTTGCAACATGGCCTACACTCCTCATCTGTACACACACACAAACACACATGCCTTCCCTTTACCGATATTAGGCGTCTCCTCTGCATATCTCATTGGCAGAAGCATCAGAAAAAGCTGCAGTTTCGCAGCCCACCCAGTGAGAAACATGACCTGGAAAGCAAAAGGGGAGCAGTTACTTAAAGTAAAGTCACAGAGAGAGAGAGAGAGAGAGAGAGAGAGAGAGAGAGAGAGATGCAGCAGCACTTTATGCCGTGGTTTTGACTGGCCTGGAAATGGGCCAGTTCACCCCATTAAAATGGATGAAGTGAAGCTGCAGGCAGCAACAAACAGACTTGTTAAGGACAGCTGTGTTTTACTTTTCATCGCGACCTGGCTTCATTTGTCCATACCGGATGCAGCTATCGAACTAGCAAGCTGTACTGTACACCATCATGATAGGAGTGGGGACTCTGGTAAGAGCAAAGGAGTGGGGCTGTGTTTGTATGTCAGCAACAGCTGGTGCACTGACTCCAAGACTGTAGGCAGTCACTGCTCCCCGAATTTGGAGTATGTGACTGTCAAATGTAGACCTGTTTACCTTCTGAGGGAGTTTACTGTTGTTGTGGTGACTGCTGTGTGCATTCCACCGGATGTGAATGCTAATCTGGCATTGGGATCTCTGTACACTGTACAGCATCATCAGCAATTGGCAAGATAAGTATCCTGGGCCCATGCGTATTATTGTTGGGGACTTTAACCACCCTGAACAAAAACTGTGCTCCCCAAGTTTTATCAGCACATGAAATGTGCTACTAGAGGAAGTAAGACATTAGACAAGGTCAACTCAAACATAAAATATACAGCTTCCACACTTGGGCCAGTCAGACCATATGTCCCTGCTTCTAGCACCAGCATATACCCCCCTCAGGAAACGAACTCTTATAAGGACTGTTAAAACTTTTATTTATTTACTCCCAGACAATGTTCCTGAGAGAACAGCTTTCACTCGCTGTCCAAAGAAGGAACGCCTGCTGTGTGCTGGGCACTCTTGGCCAGCCTACCAAACAATGACAATGGTCAGCAAGCGATTTTAGCCAGTAAAAAGTGATTTTAGTCCATATTTAAGTATTTTAAAATACAGTATTTGTATACTGACTATTTTTAGCTTTTAAATAAATAAATAAATAAATTTTAAGAGTATTTTTACCCCACCTTTCTCCTTGGAAAAGGATCCAAGGCAGCTTACAGTAATGAGGGATAACATACAGTCCAGTACAATTAAGACATGTTCAAGTATTGAGAACAGGGAATTGAGGGACATCTTACAGCATTAATAGACAACATTACATTAAAGCTACAAGAAAACGCGAGCAGTTAAAGGGGAGTAAAGTTCCATGTAAAGTTATGAGTGATGGAAACTAACATTGAAAACATAGGCCCTTACTTCACGAGGCGCGGCGCTCCGCAGCGATATTGCCTTCGATTTGAATTCGGAGGCGGTCACGTGGCGGTCACGTGTTCTCGCTTCGCTCCCGCCCCTGTTTCTCAGTACTCACGAGCTGCAGTTTTAGGACCGATTTGAGCACAACCTCACCTGCTCCCTTCGCATTCGCATGCCACTTTTCAACGTTCGTTATTTCCCATCCGTCCTTTAAAAAAATTCCTACCGACGGCGTATTGATGCATCGATACTGGACTGTCAGTTGCAATGGCTCTACTGATTTCAACTGTTTCCTGGCATCATTGGCAGCCCCCCCCGCCGCCGCCGCTACTCGGGGGGAGCCCCACATGGCACAGCCGCCCGCCCTCCGCCGCTTGCACGCTGCCTGCCCCGGGTGCCCTGCTCTGGCCGGGCGAGGCGGCAGCGGCTCCTCCTGCTCCCGCCGCCGCCGCCGCCGCCGCTACTCAAGCAAGGAAGTAACAGCGCAAAGCGATGAAACGATACAGCGATGCATTGATAACCCTGTTTGAATATTTTTTAAAAAAACTTGAAATAAAAGCCAAAAACCGAGACCACACGCCACGTTGGGAGTGAAGCGAGATGCGAAGCGAAAAGATTCCCGGCAACTGGCAGGGGCACCACTCGCCCCGGTTGGAGCATGGTAAAGGGGGCGTGGTCGGGGTGGCATCGCAGCCAAAAAGGAGGGGCGTGCGGACTAAAACGATCGATTCGGACAGAAAAAAAGGCTAGCCGCAAAGCGAGCGGCTCGTGAAGTAACGGCCATAGTGTCAATGCAAACCCATAAGGTTGTAAGTACTGTAGTTATAAACACAAGGTCGATGTGATCCTGTAGATTCATATAAAAGACACATCATAGGTAGGTAGTCCATCATTCAGGGAAATCTTGCCTGAAGAGAAAGGTGTTTGCCTTGAAGGTGCCTCTCGCCAGCTGCAGGATTGCTTTGAGAGAACCAACTGGGATATTTTTGATCATCCAGACCTGGAGGAGCACACAGTGGGAGTCCTGTGCTATATCAAACATTGCAGAGATGCTGTCACTGCGAATCAATGCATCTGGGTTTATCCCAATCAGAAACCCTGGAGAGGTCCAATGCCTGCTGCGAGACAGAAAGAGGGCTTTCAGGTCTGAGCATGTGGAGCTATACAGAGCTGCAAGAGCTAACCTGAAGAGAGGTATTTGACGAGTCAAGATGGATTATAGGCAGAGGATTGAGAACAATTTCAGCAGTAACAACATGAGGCATATGTGGAAGGGGATCCAGCATATCATCAATCATAGACCAAATCTCACTGCTGTCGAGGGGGACCCTGCACTGCCAGAGGAGCTTAACCTCTTCTTTAAGGTGGAGCCTCCGGGGACAGCTGTATTACAGCTACCGGTCCACAGTGGCCCCTCCCTTATTCTGGAGGAGCATGAGGTGAGGTGCATATTGAGGGCTGTGAATCCGAGGAAGGTCGCTGGACCTGATGGCATCACTGGGCAAGTGTTGAAGGACTGTTCAGACCAGCTAGCAAGGGTCTTTACTAAGATCTTTAATCAGTACTTAACACCCAGTCTATTGCTCCACCTTGCCTGAAGTCCTTAATGATTGTCTCTCTACCCAAAAAGTCCACAATCAGAGTCTAAATGACTATAGACGAGTTGCACTTACCCCGGTTATTATGAAGTGCTTTGAGAAACCGGTACGGAGTGACATTATTTCCTGTCTTCCATCTATATTTGATAATTACCAGTTTCAATACAAGGCAAACAGATTCACAGAGGATGCCATTACCACGACCGTCCATACTGTTCTGTCCCATTTGGAGCAGTCAGGGAGCTATGTGAGGTGGCTGTTTGTGGATTTCAGCTCCGCCTTTAATACTATCCTCCCCCACAGACTGATGTCCAAACGAGGGGTCCTTGGATTTTCTAATTCCATCTGCCTCTGGGTTTTGGACTTCCCGACTATCACTCCCAGTGAGTTAGAGTAGGGTCTCATGTGTCTACAGCTCTCAGTCTCAACACCGGCTCCCTGCAGGGCTGTGTGTTGAACGCCCTGCTCTATACCCTCTACACTCATGACTGCTCCTCCATCTACCCTGGCAACATCATTATCAAGTTTGTTTATGACATCACAGTTGTGATCTCCCAAGTGAGCTGTGCCTAGCACAGTCCCTGCCTGCCTTTAAAAAAGCCTTGAAGACCTGGCTTTTTCGTGATGCATTTGGTGACCTTTAATATATATATTTTTCCCTTCCTTCTCTCATTTACTCTATTCTGCCATCTTGTCGAGTATCTTATCTTTATTTTTTGTTCATCAGTATTAGTATAGTTAATTCATTTTATATATTTCCTTGTTTGTTTTTGTTATACTGTTGTATCTTTTAATTGTTGCTTGATTGGTGCTGTTAACCGCCCAGAGTTGCCTTGGAAGACGGGGCGATATATAAATAAATAAATACATACATACATAAATACATAAATAATAGTAAGGCTCATCTTCGGGGGTGGGGGTGAGACCACCTATCGGGACTAGGTGAAGCAGCTCTGTGATTGGTGTGGGGATAACAACTTGGTCCTAAACACCACTAAGGAACTGGTCATGGGTTATAAAAGGAAAAAGACAAACATCCAGCCCCAGTACATTGGCGGGGACTGTTTGAAGAGGGTGGCTGCCTTTAAGCTTCTGGATGTTATTACTGAGCAGGACCTGACCTGGAGCGCTAATACTATGGCTCTGGTACAGAAGGCCCAGCAGAGAGTATATTTTCTCAGACTTCTAAAAGGAAATAATCTAAGTGAGGAACTGCTCTATAGAGAGCATTTTGACATACTCTGTCTGTGCTTGGTTTTCTAGCTGCACAGCTGTACACAGAGAGTTATTTTACTGTACCACAGCCCAAGAGGATTATTGGCCACCCTCCTCCATCTTTGGAAGAACAATGTCGCTCCCGCTATGTTTAAAAAGCAAGAAACATTTTACAGGATCCATCCCACCCTGAACATTGTCTGTTTGCATTGCTGCCTTTAGGCAAGAAGATATGTTGTTGTTGTGTTGTTACAGTTGTGACTGACTCTTCATGAGCCCATGTCCATGGGGTTTTCTTGGCAGGAATACTGGAGTGGTTTGCCAATTTCTACTCCAGGCGCCTATAGCCCCTGGTATTCCCTGGTGGTCGACCATCCTAATACTAGCTAGGCCTGACCCTGCTTAGCTTCCCAGATCAAGTGAGATCAGGTGTGGATGATTAAAATTTATTTATTTATTTATTTATTTATTTATTTATTTA
Organism: Phrynocephalus versicolor; assembly: GCA_023846285.1. Taxonomy (NCBI): domain Eukaryota; kingdom Metazoa; phylum Chordata; class Lepidosauria; order Squamata; family Agamidae; genus Phrynocephalus; species Phrynocephalus versicolor. The sequence continues at coordinate 12,460,596 of JAHTLZ010003468.1, read as the reverse complement.
TTTATTTATTTGATACACTTTTATACTGCTCCATTTTCCATAAAGGAACTCAGGGCGGTTTACAGATTAAAAATATCAGATAAAACAACAATATTGGGAGACATAGATAAAACAGCAATATAAGCAAAAGAGGGAGAACCCTCAGCAGGGTGCAGCAGACAAAAAAAATTTAAGCAGAGATAAGGTCACCATATGCCTCCTTGAAAAGCCTTTTTGAAGGCGGGCAGTAACTCGGAAGAGGGTTCCATAGGGAGGGGACAACAATAGAGAAGGTGCGGCTGTGAGTAACCGACTTCCGCGCCTCCCTAGGAGTGGCCACCCTGAATGAGCATGCCCGCGACAATCGAGTGGACCTGGTCTCAGTTGACCTCTGGGAGATACGCTCTGTCAGGTATTCAGGTCCCAAGCCAAAACGAAGAGACTAAAAGACCCCAGATTTTATCCAAGAGCTGTGGTCACCTTGAATGCTGCTAAAATTTGAGTGCTTAGTTGAATGGTGTGATCCGAGGGAGTTATGATGGATGTGTATGTGTGTTTGGATTCTTCGTTGGTTCTGTTTGTGTCTGGGATCAATGACAATAAAGTTATCTTATCTTATTTCCCTGCAACCATGTGATGTCCTGGTAACTGCAAACCAGCCTGACGTAATCCATGCCTATAGGCATCTTTTTGGGTCCCTTAATGTGGGCAGGATCGCTCTCTTTTGGTTTAGTTCTTTTGTAGGTGATGTCTGGTATCCAACCAAAACAGACCACCCCCCTCAGCAGCAGAATGCCACCCAATCAATTTGAAAAGTAAAAACATAAATAATTGCAGCGTTGTTCCCCTTTACAAAAGAGAAGGGGGGGGGGGTTCCCCTCCTCCCTTTTAAATCCAGCCCTGTATCAATTGAGTGGCAAGCCTATTCAGAGATGTGGCACTAAACATTTCTTCTAAATTGGCAGCTTTCCTCTGCTCCCCATGGGGTGTGGGTGGGGGAGAGACAGGAAGAGAGAAATACACAGGGGAGCTTATTTGTTCAGTTTTTTCTTCTTTCCCTCTAAAGGGAGGAACAGACTAAATAGATGTGCTGTGGTTTCCTGCCCCCAAACTGCCTACTCCTTATAAACAGATGCAAGATTTGCCCCAAATAGCATTGCACAGCTCAAAGGTAACCCATTCAACCCAATCCATGTCAGGACAATTGACTCTCTGGTCAGGCTCTAGGTGTGTGAGAGATTTTGCTTCTTTCTTCACCCAAACAAAAGGATGGTCATCTGATGGCTCTCATCATAGAGGGCCAAAGCTCAATACTTGGATCATTAGCTTAACATGGGAAGATCACAGTTCATGCCCTCTCCCCCTCCAGTTAATCAAATAAGGTAGCCGCTATTGGGGTAAACCTGTCCCTGGAGCCTGTTAAGAGCAGGAACAGCTAAAAAAAACTCACTGTAGTATAAAATCTCGTGTAGAACTTCACTCTCATGCAGGATAGAACCACAGCCAACTCTTAGAAATACACATACTGAGATGTGATGAAGTCACACGGAGCCCCGAACTGTTCCAAATTCCATAGTACAGTACAGTAATACTGTGGTTTATGAGCATAATCCGTTCTGGAAACATGCTTGTAAACCAAAAACATTCTTATATCAAAACCAATTTCCCCATAAGAAATCATGGAAACTCAGATGATTTGTTCTCAGATGATGTGTGTAGTACTATATACTGTACAGTGGTACCTTGTATAAAGGAATTAATTCGTTCCAAATGAAATTATGTTAAGCAAAAATTCCTTTATACAAATTTCCCATAGGAATGCATTGAAAAGAGAGTAATCCCATTTTTATGTTGTACGGATTCACCCCAAATTTTCCCTTTCTCCTGAATTTTTTATGTTGTACAAATTTTATGTTATAGAAACTGTTTGTTATACAAGCGTCCACTGTACATACAAAATGCGAAAATTCACAACAGTTGGCTGGAAGTCCACGTCCACACCATGGTTTACGTACCTGGCTGTGGAATCTGCTCTGCTTGGGACTAACAACTGGATTTTGCTCTGCATTTTTAATGTGACAATAATATAGTGCAATTTGTAGCCCTATAAACACTTGACCAGCTGCCCCATGACTAGAAATGGTTTGAAAAAATAAGAATGTTGAAAACAAATTAAATAAAAATGCAATGATAAAGAAAAATAAACCCCTAACCTGCATGTTCCTGGCTAATGCATGGCAGACATCTACTCCTCTCTCCTCCCTTTGCTTTGGAGGCTGCTGGAGACTTGAATTCCAGGCAATTACTCACAAACCAGCAGGGGAAGGGAAGGAGGGAGAACCACCATTGGGTCCCTTGTGGTCATGTGACCTGCCCCAGTGCTTGTGTATCAAGGCATTGGTTGTTGATCACAGCAAAATTCAGAAGCAATGTTTGCTTGTCTTGTAAAACGCTCTTGAACCAAGTTACTCTTAAACCAAGATATTACTATATCTGACTGCAGATCCAGGGTTTCCCCACTGTGGTTCCAGGAGAAGAATCAGCCTGTTTGGCCTTGGGCAAGCTGCTGAAGGTATGTTTTTGTATCTGGAGAAACTCTGTTTAACATCACAAGAGGTTACAGGAACAAATTTGAAAAAAGCCGACTTATCTGGAAAAAATTCTGGGTCGGAGTCATCAAATTTTCTCCAAGTATGTTTGGAAGATTACTTATTTTGCAAAGTGAAATAATACAGATTTGATTCTAGCATTCTTCACAGTTTATCACTGATTTTTTCCAACCATTTCCTCTTTGCTCACTTTAAAGCTCTCTGTTTGCTTCACAATGTTCAGTGTATCACTGTTTCATACCTACAGTTTCAAGGGGGTGATTGCTCTTGATCATCAACTGAAGTTTGATTTTATATATGCCAAGTTTCTAGCTGAGGTTTCATAAAAAGTAATTTTGTGAAAGCTTGATGGTGGAAGGCTCACAATAGTCAAATTGTTTAATTCTCCGGTGCAAGGAATCAGAATTGATAGAAGAATGCAGTGGACCCTCGTATAACAAACGGTTTGTTTAGCAGAAAATCCACTCAAAGGAAAATATTTCTGTAGATAGGGGGAAATCGCTTAACAGATTCGCCTATGGGCAAATCCGTACAACAGAAACGGTCACAATTAGGGATTAATTCATTTTCAATGCATTCCTATGGGACATTTGTACAAAGGAAAATTTGCTTAAGAGAATTTTATTTGGAATGAATTAATTCCTTTATACAAGGTACCACTGTAATCCATAGCTGCACAAAGCCAAGGCCCCCAGCACATCACAGCAGGTTGGGAAGAGAGAGCCAAAGCAGAAGCCATTTCTTTGAGCTTTTGTACTTGAAGTGGAGCTTTAATGAACTTTTCTTCCCAATTTCAATTATCTTATCTACGTCAGGATATAAGTAGTAGCTTCAAATTTCTTTGGCCACTCTGTGTAAACCATTTGGAAGGCACGTGATACGGATCATTTCTGGATAAAGGGTAAGATAAAAACTTTCCTACTTTCTTGGAGCATTCTGAATTTTAAACAGAGGTAGACCTACATCATTCAACAGACTGAAAAGATCTACCAAAAATTAATGAGTTTGGCTGCCAAGTAAAACCTTTAAAAACTTTAATACACTTAAAAGTTTAAGCTTGCAGCATGTATATCCAATCATGCCATCTTCAGGATATCAAAAACAACTACTCATTAATTGACTAATATTGGTCTACCTCTGTTTTTTTAAAAAAAGAAGTTTAAGTCCCTTGGCTGATTCAGTTATGTATGGAACAGCGCCCGTTACAAGGAGGAGTCCGTTTCCACTTTTTACACAATCTGGGCTGAGTGGTTTCATAGAGTCATGGAAGAGCAGAGCAATACAGTAGTGGGATCATTTAGTTTCTGTAGAGTTTATCATGTTGGAAGAAATTCTTCACCAGGATTGTTACATTTCAGAGTGCCAATAATAATACAGTATTAGCTACATAATATATTCAATTTGCCTCACTTGCTTCATCTAGTGAACTCCATATCTTACTGCTGTCACCTGCAGATCTTAGCCCCCTTCCTAATACAACTTCATATCAGGCATAGATGTAATTTTGCACTTTAGATAGATACATTTGGAACTGAGAGACTGGTGTACTTCAAGAAATTTACAAGGCTACCAATAACTATATAATTTAAGGGGATATTTGAGGTAACCCCCATTGTACAGACATCCCAACAAAATCCCGACCAGATATTTTATTAGCCTCCAGTTCTGTCAAAAAGGAGACATTGCCTACTTTCAGCTAAGGCAAATCTGGCCAAACAATCCATGTTTTGCAGTATCACAATGTTGTTGAATACAGTACTAAAATGCTTTTGGACTGACATCTGAATTTCACATAAATTATAAAACAAAGTATCACTGTCATGACTAACAATCCACTCCCCAAGCTCTTGAACAAAACCTCTTGATTTTACACTCACGGTAACATCTACTTTTAGGCATTTTTGAAACTGTTGGGAGGTTTGCTGACCAAAATAGAACCTTTATTTCAAAATTAAGCAGAAATGGTGACATAACATGTTTAAAAGGTCAAAATCTGACTTTCCAGCGAAAATTAAAACCATGTAATTCTCACTAGATTACTCATAAACATGAGAAATCCTTGCCCTGTCCATGACCTTTTGTGTATCGTAGTGAAAAAGAAATGTATTTAGAAGGTCCCCATAATCTGAGGTTCTAAACTTTAATTTGCTTATTTTATACTTGAATGTTGCACAGTGCTTGTCTCTGCAACCCAAATCTGATGCTCTGGAGAACATAATGAAGGAATGAAAAGCCATTTGCTGTGGGGCTTCAAATCTGCCTTCCCTTTGATTAGACACACCTGTGCTGAACTTTCAGTAAACATGTTTCCAAAAGAAGAACAGAGTATTTTTCTGCTGTCTTCACTCAGAGAAAACATCTTATAAATACAGTACCACAAAACCATATATATATTTTTGCTACTCAGAAATGGAAAAAAGGCTCCACCCTAAACATTTTTACCAAAACCTTCCTAGAAATGGCACATACAGGATATGATTTTTTTTACATTAAAAATAAAACTGTGTGTTTGTGTGTGTGTGTCTGTGTGTGTTTGTATAGTCGGCATGTACCAGTAATAAATCAGAATTCAGTACCACCTCAAAGTTGCAACCTTGGATGTGGTTAGGTAGTCATAGCAGTAGATGACAATTCAGCAGCTTGTAGACTACACTCTGTATACGCTCAGAGGCAGTTCCTTTTGTATGTTTTTTTCCTGTCTTCCCTTTTGAGAAGCAAACCAAACCAACAGCTTCTACTACACAGACTAGCTTATGTCTCAGCAGGCACAGTGTGCAGCCTCATGACCAGACACCTACCTCAGGGTGGACTACACTGCAATTTTACCTCATAGTTAGTGCTGAAGCTGGCATTCCTCCCCCATCCCCATTTTCTAGTACATGGGATTTCCTATTTCAGTCCCAAGGGACAACGGCAGGTTTACTCCAGGGTGACAGTAACAATGTGGTCTCCCCCCCCTCCCTCTCCCTCCCCCCCTCCCCCCTCCCCTCCTCCCCCCCCTCTGAGTTTTGGCAGGTGACATAGTACTTAATTGATATAACAACTTGTGAAACTGCATACCTTAGCTAACAGGGCACTATATTGGAAAATTATAATTAAAAAAATCTTCAAAGACGATACAAGAAGCGCTTGCTTGAGGCAGACATTCCTGCTTTAATATTGTCCACCACCAAAGTATGCCACTACAAATGGACTATGCGCCTCAAGTGAGCACCTCTTCCATCTCCTCCAGTTTCTTAAAATTATTTTATGCTTTTCCAATTTACAAAGTGAAAGCAAAGTCTTTTGCTTATATACCGCCCCATAGCACTTCAAGCACTATCTAGGCGGTTTTATAATTTAATTATGCAGTACTACTATGTCGGAGAAGCACGGCAGTTTCACAAATTGTTATATGAATTAACTGCTGGATCACTTGCGTTTTTAAAAAAGGGCAGAGAAGAGGACAATGATAATGACAAAAAAGATGAGGGATTTATAATCACAACATCAACTGTAGTGGTTTAAGTTGTGGTGTGAACTCTGGCCCTGAAAATTGCCTTGGATAAATAATGACAACAGTGATTTGATTGCTTCAGGATACTTTTAATGAAACGAATCCATTCTGGGACAGCCTCCCGGAACGGCTTCATATACGTTCACTGAGCTGTCCAGCCCGCCTTTATCACTCCACACACAGTGCTCTATTCTCCATTATTTTAGTGCTTATCCAGGCAGTGGCCAATACCCTTCTCTAATTCTACTCACAAGCAAGATACAGTATTCCAAGCAAAGTTACATTCCTGAGAAGAGTAGATGATCTATAAACTCCACAAAAGTCCACCCGTAAATAACTTTGGTGATCATTGGGGCATTGCAGCTTCTTTGTTTTATGTGTGTTACACTCCCAGCGAAGATCTTTCCGAACACGAATCCCGTTTGTTGGTGTTGCCAGCTTTTTGATCCTTGTGGGGAAATGGTGAGGAGTAGGCACTGCAATGTCCATTATTAATTTTCCCACTACCATTCTGTTATTGGGAGGGAAAGGAAATTAACTGCTTATTTCCTCTTATCTTTTTATTTTGCTTTTATTACACAATAAAAGTGTTGGCAAATCTATGGCAAGGGCATGCAGAGCCCTTTCTGTGGGCATGCAACCTCATCCCCTCACAGCCATTACACTTCCCCCTCTGCTCAGAGCGTGCCACTGTGCTCCGTGCAGAGAGCCAGGCAAAGGGGAGGTAGAGGTTTATGGGCTCCTTCATAGCCCCAGTTTACTCTCCAGCCACGCCGCTTTTGGGATGCCCAGAATGGCATGGTTGAAGAGTAAACGAGAGCTACAAATGAGCCCACAATCCACTGCCACTCCACCCTGACTAGCCGCTGCCTCCCATTTGCCTGACTCTCTGCACGGAGCCGTTTTGAGACCACCAAAATGGGTCTGTGAAGAGACCTGGGTAAAGGGGATGCAATGGTTTGTGGAATCGTTGTAGCCCCCTTTACTCTCCAGCCACACCACTTTCGGGATGCCCAGAATGGCATGGTTGAAGAGTAAACGGGAGCTACAAGTGAGCCCAGAAGCCACCGCCACTCCACCCTGACTTTCCTGACGGTGGAAGGTAAGAGAGGCTATTTAAAGGTCCTCTCTTCTGACTAATTCTAATTCCTGAGGCGGCCCTCAACAGGAAGCAATCAGGTGGGTAGAACATGTGGCTTTCATTAACAGTGCCTTGAAAGCATTTTGTCACCCTTTTTACACGGAACAGACTGCCACTCTGATTGCATTTTACTTTAAGAAAAGAAGCACAGGGTTTCACGATTTCAGCCTGCTTCATCAGCCTGCTTGAAGCTTTAAGCAATTTGGAAGTTACTTCACATTCTTCTTTGTTCCACAACTAGCTTTGTACTGTGACAGCGTTGATCACAGTCACATGGGTTTGTCCCTGTTTCAGTGTTCCCATAATTGTGATAACTTGTCTCATGACAAGTGTTACCTCACGGTTTTGTACCGTGACAAATACTGAATTTGTCTAGCTTCCTTTTTCCTTTTGGGGGGGGGTTAAACATTCTTTTTCGATATTTCGCTTCTGAAAAGTCAAAAAACAAAACAAAACCCGAACACCGTTTTCTGAGAGAAACGAATGTTTTGTTGCATGACAGTCATTACTACACGGTGTCTTTCTCGGAACAGAAAGCAGGAACAAAGAGTGACAAGGGAAAACCCTACCCCAGCACCAGGTACAGTATTGTCGCGCTTAGCTCCCGTTCTGGGGACGTGGTCGAGACAAATTTCAGTAGTTGTGCGACGGACGTGAAGTAACATTTTTTGTACCGCTCCTAAGTGCAACACTAACAGAGACAAAACGGACGTGAAGTAACCGCTATCTTACATCTCAAGCCAGGCCATCCATCCTAAACTTTGCCTTTAAGGTGCTGTGACAGCTTTCCTTATTTTTGTTGCAATATGGCCGCAGAGAAGCAAAAATGGTTGAAAGTTAGTCTGGGTGTGAAAGATAAGGCAAAGAAGCAGATGGAAAAAGAATTACAATTTATCTGTAAAAAATGATGATGCTGTGTTTTAAACTATAAGTGACAACACACACAAACACACACATGCCCCAAAAGGGAACTCTTTATGAACTCATATGCCATCAAAAACAAAAGAGTGTCGATTTAAATTCCTTTAAGTTGTGAATAATCCCTTTGGCTTCTTTTAGCACTGGGAAATACCCCCATATCACCATGACATCTCCCCATTGTAGAGAAATCAAGATTCCTACCATTTAAAGTTGCACTCATCTCTGTTGCATTGGCTTCTTTCTACAGACACCCCCCTGCCATTCCCTCCCTGAAGATTTGCATACATTTGAGCACACGGTCCTAACCGTTCACACCTGCTGTGGAGAAGCTTCCATGCAAGGAAGAGAAGCAACGTTGTTTTTCAGACATAATAGGGGAAGAACCTACGTGACAGTGTCATGGTGATGGTGTCACAGTGGGTTGCTGTGCACCGAGTAATGAGGTTCTGCAGCTTGTTGGTTACACTAAAAATAATACTACAAAATGTGTTGATGTGATACTACAGCAAGGGTGGGTTAGTGGTTGGTTAGATTTGCTTTGATGCCGTTGTTGTTGTACTAAAAAAACCTCAAGGTTCTCCAACGAAATCCTGGTGCAGACTGAACCATTTCACATGACCCCTAAGATCCGCTGGCCACTTAAATTCGGACCAGAGATCTTGGGGGTTCATTGCTCTTTCTGCGTCCCCACCCCTCTGCACTTCCTTGCTCCTGTCTGTGTGAGGGGAGGGAGGAAAAAATGCAGGCTCACCTCCGAAGTCGCCCGGAGCCCCGTCATAGTCCTGATTCCTTCTCTTCTGTTTGTTTGTTTTTTTTTGCTTCCCGCCGGCGGGAGGCAAAAAAAAACAAACAGAAGCGAGGAGAGCCCCGCACTCACCAGATTAAATCTGGACCTGGGGATTTTCACCCTCCTAGAGCAGGTACAAGAAAAGTGTGCTGGGCCGCGCTTAGGTGGGTGTGGTCGCACTTAATTTCCTGCAAACTCCAGAGCTGGTGGGGTAACAATTGTAAGCTCCGGAGCTGGCAGCCATTTGCTGCGGAGTTTAGGGGTCGTGTACAAATAACTAGAGAGAAAGAGAGAGAGAGATTTAATGAATTCTGAGCTCTGGAAAGTGTTTTGTGTACCAGAAATGATTGGTAATCACAGAATGCAGAAAAAAAGAGTTAAGGCTTGGGGAAACCATTGGGAAATCAATCAGCAGTCTTTGCTTTGCTGATCTATTAAAATTGCCCAGAGATCTACCAGTAGATTTAAGTCTACCTTCTAAGTTCACCTGACCATAAACAAGACCACCTCTAAACCCTTAGAAAAGCAAACATTTTTGTGTTTCTCCTACTATAATTAAATCTTGGCATTTGACCTATGATACTCATTATATCAACAGCAAAACATTTCTATCTGAATAAATCTTTAAGGGATTGTTTTATTATGAGAAAACATGGAAAGATTTGAAAGAAAGGGAGTTTTTTTAAAAAACTAAAAACAGATGATCCAGAGAAGATTAGACAGTTTTTTTTAATGTAGTTGGATATGAAATGTACATGCAGTCAGGAAAGCTGACAGGAAAAAAGGAAGGGTTTAGGAAAAACTGGGCACATGCCTCAAGGAGATAGCATTGGAATGGAAATATAGACAAATTTGTGGTTTCAGGTAGTTCTGAAGAAGTTTTGCAAGCATTTAAAGCAGGGGTGACCAAACTTTTTCTAAGGAGGGCCAGATTTGGTGGCTGAGAATGTGTCAGGGGCCGGAAGCACAGGGAGCCGTGGCCACAGGTCGCCCCTTGGAAGAGGCAATCTGTGCAACCTTGGACGCCCCCCAAGCTCCTCAGCAGTGGCAACGGCTCGCCTGCCAGCCCACCCCAAAGGTCCTTGGAGGTGGCAGAGGCCCGCTGGCCTGCCCACCCCAACACATTCCCCTGCGGTGCAGGTGGCGGCAGACCGCCCAGCCGCCGAAGTTTCCCAGCGGTGTCAGTGTTGGCAGAAGATTTTTAAAAAAAAACATGGGGTGAAGGAGGAGGAGGGAGAGGCGGGCCAGCCAGCCCCGGGCCACTCAGAATGGCCTGACGGGCCGGATTTGGCCCCGGGGCCTGACTTTGGGCAGGCCTGATTTAAAAGTTATTGTCAATCTGAGGAGGGGAACTATGTTTGAGATATTCTAATTCTAAGAGCAGAAATTCAACAACGCAGCAGGTGCAAATAGTTTTCTTCCTGAACTAGGGCATGTTCATAAATGAATCATCACTGTATAGTGAATAAGAGCTCTTGTAAAAAAAATAACCAATAATACAGGGTGTAAGCAAACAGTAAATAACGTCCTGTGTTCACTCTCGACCAGAACCGCCTCCTTTTTTCCAAGTGTGCAGAGTCTGCCAAAACATTGGTGCCATTGGAAAAGCTGCTTTTAATAAAACATGAAGCTAAAGAGGATGGAGTCACCTGCTCAAAAGCTTAATTCAGTAGCTGGTGTTGACGGGATTTAGTGAGTGAGTCATGTTATCACACACAACTAATGGCTTAGAGAAACACTATCAAATCACCTCTGTGCTTTTCAGGAGCCCATTCACACTTTATGCTGTTAGTTCTCAAATGTATGTGCATTCTTAGAAGACTCTACCGGCATGAATCAGGCCAAGATCCCCAGGAAAGCAGTACAGTATTATGTAAGCATATTTTAAAGCACTTAAAATGTGCTTAAAACCCTAACCCCATGGCCAGTCTCTCTGATAGTCATTTTCATGCTTAATATTTCTTCATTCTTCCCATTAGAAAATAAATAGACATGCATTGGATCAAACAGTGGGGATCAGTTTTACAAGCATTTTTGGATTAGGAAATTCTGTATCAAATCCATTGTATATTCACTTTACAGAAATGTAACAGACTTGAAGAAACAGATATAATAGTACTGTATATGTGAAACGTTGATCAAACTTAATATTGTTTATACATATTAATTTAATATGAAAGTACTTATTTGAAACCGGGATGTCATTATAATTAGGACCCACAAATTCACAGTACTGTAATTGTAGTGCATTGAAGACTTTATAGACTCGAGACCATTCCATCAGACCCATGAAATATTATTCTCAGATGACAGATCAGATACATCACAAGACGGTGACATTAAAAATTACTGACTGAATTTACATTCCCCCTCCTTTTCTTTCCGTATCCTCTTTTCCCTTTGTGTCCTTGCCTCTGTAAGACCCTTTCCCCCAAAATAATCTATTACACTTGCCAGATCAAGAGGAAAACTGGACAAACCATCTGTCATATCTGCGTTGGTTTGGATTTCTGCCTTGAGTAAGGAACTGGATTTGATGCCCTTATAGACCCTTTCCAACTCCATGATTCTATGCTGGTATTTTTATTTTTTTAAGAACAATGCCATGTAAAAGAAGTTAAGAAGCATTCAAACCAACACCTTTCTTTTGGAACTGCAATGAATAGATAAGCTAGTGGTTGAAAACCTATGGCTTTGCGATGCATACTGAAGGCAAGCGGCATAACATTCTGTCACTATTAGATGGCAATTAACAAATTGCTACTGGGATTCTAGGGTATATACACTTGTCTGCTTGACATGTGCTTATCACTCCCTTATGGGAACTGTTAATTGCTAACTAGAAGGTACAGAAAGTTATGATACTGGGCTTCTGCATTCATAACAGCATATCAGCCAGTAATATATATAGTAAAACCAGAGTCTGCTGTTGCCGGGTGGAGAGAGAGAGAGAGAGAGAGAGAGAGAGAGAGAGAGAGAGAGAGAGA
>JAHTLZ010003468.1:12437825-12448666 GCA_023846285.1 Phrynocephalus versicolor | reverse complement strand
AGAGAGAGAGAGAGAGAGAGAGAGAGAGAGAGAGAGAGAGAGAGAGAAGCAACCATTTTAATCTTGGTAGGGGTAATATCGTGGGAAACAATTGCCGTGATCTTGGGTTGAAAAGAAGACTTACATATGTAGATCCATCTGACACCCCCATTGCCTCAGTGTTTCATTTTTATTTCTTCAAAAAATGCTCATTAATCTGTGTCATGGAGCATGCTCCAACTTGACTGGGTTGTTCTGGGATTTATTTATTTCCCCACTATGTTTTTCTTCTAAAGATTTTGACATTTTTAGCAAGGAAGTAAATAAACAACGTAGTACTGCATTCCTTGAGGTTTCTGTAACTACAGACAGCTTTCCCCTTGGCTTAGTGCCATTCTGACATCAAGAACAACATGTGAGATAGTTCTTCTGTTGAGTTTGTGAACATAGAGTATTGTTCAACCTCTAGTGAACTTGCAGGATCAACTTCTAGTGAACTTGCCCTGTTAGAAACTGACCACAGCAAGCACTTTGTGTATCAGCAGGCTTGACCAAGTTTGACCAAAGCACATGATAAAACAGTAAGAAAGTTTGTGATGTTTCCTCTTTGGATTTTTAAATGTTTTTCCTTCCCTCCCCGTTCTCACAAAGCTTAATTCTCTCATTCATTATTTTGTGACAAATACCTAATTTATCTAACAAGGGAGAGATTGCAACTCAGTGACAGAACATATGGAGAAAGTCCCAGGGTTCGATCCTGGCACCTTTCCTTGTAAAGCTCTCAAGAAGCAAGTTCTCAGCTACTGTCGCTCAGAGCAGGCGGTCCTGGGTTCCCACCCATTTCAATCATCTGTCCTCTTGCTCTCTCGTCTTATCAATGCCCAGACAAAATATCCAGAGCACAGCCTCAGGATGGCAAGTTCACATGTTCCCAGGGCTATAACTAGGGTTGATCCCATACACCAGGCCAGAGTGGGTGGAAGCCAGCCCCATGTGCATCAAGTGCTAAAATTTGTAGATATTACTGTGCTTGTTGCTAATGATCCATTCAGTTATCTACTCAAACTCACATCTGGAAAAGGAGTGAGTGAGACTGGAAATGCCTTCTTTTTCTCTCCTCTGCTTGGCTTTTTTTCAACATCTGTTGTTTGGTTGAGCTTAATTCCGATAGATGCGTAAATGTTAAACGCTGCAGGAAGAACAAGGGTGTGGTCACGTGGGGCTTTAGATCATATTTTGGAGGGCTGACACCATGCACTGGTTTGTTCTATTCGACAGTGACCAAACAATGTATTGCAGATTGCAAACCAATTCAACCCTTATATGTTGTCAATTTGGCCCTTTGGGGACAGGTAATATGGCTGTTCTATTTCTGGAGCTGACTGGTGTCACTGGGACCAAAGAAAATGGTTGATTTGAAGGTTCCATTTTAAAATAATACCCTAGAGGTGACCATTTCCAGTGTGTTCCACTGCAACTTTTATGTCCTCTTCTGATCATACCCAAAATAATCACACCGGGGCTGAGTGGTGAGTTACATTTTTATGTCATAGGTATTGAGGTTCCTGTCATGGTTAGCGAAGACTGTCTTGTATGCTTCTCATATCTCCTGGATGCTACTAACAATGCTACTGAGATTCCTCCCTGCGACTCTGAATGGAACACTAATTAACAACCAGAAATATATAACTTCCGTGCCTCAGGATCATGACTCACTTTAATAGGAAGGCTTTTTTCTCTCCATATACTGTAGGTTACACAGGTTCAATGGCAAAACACAACATATTCTCCCCCATGTGGGGCATGGTTTAATTATAACGCTTCAGGTCACAATGCCATAGAATGGGTCCACATATCAGTCTACTTTGTTGTGGAGTTGACATTAAAATGTGGCTGTGGAACTAAAATGTTGCAACCTCATCCATCTCTTTCGGCTAAAATTTTGGAGCTTAAAATAGCATGGCAGTTTGAAGTTTCCACTCGAGAGGTGAGTAAAACAGGCACCTTTCTGCCCACTAGCCGTGTGAGCCTCTCAAGCACAAACAGGGGGGTTTGATGGATGGTAGCCCAAGTGGACCCATGCAGTCACTGAGGCTTTCCCCCTCTCCTCATGATGTACACAGTGCTAAGAGTATATGCTACTCTAAATGCAGATCATTTGAAGAATGGTCAAAGCTGGCATGATATTAAAATCATAGACGGGAGAAATACAAATACCAGAACATGATCTTAGCCCTTCTTCAAATGGCATACAGTAACCCCCCGCCGATCGTGGGGGTTAGGGACCCACCCCAAGCGCGATGCACGAAAATCCGCGATATGCCGAAGCAGGTGGGGTGGGGGGTGATTGTGCGGCGTACCACGCGGCAGAGGGATCTTACCTCCCGCCGCTGCCGCCGCCCACCTACGCAGCCCCAAGGCTTCTCCGGGATGCATGGGAGGGCCACGCGGAGCAACCCCCCCCCCCACGGTTCCGGTACTGTGGTTCCATGATGTAGTGGTACCGCAATACCGGAACTATGAAATGGCGGGGGGGTCACTGTATTTATAAACTGACAAGAGAGTAGGACTGCAAAGAAATACTTTAAATAGGGTAGATTTTGCATTTTCCAAGAAAAGGCAAATGAGAGAACAAGGAGTGACCAACTGAACGTGACGGGAAAACATGAATCCCCTCCTAAAATATGGAATAAATCCTATGCAATCTGATAGAAGAACTATTGAGATGCAAGAAAGGCGAGAGGGCTGGATTTTTTTTGTCACAAACTTGGAGTCACGTTCCCCTTCTTGGCAAGGGGTTCACTGAATAATCTTGGCCAAGTTGTCTGAAAAATGGACACAACTGGGAACTATTTTACAAGTACATAGGAAGGCAAAATAAAGAACTACAACCCACAACACATGAAAGCAAAGCAAAGCAAAAGCAAAGTGTTCTGCTTATACACCACCCCGTACCACTTCAAGTAATCTCTGGGAGGTTCACAGTTTAATTACAGTATGCAGGCTACACATCAAATATGTTAATACATTTTAAACAGAATAAATTACACAGGGAGATTTTCTGCCACAAGTAGCCAAAAACACACCCACACTCCAAGGCAGCGTATGTGAAGCTGCCTACAGAGGTTGTGGACTAGTCAACGGTTTTGCATTCGGTATCTAAGAATATAAAAATAGTCGTCGTCGTCGTCGTCATCATCATCATCATCATCATCATCATCATCATCATCATCATCATCATCATCATCATCATCATTGTGCCCCAGATATAAACAAAATATGAAAGAAATATAAGATGACTCAAGATTGCACGAGTCAAAGAACAAACTTTATAAGGGTGTGTGTGAAGAACAGTTTCCAGTCTGTACCCCCTTAAAAACGTGTCTGCCCACCAACCACCCCAGGGGGGCATACGGTCCCCGATTGAGAATGGCTGCTTTAGGGAAATGGACTTCACGACGACGCCAGAAATATTACTACTACAACTTTGCATGGACTGCCATCCATCCACCTTAATTTTGAGTGTACATACCTTGAAATATGACAGCTCCATTTGTCTACCATGTTTGTAGAGGCTTGTCATTCATCAATTAGTCCAATTTTGTAAAAGTTTGATAAATACATGATTACTTGCAAAGTGCCTGAAAACCCCACAAGGTTTCAGTCTCAATGATGATCAAAGAAAACGGTACAAAAACCCAAGGGACGGAGGGAGCGTAAGAAGCGAGGAAGAGCTATTTGAAGTGCTGAATGAATGTCTACCAACACACCTGGTTTAAAGACAGGAAATATCCCTTCCTTACACCTTGCATGGTTAAGAACCTATCTGTCTGTAGGCTTTGTTTGCCAAACTTTTTTTTAGTCAGCCAGGGGGGGTTGGAGCAAGAGCTGCACTCTCACTGCACAGATCTGAGCAGGTGGGAAACATTTTCGTTCCCAGTTCCGATGGACCTTGGCCTGCTCTTGAAAGGCACAAGGGCAGAACAAGCAGTTTCCTATGGAAAGGTCACCACCACCACCACCAGCAGCTTTCTTTTCCCTGGTCTGTTTAACCACCTTCCCCGCTTGTCACATTTAACCACCTTCCCCGCAGTTCAAGATGAAGCACTGCAGTGCCTCGCCGATCAAACAGGTAGTCAAAGAGATCAACAACAGACCTGGCCTGAAGCTTTCCGCGCCAATCCCCAGGACCTGCGCAAGCAGGAACAAGGCAGCTTCTTCTCGGGGGCCGCGCTCCAGCTCAAAGGAGCAGCGAGCAGGCAGGCCAGGCACTTCCTCTGCTTTGCTTTGCACGCGAGTGACTGAATGAGTGAACGGCACTTTGCATACATCTTTTATTTCTTCTGAAGGCTGAGAGGAAGCCCAAAGGTCGTGCCGTGGTTGGAGAAGTTGCAGGTTGGACGGCCAGGAGGGCAAGCCACAGAGAGAACCAGGAACTGACGTGGAAGCTAGGAGAGGAGAAGACAGGGGACGGAGGCCCCTTGAATGGGAGAGAGCAGATAAAGCTTTTGGATAAACAGAAGCGCCTGCTATTAGGTTGACCCCAGTATAGGGTGGGGAGGGAAGAGTAGATGCCTCAGGCAATAAAGGCCACACCATTGGCCACTAGCATGCATGCACACAAACATGCACACGCGCACACACACACATACACACACACACACACTTGAGCTCCCCTATTGCCTTCAGGTCTCCTGCATGGTGTCCCCCTCAGAAGTGTCCAGGCCATATTTTGTTCCCAGGCCACTTGGATTGTCCCGGCAGAATGACATGTCCTTCACTCAGATAGCAAGATGACTGGCGACGACCCCATGCTTCTGACCTGGAGCAGCAGCAAACAGAACTGCTGTCAAACAGCACAATGGCTGTCACTGGTCCAGAACCTGGAAAGCCTCTCTGTGTTAGAAGGATTTGTCTGGATGTGCCTGGGTTAAAAAAATTTATTTACACAGGTCATGGCTCTGTTGTTACCAATATAAAGATGTGTGCTTGTGTAGGTGGCTGGAATGTTTAGCGACTTAAGTACAGCGCTACCTCAGCTTACGGTGTTAATCCATTCCAAAGGCATCTTCGGATGTCAGTCAAGTTGTAATCAAACAGTAGTTTCTCACAGGAATGCACTGAAAATCAATTAATCCATTCTGGAGGGAATGGACTAATAGGTTTTCAGTGCATTCCTGTGGGAAGGCTGTCTTAACCCCCCACCCCCCTCAATCAAGGGCAGGGTAAGGCTGCTTTCTGCAGCCCCACCATACAGCTGATTTTGACAGGTTGGCTCTCACAAAATAAACTCAGGGTGAGGGGCAGAGAGCAGCCTTTGGCTGCTCTTGATTGAGGGAGAAGCCTGGGTGCCTTGTAAGGGAAGCACTTCTTGCAAGGCACCTGGGCTGCCCGAAGTTCCATTGTTCCTTGGGAATGATGCAACTTCGGCCAGCCTGGGCAGTTTGGAAGGGAGGCATGATGGCTACCTCCTCCTCCTTCTTGGTTGCTTCAATCTCTTTTGCAGAGATGGAAGCAACCAAGAAGGAGGAGGAGGTGGCGATGGGCAGCAAACACTGCTCTCTGCTCTGCACAACAGCTGACTTTGACAGGTCAGACCTGTCAAGTCAGCTGTCATGCGGAGCAGAGAGCAGCATTGGTAAGTCATTATTCGGTTGTCAAAGCAGCCGCTGTATCTGGTTGCAGATATAGAAGGTGTGAGTTCATTTCTCCCATTTTTACTTCCCAGAAACACAGCCAGCCTGTGTGGGCTTGGGCCAGCTTACAGTCCCAGGGCAACCCTAGAAGAAAAGGGTGAAAATTACCTCTGAGAATGCTCTACCTGAGATACCCTGGAAGGGTTCACCATGAGAACTGACTTGACCCCACATGGAATGGGAATAGGAAATGGGCAGAGCCAAATGTTAATTCAGGGGGTTTGTTCTCCTTTAGAGTGAACAATCTTGTGTTTGCTCATTTATTTATTTCCTGTTTATTTCTTCTTACTTACTACTTTTATACATCATCTGACTAGAAAATGCCCTTGAATCCTTTTACAAAATCAAAACAGGATCAAATCTCAGCACACAGATTTAGTATCAAAGCTTTGAAAGGTTAGAATATTGAGAGACAACAATAAAACTTGAATTAGAAAAGACATAAGTATTCTTTTTTTGGGGGGGGGGGGATAAAGGACTGAAAATCTACCAATATACCTAGTCTTTTCCTTCCTGTTGTCTCAGCTTCCTCCATGAGAATGCCAGTCAGATCTCCCCAGTGAGGGCCAAAAACGTATTTGACAGCATCTTGGTTTGGAAGGATACTGCCCAGACCAAGACCAGCATAAAGATTTTAACAAAAGGAGGAGGAAAGTGCTGTGAAGGAGCTTTGAGATGTCCAATGGCACACAGTAAAAGGGCAGCACAAAAGGCAGGGGTGGCCACTTTGCCAGTTTTAGTGAGGCTCACCACTTTGATTCACTATATTTATTTATTTTAAAAATGTGAGCATATTTAAATTAAAACATGCAGGCTTTTAGACCCTAAAAACTCTTCTGCTTTCTGGGAGCATAATAAAAAGTAGACCAATCCTAGCCAACAAATCTAGATCCTCTTTGGGATGATGCATTCCCTTTTTTTAAAGTCCTATTCATTGTGTTGGAATTTAGTAGGTTATGAAGCTGGAATGGAGTCCAGTGAAGAAGAGATGGCTTGCCTTCCAGTTTCCCCTGATGGCCTCAAGAGTGGCAGTTGGTAGCTGAAACAGGGAGGGATTTTCAGCGGGGAATGGGTTGGGGGCAGGGGGAAGGCGTGTAGACTTGGAGCAGCCCTAATCTCCCCACCCCAGCTTTCTTGTGCATTAATGGATTAATGGGAGATGCACACAACAGCACCTCTGATATGGCCCGGCCAGTCAACACTGCATTCCTGAGTGTAAGTCATTACTGATGGGAAGGAGGGACACTGTGTTATCACTTTTAAATGGGTTGTCGAACTGGGACCCCTATTTGAAAGAATTGTTTTCGATAGAATGGGACTGCTCTGTGCCATATTTGGAGAAATCTGCATCCTCTTCTGTCCCCACACCCCATGCAATCTTATTAAACACAAATTATATCTCCCCGAGAAACTACCCTGGACAAAAGTATATACTTTGTTGGTAATACTGAGTCCTTGCACTTTGATAAAGAAAATGGAAAACAACTATACATGCATGCTTCTTGGTCAGCAGCAATGGACAATTTGTTACTTGGATATAAAGACAGTGCATTATCAAAGCAAGATTAGAGTCTAAAGAAAAGTGGCAAAAAAAAATTCTCAAGGAAACTTGAAATATATGAACCAGATAAACCATATGGATTAAGCACCTCCATGACTAAAGTCAGCCTTTTTTCACGAATGATATTCCAGGCTTCTCAGTGGATATGTATTCATCAGTATACGAGTTGTATATAGTATAAATATGTATGTAGCCTTGAAACTTTTTTTTGCTTCCCTGCTGCTGTGCATATTTCAGTTTATATGGTTTGGATATTATAAACCTTCATACTGTATAAACAGAAGTAGTTTATAAGAATATATACAATATTGTGTTTAGTAAGGTAACACGGCTTTAGTTTACTTGGTTGCTGAGTGAGAAATCAGGTACAGCATAGCAAAGAAAATTAAGCAGGAATATTTTCTGGTTGCAATAAATTATTCACAAAAGGAAGTACATTGGAGTTCCCCACACACATACACAGACACACATATTTTCCTCTGCACTTTTCCCAGCAAATCAAATGAGAGTACTTTACATCATTTGTGGGGATTCCTGTGGTTTGGCATCTGGGAGTTCTCCTGGATGGAGCAGTAGTCTAGATGGAGCGGCAAATCTCAAGCTTGGCCAGGATGGTTTCTCACCCCCACCCCACCCCGGTTATGACTGATTGCCCAATGAGGCCCCTATCTGGACAGGAAATTCCTAACAACGTTGGTACATGCACTGGTAATCTCATTACTGTAATGCTTTCTACATGGAGCTGCCCTTTAAGACAGTAGGGAAACTTTAGCACATTGGTTCTCAACCTGTGGGTCCCCAGATGTTCATGGACCGCACCTCCTAGAAATCCCTTCCAGCACAGCGAATGGTGGAGACTTCTGGGAGTTGCAGTCCAGGAACATCTGGGGACCCACAGGTTGAGAACCACTGCTTTAGCAGGTACAAAGCACACCAGCCAGGCTGATTTCAAGGGTAATTTGACCATGTTATCCCAACTGCACTGGCTCCCACTGTTTATCGATCTGACCTCTCAATCATACTCCGAAAAATGTTTGTGTCAAGTAGTTTTGACTGAGACGTACTGAGTCACCCAAGGACACCAAGAAGGCTTATTGTGACCAAGACAAAATGTTAACTTTTCTTTCCCTGCACAAAGTCCAGTCCTCTTTCAAGGTACTGGCTCTCTCAGCTGCTTTATAAATGATACCAAGGCTAAAATATATTGGTAGACAAATAATGATTCGTGTGCTTAAATTATGTACAGTATTATGAAAACTCCACGTTAATGAGGATACGATACAAATTTGTACCATATGCAAACTGATCTGTTCAATTTATACAATAGGCACATCTGGCTGCCCAGATTTCAAATGCAGCACTCGCAATTCCAAACAAGGACAAGATATTGTTGCCAGGAAAAGCAGCCTTTCACCTCTGTTCTTCTGTAAGGATTTCAGCTAAGCTCGGAGAGAATAGGAAGCTGGAAGGAGGTGTCCAATGAAGCCATCATCCCAAAGTCTCTGCACTTAACACTCTGTGAACCCCAGTTCCGTTCCGCCAGTGGGAGGAGGTGCAGAAGCTGCTGCTGCTGCTTGGCCCCATTCAATCAGAATTTGGGGCGGGGGTGTCTTCCAGACAATCACAGCTTGCCTGATTCTGCAATATGCAGAATGGCATGGATTTTCTTTCCCAAGTCGGCAGGAGAGAGGAATTAGCCAATCAAGTACATGAGCAAGTGTACACATTTCTAAATTTAAAGGGGAAAGTCAGAGACATGCTTAGCAAAACTTGGCATTATTTTTTTTAAAAAATAAGGTCTAAAAATATTTAACTAACAGTTAAATAGTGGTCCTGTTTCCTGACCTGAAAACAGCTGGATAGTTCAGGAGTACGGATGGGCACGAATTTAAAAATTGCTTAAAACATCACTAATTCATTGATTTGAATTCATATTTGTACTCTTTCCCAGCAATGAATTTTTAATTCATTGCTTTATTGGGCTATAAATCAGCCCTGAAAGCATCTAGAGACACCAAAAGTGGAGAGATGCTTCCGGTGATCCTCTTCTAGAAGCTTTGCATGTCTGGTGAAGACTGGGTTTCAGACATTCAGGTTATACACCCACAAATTAGGCCCCACCTTGGGTTTTTAAAGAGAACAATGTTATCAGGAAAAAAATCATAAAGTTGTTATTGGGTTGAATTGAAACACATTCCATATTCCCCCCCCCTCCCAATTTGTGCCCATCTCTAATCAGATGTCTAGGTCTCTGGCTGCAGAGCCAGAGGTTGGGGAGTTCAATTCCCCTGTGTGCCTCCTTGACAAAGGTCAAACGTGATTTCCAAGATTCTAAAATGATTAAAACCTTCTACAAAATGAAATGCATTCTCTAAGTTTTGGTTTGGTTACATTACAGAAAAAAAATTTGCACTTCTTTGTAGCAGTATACATTTGGATGAGTTTTCCTTTTAAACCTGTGCCTAATTCTGCGTAATGTATGATATTCATCTTATCCATTCCTCTGAATCCAAAACAATTATATCCCCATCATTTAATTTGTTACATAATTTCTCACTATGCTTAAGAACATAAGAAGAGCCATGCTGGATCAGGCCAAAGGCCCATCTAGTCCAGCTTCCTGTATCTCACAGCGGCCCCACCAGATGCATCTGGGAGCTCATGAGACTAGATATCTGTCTCCTGATACCACTCTCCTGCATCTGGCCCTTGAAGTACCCTGGTTTTAAGCCTGGAGACTACACATCTCCATCATGGTCTGTAACCTGTGATGGACTTTTCCTCCAGGAATCTGTCCAGTCCCCTTTTGAAGGCATCCAGGTCAGATGCCATCACCACATTGTGTGGCAGGGAATTCCATAGACTTACAACGCGCTGGGTGAAAAAATATTTTCTTTTGTCAGTTTTTACTCTCCCAGCCCTCAATTTGAGTGTATGTCCCCTAGTTCTGGTATTTTGGGAGAGGGAGAAGAGCTTCCCTCTATCCACTTTACTCATACCCTGCATTATTTTGTATGTCTCAATCATATCCCCCCTCAGGCGCCTTTTTTCCAGACTAAAGAGGCCCAAATGTTTTAGCCTTTCTTCATAAGGGAGGTGCCCCAGCCCACTAATCATTTTAGTCGCCCTCTTCTGCACCTTTTCCAGTTCCACTATGTCTTTCTTGAGATGCGGTGACCAGAATTGTACACAATACTCCAGGTGGGGCCTTACTATTGTTTTGTATAATGGCATTATAATGTTGGCTGTTTTATTTTCAATCCCCTTTTTGATAATCCCTAGCATGGAATTGGCCTTCTTCACCGCTGCCGCACATTGGGGAGACACCTTCATGGAGCTGTCCACCAACACACCAAGATCTCTTTCCTGATCCGTCACGGATAACTCAGAGCCCATGAGTTGATAGATGAATTTTGGATTTTTTGCCCCAATATGCATTACTTTACATTTGGTTACATTAAAACGCATTTGCCATTTCTCAGCCCACTCCCCCAGTTTAGAGAGATCCTTCTGGAGCTCTTCACAATCTTCTCTGGTTTTTACCACACGGAAAAGTTTTGTGTCATCTGCAAACTTGGCCACCTCACTGTTTATCCCTGTCTCCA
>JAHTLZ010003468.1:12408857-12437815 GCA_023846285.1 Phrynocephalus versicolor | reverse complement strand
ACCGGTTCACCCAAATCCACGTGCCTGTTGACCTTTTCAAAAAATTCTAAGAGGTTTGTCAGACAAGATTTACCCTTACAGAAGCCATGCTGATTTTCTCTCAGCAAGAGCTTGGGTTAAATGCTTCTTCAGGGCACCTTCCGGATGTGCTGGTCCTACTGCCGCCTGGTGGTGAGGACAGCTGCAGTGCAACAACCAAAGTTAAGGATCGCCGATTTAAGGACCGTGTCAATTCCTTCCTATCATATGTTGTAGAAAGATGATGGACTTGGATATAATGTCCATTGAGTTAATATCTTCCTGATCTAGCAGTTTATATACACTAACCATAAAGTCCTTGGTGTGTTCCCAAGAAGTTCTGCCAAGTTAAAGGAGACCTACTCCCAACCGACTGCAACTCCTAACATACACTAGCAGTATATGTTCGTTCTTTGTTTGTTTGATGATGATGATGATTCACTCTTACAAGGTATTTGTTGTCTTGCTGCTCCATTGTGGCTTTTGTATCATTGGGTTTTTTTCTTTTTCCTTTTCTAATTTATTACTATTATTATCATGTTTTCGGTTGTCTGATAAGTCATTGTTGTTAACTGCCCAGCGTTCCCGTTTGAGGAAAATCAGACTGTGGCAAATAAATAAATAAATAAATAAATAAATAAATAAATAAATAAAGCAAGCAAGCAAGCAAGCAAGCAAGCAAGCAAGCATCGTGGTGGCAAACCGTCATCACTCCAGCTGGAGTGCCAACCACAACTCCCACAGTCTTTGGTCACTGGCAATACAGGCTTGGAATTCTGGGAGTGCCAAAGGTTCGCCACCACTGCGCTAGCTAGCATGTAGCTGTTTCTGCTGGATACGAAGAAGTCATCACAGGCAAAGTAGTTTCTTTGAAGCCTCATCTGGTGAGGGAGACAATCTAAAACCCCAGATTAGGGCTTGTCCCTCTCAGTGGTATTAATTACCCATCCGTTTTCAGACTTTCAAATGGCATTTTCAAATTGTTCTGGGCATTCTCCATTCTAGGAGTTTGCAAACACCTAAATGAGAAGCACCTGGGAGAGGGACCTCTTTTGGATGGCTTCTCAAGGCCTTGCGATGCCCAAACTTCCTGCTCAGAAGGAAAAATCTCAGCTAGCACCGGAGCAGGAACAGGAAGCCTGATTGGAACTAGGGCTGGCTAAGCTTCGAAGACTGTCCTTGATTCTGTTGCTGTAACTTAGAGCCTTTTTACACGACCCCTAAACTCCGCTGCAAATGACTCCCAGCTCCGGAGCTTAAAATTGTTTACCCACCAGCTCCGGAGTTTACTGAAAATTAAGTGCGGCCACGCCCACCTAAGCGTGTCCCAGCGCACTTTTCATGTACCTGCTCTCCAAGGGTGAAAAATCTTGATGCGGATGTGCCAGGCTCTCCTCGCTTCTTTTTGCTGTTGTTTTTTGCCTCCCGTCCCTTTAAGAGAAGGAATCACAACGATGGGGCGGCGTCCACCGGCACCTGAGGAAAGCCTCCATTCTTTTGTCCCTTTTTTTCTCCCTCCCCTCACGCAGCCAGCAGCCAGGAAGTGCGGAGGGGTGGGGACACACGAAGAGCGACAAAACTCTAAGATCTCTGGTCCGAATTTAAGTGACCAGCGGATCTTAGGGGTCGTGTAAAAGCGCTCTTAGTAATGCATTTTACAATTAGATGGATTGGTATATTCAAGAGATTATTCACAATCTGACGAGACCTTTGAGATATAAAACAACAATTCTTTACATCTCTTCCTTTTTTTCTTCCAGAAAGATTGCATATATGCTTTTGGGTCAAGTCAATTTGAACTCCCACTTTTCCATCCTAATTTTGTTTGGTGCTAAGGTTCACCATGTTTTGCTGTCTGTCATAATGTAAAAAAATATATATGTATCCCCTTTGCTTCCATGCCCAACTCCCAATTATTTACAGATGGTTCATTTTTGCTCTTTTCCTAACCGGTTGTTATCATTGTCATTGTTTGTTATTTGTTTTGTGTTTTCAATTTTCAAAAAAGCACTCTGTGAAGTTAGGTATGCTGAGAAAGACAGAGGCCCAGAGATAAAGGTGAATGTAAACTGGCTATGTTTCGGAGCTAAATGGGTATTGGAGACCATATCTGCTCTTAACTTCCCTTCCATAGTCTAACCATTACACACCTTTTGAGCTCATTTTAAAGCAAGTAACAAAGTTATGGTTGACAACTTGCCAGTTTTTTAACCTATATGTCAGGCTGCCAGCAGAAATATTCATGTTTTTAACTATGCCTCATGCTTCTTTCCTGGCTGAGCTTTTGCAGACTGAACTGTTGACAATCATAGGAAGGGCCTGGACTGTCTGTTTAGCTGGCAGTCCTATAGGGGTAATAATAAGTGGCTTGAATACAACAGAAGGGTGGATGCACAAAACTTGGATTGGAACCGTTAACTTTACTTGTCGCTTAGCATAGACCGCATCTGGAATGAAGCTGTTTCTCATTGCTGAATAGATTAATTTGGGTAGCTTGAATTGATTTGTGGGGGGGGGGGGCCTAGACAAGAGAACGGAATCTATCACTGGCATCTTCCTGCTGCTCCAAAGGAGATGGTCTTTGTGGTGACTGTGTGGGGGACGAAACAGTATGTGCACCTCTTCTTCATAGTGCTGGGATACTCCATACACAGTCTACCCACTACTTCTGAACCAATACAATAATACAGTACCTTGGTTTACAAGCATAATCCATTCTGGTAACATGCTTGCAAAACAAACACTCTTATGTCAAAGCAAATTCCCCCATAAGAAATAATGGAAACTCAGATGATTCGTTCTGGGGTCCCATAGACCACGTATTGTGCACATAAAATGCCAAAGCTCAAAAAGAAGTTGGCTAGAAGTCCATGTCCATGTCCATGCCATGGTTTAGGTTCCTGGCTGTGGAATCTGCTCTGCTTGGGAGTGACAACTGGATTTTAGTCTGTATTTTTAATGTGACAATAATAAAGTACCTTTTGTAGCCCTATGCACACTTGACTAGCTGCCCCATGGCTACAAATGGTTTGAAAAAAGTAAGAATTAAAACAAATTAAATATTAAATATAATTATAGTATAAGAAAAACAAAAGCCTAACCTGCACGTTCCTGGCCGGTGCAAGAGAGACCTCCATTCCTCTTTCCTCCTTCTGCTTTGGAAGCTGCCTGAGACTGAACTAGAAAATCACCCACAATCCAGCAGGGGAGAGGGGGAGAGAGCCACCATTGGTTCACTTGTGATCATGTGACCTGCTGTAGCACTTGAATATCAAGATTTTGCTTGTCTTGCAAAATGCTCTTAAACCAAGTTCCTCTTAAACTACGCATGTCCAAACTTCGGCCCTCCAAATGTTTTGGACCACAACTGCCACAGTCTTTTGTCACTGGCAATACAGGCTTGGAATTCTGGGAGTTGTGGTCCAAAATATCAGGAGGGCCAAAGTTTGGACACCCCTGCATAAACCATGGCATTACTGTATATTGGGAATTGGTAAGGCAACCTGGTGTATGTGCAGCAGGGCTGTGTGGATTCAGAAATATTTGGAATTCACCAAATGACACCATACCATAAGTGGATAGTTTCAGTATATCTGGATCTGAATTCAATAGTTTCAAATAAGTAAGAATAATTCCTAATATTTGGAGCGCTCATTTACTCCTATGTATTAGAAAGCAAAAGGCTGCTTGCTAGGGGAAGAAGTGAAAATGATGCCAATTTCTCAGGCATCCAGGAATTATTTCTTTAGGAGTTATTAGGTTAGTACATTATAAATCAACACATAAATATAATATAAATTTATTGTTTTAGGTCCCTTTGGGGTCTATCAGGCAGAGGAGTAAGATTTTGTTATACAGAGAGATATTAATAGATTATCTCTCTGTGTGTGTCTCTTTTGTCTCTCTTTCTCTCTGGCCGTTACTTCACGAGGTGCCTCGCTTCGAATTGACCTTGCCTTCGATTTTAATTCGGAGGCGGTCACGTGGTGGTCACGTGGTCTCCCTTCACTCCCACCCCCGTTTCTCTGTACTCACGCGGGGCATTTTTGGGACCGAATCGATTACTATCTCACGTGCTCCCTTCGCATTAGAAAGCTGATTTGCAAGGTCCGGTTCCACTCTCCTTTTATTTTTTTTTTAAAAATTTACTCGGCGTATCGATGCATCAATGCTTGGCTGTCATTCACGACAGAGCGTGGTTACTGTACGATCCTGTGTTTTGTTTCCTGGCATCATTGGCAGCCCCCCGCCGCCGCCGCCGCCGCTACTCGGGGGGAGCCCCGCATGGGACAGCCGCCCGCCCTCCGCCGCTTGCACTCTGCCTGCCCCGGGTGCCCTGCTCTGGCCGGGCGAGGCGGCAGCGGCTCCTCCTGCTCCCGCCGCCACCACCGCTTCTCGAGCGAGGAAGTAACAGCGCAAAGCGATGAAACAATATAGTGATGCATCGATATCCCTGTTTGAATATTTTTTAAAAAAACTTGAAATAAAAGCCAAAAACCGAGACCACACGTGACGTTGGGAGCGAAGCGAGATGCGAAGTGAAAAGATTCCCGGCCCATGGCAGGGGAATCACTCACCCCGGTTGGAGCACAGTAAAGGGGGCGTGGTCGGGGTGACGTCGCAGCCAAAAAGGAGGAGCGTGCGGACTGAAGCGATCGGTTCGCACAGAAATGACGGCTTGCCGCGAAGCGAGCGGCTCGTGAAGTAACGGCCTCTTTCTCTTTCCCTCTCTGTGTAGCAGAACTGCTTCTTCAAGTAGAATCTTCCAGCAGTAAGAAATATTTCTTTTAAGAACTTAATTGCTGATAATTTTTGTGGCATGTCCTAATATGTTGCTTTTTATTGATAGGTTGCCTTCCTTACTATGTTTTGAGTGGTGTTAGTCGCCCAGAGTAGCTATTTGGCCAGATGGGCAGGATACTAAATACCAGTAAATAAATAAATAAATAAATAAATATGAATGTTGTCACATCCCTGTTGTGCACTAGCTGAGGAGCAGTGATACCATGTGAGAAATGTAGGCATCCAGATTTAAAAGAGTTTGACACAATATGAATAATGATCTTTACCTACTTAGCCCTTCTAACCCTTCTAACCCTCACTCACTCACACTCACTCTCTCTCTCTCTCACACACACACACCTCTGTCTTCCTGCTGTTATATACTAACCAGATTATATTACTGGAGCCAAAATTATTTTTTGGGACTGGTTTTGCTTCATGGCGAGATTGCCTGCAGGATAGGTGACAACAGGTTTCACTTCCAGAAAGAGTGGGACTTTTAGGCAGATTTCGTTTGTAAAAGTTAGAGGGAATCTGGCCCACTTCCAGCAGAGGAGGGAAAGGGCAGAAGAGCTGCCCCTTGCCTTTTCATAAGCAAGACTGGGCGGGTTCTAAAATGAATCATAATTTTTGTTCCCTCCTCCCACCTTCTTGGCCTCACATCAACCCTTGTAAGATATGAAAAACAGGGAGAGGTTGGCAGTGGCAAACCAGCTCAACGTCATATATGCAGTCAAGAACTGAACCTGCCGTGTCTCTTTCTCTCATCCTAACCCAACATGCTAACCACGTGTGTCGCACAAATTCTGGTTTTCTTCCACCCAGCCCCCTTTTTAAACTGAATCAATACACAGCAAGGAAGAAATGTAAGGACCAAGAATGCTTGCGGGTCTGATTAACACTGTGCAGGCCAGCTATTCTGGCCACTGTAGTTGGAGAGAGAGAAAAGTCACTTTTCCATTTTATGACTATTAGCCCTAACTGTGATAAAAGCTAAATGGTGCCACTTTCTTCTGAGGTAATATACCTCCGAATATTAGTTA
Organism: Phrynocephalus versicolor; assembly: GCA_023846285.1. Lineage (NCBI taxonomy): Eukaryota > Metazoa > Chordata > Lepidosauria > Squamata > Agamidae > Phrynocephalus > Phrynocephalus versicolor. The sequence goes on along the minus strand of JAHTLZ010003468.1, from coordinate 12,431,972 downwards.
TTTGCAGGAATTGAATTCAGAGGCTATATTAAGCAGAGCAACAGTAAGGAGAAGACCTCTTCTATCTCCTGCCATGTTAATGTGGGCAGGTACCAAAACAGACACATCACCTGCACTTTTTAAGAGTTGCAAAGAAAGGGAAATTTCACTAGCCTGCTACAATTCCCTCATGTTTACACTCTTAAAAGTGTAAATCTGTCTCCCTTTGTTTCTGGCTACCCTTCATCTTGTTCCCTTCCTCTCCCCCCCTCTCTCTCACCCACACAAAACACACTTCTGCTGCAGTGGAAGGATTTTGTTCTGTTTTTAACCACTGCAAAAGAGTCTGGGGGGGAGGAATTAAGCAGCAAAAGATACAGAGGAAAAAAGGAGCCAACCACACCCCTGTCATGATCTATAGAGGAAAATCAGGGAGTGACCCAGCTGTGCAGGGAATGTCTTTCTGGCAGATGATGTTGGTAAGATATGAGTTTTCAACGTATACAGTATTTTTCCATGTATAAGGCTATTTTTGGATATAAAATGGTAAAGACTATAATTGAGGGTAGTCTTATACACGAAAGCCAAGGTGAGAACCGCAGGGTTGTGAAACTATTGTTTTGAGTTGGAAAAGTGTTGGGGCGTCTAATGCATGGGGGTGTCTTATAGACAGGGAAATACAGCACATTTGATGAATGATGCAGTTGCAGAAATGACATGAACTTTCACCAGGGAGCATAAATAGGCAGCACAAGGATGGGTAGTGTGGCATTCAACCTTCCCGTGCCCACTGATAAATACCGTTCTGTCATTGTTTCAGATACTCAGACACAGAGTTAAGGGTCACACTGGGAGCATCAAATGGAAGACTTCAGCGTGCACAGATTATGTTAAAAGGGAAGATGGAGAAACCTTCTATTTTAATCTGTCTTTTAAAAATATTTCCGTAACAGATAGCACAATTCTGATAATCAGACATGACTTGCAGGACAGTATGTATATACCCTGCTAGGTTGATGCATTGCTGTTTTGCAATGTCACTTAGAGCGCAGTCCTACCAGAGTATTCTGCATATTTTTTTCCGGGCGGTCACGTGGTTTTTAATGTGCCGTTAGTGTTCTCTCTTCTGCGTCGTATTTTCGTATTCTGGTTTGGTCTCTACCTGTCTACTTTGCATTTTGTCCTTCTTTCCAGTTCTAGTTTCCAAGCCTCCGTGGTGTTAAAGGGGAACAACTGGTTTTACTGCGTATTTTCAGGGTCCTGTTGTGGTTACAGAAGCAAATAAGTAAGCATTTTCGAGCGAAGTTTCTAAATCCAGCTCCTGGCGGTGGTTTAGGAAACTTTGCTGACACTGCTGTTCCAGGGGTGTGGTCAGCCGGGACCAGAATTTACTTCTCTTCCCGGTTAGCACGCGATCTTTTACTACGCAGTTCGCCTCAGGGAAATTACGCAGAAAATGCTGGTAGGACCGCGGCCTTACGTTACTTAGCAAAAAAGGAAGGTTACTAAAGCCCCCTGAATGATGGCTGCAGGAAAAAGGGCAGCCCAGTCCCAGCAGAGTCCCAGCTGAATAGAAAGGTGGGGGGGGAAGAGTGGTTACCTCCCCTCCAGCTCCCCAACCTTCAGTGTTCCTCTTGTATGGTAATGCTGCCACGTCCTTACTCATGAGTAAACTGGCAATCCAAAGACTTGTCTGGACCCTTCTCATGGGTGAATATACATCACCAGTGAGAACAGAAGGACCGCTCAAGAGAGAGATGAAACAGATCACACTGAAGATAAGAACCTTTTATGGGTGAACCAGACTGCTTCAAATTCCCCCATCTGGACAGGCCTTCAGATTAATCGACCTTAGGTTTCAGAATTATCCATCACCAGCCTTGGTGGCAGCACTAGCACCCCCTTGTGGATAAACTGAAAGCCTATTTGCCTGGTTCTTGCAATAAACCTCTGTCCATTTTCTAGAATTAGTGAAAACTTCATTGCCTCTCCACTAGCCCAGTTGCTAGGCAGCCTGATTTGTTAACGCTGCCAGCTGCAAATCGCCCACGACTACTGTGTTGGGTCTAAAAGTGCATGATATGGCAATGTAGAGCGTCTACCACCCTATCTATAAGATGTGCTTGAGTTGCAACTACACCAGTGGCATTGATGGTGGCAGCCAGTTCTAAAGCAACAAAAAGCAAAGTGTTCTGCTTATATACTGCCCCATATTTAATGCAGGCTACAGGCTGCTTATATACTGCCCCATATTTAATGCAAGCTGGGTACTCATTTTACTGACTTTGGAAGGATGGAAGGCTGAGTGAATCTTCAGTCAGCTACCTGGGATAGAACCCCAGGTCATGAGCACAGTTATAGTTGCAGTACATGCTGCTTAACCACTGCATCATGAGGCTCTTAAGGTACCACCAGGGAGCACAAAATAGTTGTAGGACCACAAATGACCCATGAGCCTTGTGCCTCCCATTCCTGCCAATAAATCAACCTCTCCCTTTGTTCTACATCCAGTACAAGGTACAGCAATACCTTGGTTTAAAAGTAAATTGGTTTAAGAGCCTTTTGCAAGACAAGCAAACATTTTCTAAATTCTTCCTTGATCAACAACCAATGTCTTGATATACAAGCACAGGAGCAGGTCACATGATCACATGAGCCAATGGTGGCTCTCTCTCCCTCCCTCCTGCTGGATTGTGGGTGATTGTCTGAAATGTTCCATCTCAGGCAGCCATCAATGCAGAGGGAGGGGAGAGGAAGGGAGGTCTCCCTTGCAGTAGCTGGGATTGCTTTTAAAGGAGAGTGCAGGTTAGGGTTTTATTTTCTTTAAATTAATATGTTTATATAATTTGTTTTCAACATCCTTTATTTTTAAAAACCATTTCCAGTCATGGGGCAGCTAGTCAAGTGTGCATATGGCTACAAAAGGCACTTTATTGTTGTCACATTAAAAACACAGAGTAAAATCCAGTTGTTAGTCCCAAGCAGAGCAGACTCTACCTAAACCATGGTATGGACGTGGAGTTCTAGCCAACTTATTTTGTGAGTTTTGGCCTTTTATGTGTACAATATGTGGTCGATGGGACCCCAGAACGAATCATCTGAGTTTCCATGATTTCTTATGGGGAAGTTTGCTTTGATATAAGAGTGTTTTGTTTTGCAAGCATGTTTCTGGAACAAATTATGCTCGTAAACCAAGGTATTACTGTATTACATACTGCCAGCACTTAGTAAGGCCAAAGTGCACTTACAGGTACTTATTTGGGGATATGCTAAGTCTGCAAATATGCTGACAAATGTTACTTCACACTTTATTTTTCATTATTGTTTGCACAATATTCGGTGAATTCACTCTCATCTCTGCTGCAAACTCACTTAACGGCCTTCATGTCACCTCACTGAGCTCGCCTTCCCCTTCTATAGCATGTCCACAACAACTGTGCCCTCCCTTACAAGTTTGGTTGTTCAGTTATAAGAAAATATGAATTCATCTGCAGTGTTTGAAAATGGAAAACTTTTAAAAAAGGATTGTAAATCTCACAATTTAATAACATTTGCTCTGTTTTAGCAGTTCTCCCACTTCACCGACGGGAGAGGAATGGTTGTAGCTAAATGCCTTTTCCAACCAGTATTTTCAACTACTCTTCCCTGTACTGTAGGGGAACCTCTGAAGCACAAACTCATCATGGTGGCACATCCATAAGCACAAAGGAGAGTCCTTCATAGCCCATTACCCAGCTGACTTAGGTTAGTACGATGTCAATCCAATGGGACTGTGTTTACTTCTGCAGGTTCAAACGTACCAAGCTTCCAGCCTAATGAAGTAGAATCTTTAGCTTTTAATAAGAATACAATCTTGCAAAAAAAAAAAAAAAGCTAAGATCTACCTTGTCTGCTTGAAGTATGAACCTCATCAAAAAAGCAGGCAAATCCTCCAGCTTTTCTTTGCTTTCTACATGTCGCAAAAACATATTAACACCTTGAAAGCCTCAGATCACTTCATTGAGGAGGAGGAAGAAATGTTGGGTGCCCCTGGCACTCTGGCAGATGAGAGAGAACTGAATGATTGAGTTGGAAAGGACTGCAAAGGCCATATACAGCCCGATGCCTTGCCTGTTCCTATTCTGAAGAATGTTATTGCCGTGCTGGGAAGAGAATTCTCATTAGCCCAGGAGTCATTGCCAAGGCAGGGATGATGGGAGATGTAGTTTGAAACCACATCTGGGAAACAAATGTATAGATAATTACAACGTTCCCTTTGGAGAGGGAGAATCGATGGGCACATTTTGACTCAGGACAGAAAGCACTGTTCCCATAAAACAGTGGTGTCCAAACTTTGGCCCTCCAGATGTTTTGGACCACAACTCCCACAGTCCTTTGTCATTGGCAATACAGGCTTGGAATTATGGGAGCTGTGGTCCAAAACATCTGGGGTGCCAGAGTTTGGACACCACTGCTATACCGCCTCTTCAACATCTAGGGAAGAAACAGTATTGGAATTAATATAGGCATGAACCATTTTGGCTAAGTTTGTAAAGGTGCTGCTTCTCCCCTGCCCAGCCTCCTCAGCCTTAAACAGCCAGTAATAGAGATGGGCACAAAATGAACATTTTTCGTTTCCATTATTTGTTATTCGTTCTGTGACGTAACGAAACGACTAACGAAAATTGTGATGAAAATGGAACAAAACGAACAGAACCACAAAAATAGGGTTCGTTACATTTCGTTTTCGTTAATGGCGACGCGCAATGAAATGAGCTGTTTTAAATGTTAAAAAACGCCCTGAACATCCATAAAAATGCAGTGATAATTATTTATACTGTCTGATAATACCTACCGGGGGGTTGGGGTCCTTAAAATGTGCATTTATGTCTTTTCTCAGATCGCTGTATTTTTTTCCTTTAAGGGGAGTTAGGGTACATCAACCCAAAATGGCTCCCAGATGCCTAATATTGATTTATTGGGTATTAAAACGCCCTGAACATCCATAAAAATGCAGCGATAATGCAATAATTATTTGAAATTATTACCTACTAGGGTGTTGGGGTCCTTAAAATGTTTGTTTTTGTCTTCTCCCATCACGATGCATTTTACTTTTCCCTTTAAGGATGACAAAATGGATGTCGCCAGCCACAAAATGGAGGCAAGCCATGTGATGGGATCATGTTCAACCAATAGCATGCCAAGATTGCAGACTGGGCAAGTTTGGCAGCCACAGAGGGCATAAAAAGCTCTGGCAGCCCCCGTCCTCCTTGCAGTCTCCGGTGGGAGTTAGGGTAGGATTGCTGTCTCTGCGACTCTAGCTTCAGTCCTGCAGCCTCCCTGTGTGTGTGTGTGTGTACCTCTCGGTGAGTACCCTCCCCTGCCCCGCACTGCAGTCACTCTGCGGCTGCCTTGCACCCTGGGCAATGCCCGCCGCTGCCTTTGCAGCCTCCCTGCGTACCTAGTCTATACTGTGTCTCTGCCAGCATCAATTTTTTTTAGTGTTTTCCCTCTGGTCTGGGGCGTTGGGGGTCGCCCACGCACGGAAATGCTTTAAAAATCGCGCAAAAGACGGGTAGAAATGAAAAAAAAAGGAAAAAAAAGAAAAAGAAAAATGATTTTTTTTCAAAAATTCACAAAAAACAGAAACGAACTGAAACAGACCTCAATGAAAAACGAAAAAAACCGAAACACCAGTTTTTTAAATTTGTGCCCATATCTAGCCACTAACATGACCCAATTTGCTACCTTCTGACAGTTTTTCAACTGATTATCCCCTGTCGGCTGCAGCTCTGGCTTCTCTGACCTGCCCTTTTGTCTAAGTAGGCAATCAGCCAAGGGGGTTTGGGCATCGAAGCCTCAGCTGCGGAGCTGCCTTTATCAACCAAGACGAACCAGTTCATACCCATGTAGTGCTATTAAATGCAAATTAAATAGCAAGAGATTGCATGAAGCCAACAATCTGCTCCAGTCTACAGAAGCCTCAGAAGACTTGGTGTGGTGGGGAGACTGAAAGAGTCCTGTCTGATGACCACGTATATGGTCATAGTGGTTTAGGATAATGCTAGAGGGTCTCTGTTTAGCTAAGGGTATCTCATACTTCCAGTGATTCCACATCAAAACATGTATAGGCTGTGGGGCAACAGAAATTCAGAAGAGGCATTCGAGTTTCCATCACTTTATTTTGCAAAAATAGAAAAGCCCCCCATCTTCTGCGGCACGGCTGGGAGTGGAGGGGCAAGAGAGTTCCTTTAAAAATATTGTGGAACACTGGTCTGTAAACATCACAGAAAGGCTTCACCCTCTTTTCCATCCCGCCCCATAGCAAATAGACCCCCACTTTAAAGCCTGGGGTTATTTTACTTATGTAAGTCATGTTGGCAGCTTTAAAAAAACAGGGAACAAACCAAAACAGCTCAATAAGGCTCATGTGTCTCAGGGGCACTCCTGTTCCCACACCCTTGCTCTGAGTTAGATGTGGTGGGGTGGGGTAAAGACATCATTCTCCATGTTATCTTTACACCCTGGTGTCAACGTAAGCAAATAAATAGATCCACCAAGGCTGTTGTTGTCCCCGCTCACCGCCAGCAGAGGGCAGCACCAGCTTCCATTTTCAACCCCCCCCCCAAAAAAAAAAAGCCATGGGAGAAGGCCAAGGGGAGACCATTTCCCCTGCTAAGAGCTGCAATGGGGCGCTGTGCCCTCCACCAGGAATGGTGCAAAAATCCTGCATGGATGATATCTGGCTTGGCTGCCTGCTTTCTGGAGAAGGCACTGTGAACCAGGAGGGAATGCGGGTGGGGGGAAGGAGGGGAAGATGGCACAGCAGCCGCTAATGGTGAACCACCAGCAAGGGTGATGGCGGGGTGGGTCTGCTTTCCCTGCGCTGTAGTGTTAAGGTTTCACGCCCCACCTCCTGCAGGCAGCAAAAGGAACTGAACCTCACGTCCTTGTGAGGTCAATCCGAGTTCACCCCGACCACGCCCCCTGAACTGCGCTCCAAGCGGGGTGAGAGATTCCCGTCCTGGAGTTCGGGAATCTTTTCAATCCACTTCTTGATCTGTGTTGAAAACCGATTTCAACACGGAGGCAAGTTCACCTCGGCTCGAGGAAGGACGTGAAGTAACCACCTTTATTTGGTCCACAGGAGCTGTGGTGGTGAAGCAAAATGGGTGAGGGGAATTAGTAGGCCCACCAGTATTCCCCACAGCAGGAGCGGCCTGCCTCCCCCCCCCCTCCATCAAAGTGCAGGAGAAACAGAGTTCAAGGCCTTTGAAGGGGGGAAGGAACACTCCCGCCCACCCTTCTGTGCAACCTTGGTGGACAACTGTTTGGCTTCTTGTGAGGGTGGGAGGAAAACAGTGGCCCCCTGAGGGAAAGCACGGAGGGGGTGGGGTGGGGCTTCAAGTCTGTCGCTCTGCACATAAGCCACCTTCAACCTCCACCCCTTTCCTCATTATCTTTGGTATTTAGTGTCCTTTGGGGGTCTTTCCCCCAGAACTCCTTGGCACCGGAGTCAAAAATCATCCCAAGCGAGAAGAGATAACAGTGTTTCCCCTGCCCTGCCCCACCCTATGAACCCCACCCCCTGCTTTGAGACTGGGGAGGCAGCGGGAAGGCCTGCCACCTCCCCCCCAAAAACCCCACAATGGGGCTGATCTCCTGTCCCAACAGTAAGACATTAGCACTTTATACAGCTTACAAAAAAGCCCCCTCTTTCCCCCTCCCCACACCTCTCCCAGCCCACCTTCTTCCAAAAATAATATAATAATAATAATAATAAAAAATTCCACATCTCATTGGGCTCCATAAGAGATGGATATTAACACCCAGGCACGCCAAAAAGCCCCACCATCAGGAGGTGTTCTTGTGCTGACGTCTTCCTGACTTTGCTCACCCCACATCCGATATACTTATGGGTCCATGTTCCTTATGTGCACAACAAAGGGATTTCATCTGTCTCTCGTCTTTGGAGGCGTGAATAAATAGTGTCCCGGATGCCTGGGTTCCCGACTGGGGAGGCCAAAGATGTCAGCCTTCCAGCCAAGGCTGTGGACTGGGGAGGAGGCAAGAAACCCCCTGCAGAGGGCCCACAGTGCGTGGGGAAGAGTCTCTCTCTTTCTCTCAGCTCTTGAGGTATCCCGTTTCCCCCCCTCACTCACAGGCAAGGGGGTTGGGGGGAATTGCACATTGGTAGCTTAGCCCGTTTGGAAAGGGAGGGCCTCCAGTCTTACCCCTTGAGGGCTTCCTAGAATATTTGGCTTGAGGGTGCCCGCCTCAAGCGGACGGGCCCCTGGGAGACTTTGGCAAAGCTTTGGAGGGGGGGCGTTGGGGGGGTGTTAAAGGCTTTCGAATATACATCCAAGGCCCCAAAGGAGAAAGGTTAAGGCAAAAGTCATCCCCATCGCTGCCCTTCCCTCCGCAAGTCAGCAGATACAGCAGAGGCGGGGGGGGGGCGGGAACCTGGCACCTCCAAATAGGTCAGGGAGCGCTGCCATTTTACATCCAACTCAGGCTCAGATGTGCCGCGAGCAGGAAAGGCAAGTATGGACAAATGCATCCTGGGAGGAAATGGGCTGCGGGAAGGACGGAGGAGAGACATGTGTGTACAGGGTTTCCTCTCTCCTGGCCTTTCCTAGCCTAGATCCCGTGGCTCTTTTCGAGGTGCTAGGGGGCCTCCTCCTGGCTCTTCGGGTCAGCTGGAGCCTCCTCACTGCTGGGGGGTCTGGCCAGCGCTGGAGGCTTCGGCAGGTCGTCTTCAAACATCTCGGGATTTTCCAGCATTTCTCGGATGAGGGGCGGCATGGGGCCCGGGATCTCCATTTTCAGGGTGATGGCTCGCTCAGCACCTATCGCAAAGGGGAAAGGAGGTAAGTTTCCAGAGCAGGGATGTTGGCAAGAGAGGAGGCAGGGCACAGCATTGCCGTGAGCCTAAGCTCCATCCGCGATGTGATGTTTAAAAAGCTGCCAAGTGGCAATACTGCCACACGCATCACAGAAGCAAACATATGGCACTAAAGTGGTCCTCTAGCTGCACAAGGGTGGGCGAGGCATGGCCCGCCCGGAGGCCACATACCAATGGCTCCCCTGGTCATTCCTGTGGCCTTTGGATCCTGTACATTTGGGTCCTGCCATTGATGCTGCCGTATGTACAGCTAACCAGAAGAAAGAGCAGGATTCCAGTGGGAAACCTGTTGCAAAAATGAGGCTTGCAGGCCTTGTTCCATTGTAGAACCACACTGCTCTTGGCCACTTGGTGGCCATGACAATCCCACTGTCCTATAGGGTGGCAGGAACAGCGACAGCAGGGTTAGCTTTGTTATAGTGGGACTGGGAGGGTACAGCACTCAGTGGAGGCCAAAGGGGCCAATACTACCGAGCTCCGGAAAAGAACACAAATTTGCAAGCTCCCAACGTACTGTGGTACCTCGAGATACAATCGTTTCAAGATACAAAAAACTCAAGATACAAAAATAAATTTCCAGGAATGGGGATGTATAGCTTTAAGAAATTTGTAAATGGAATGCACAAAAGCTAATCATTGCAACAGAAGCACCGGTTCCAGAGGCACAGAGTGGGTCGTGCACAGGGGTGGCGCTTCATACACAAAAGCCAATACAGTGGTACCCCAACTTAAGAGCAATTCGACTTAAGAACGGAAAACTCTTGGCATTTTAACTGCCACCTTACAAATTTTAGATATGGTCTGCTCGACTTACAATTTATTTCCTTTTTTTATTTTGTTAACTTATTTTTTTTAATTTTTTTAGATAGGTACCCCGACTTAAGAGTAATTCGAGTTAAGAGCATGCATTTGGAATGGATTAAATTCGTTAAGTCGAGGTACCACTGTAATTGCAAATGGAAGGGTTCCTTTTGCAAAGATAAGCCTTTGTGCACGAAGTGCCACCCCTGATTTGGAGCCATTCTGGAATTTTTTTGCATCATTTTGGGACTTTTTTTTAGTGCACCTCATGCGGAGAAAAGGTAGGGAACTGAGCGTCATCATTTCCATGGGTTTTATTGTGCTTTTCGCATTGTGTGTGTGTGTGGGGGGGATGATTTCCACTTTTTGTATTTTTCCCAGACCTCTGGAATGGATTAATTGATTTCCCATGCATTTCTATGGGAAACAGTGCTTCGAGTTACGATTTTTTTGTGATACGAATAAACCGCAGGAACGAACTAATTTCTTATCACGAGGTACCATTGTATCCTACTAACATGGCTGACTGACGCCAGACTAAAAAAAACAACAACCCACCATCCCAAGCTCCTTACCTTTCCCATAACTATTAGATCTTTGGGGTGAGTGGGGGGGGGAAAGGTGGACATTCATATGCTGATCAAAATCCTACTGCTTAGTGTAGTAAGTCATGCTAGAGTAGGCCTACTGGATCATTGAGCATTTGGTGAGTTCTCCATAAACTCCACTGATTCAAAAGGGGTTTAACTGCTGTGACTTGAGATGGGCACAAACCGCTGATTCAGCAGTACATTTATTGGCCAATCAGCTGTTCGGTGCTTCAAAAACCCACTCTCGGCTAGGACCTGGAGGAAGCCAGAGGACAGGGAAGCCAAGCCGCTGCCTCTGAATTGGTGTCTGCCAGAGGAGGTGGGGCTTTGAAGCTCCCAGCCCTTGCCCGGCCAATTCACAAACTGGCGCAAACTGCTGGCTCATGCCCACCTCTAGTTGTCACCTACTGTGCTAATGCAAGTCACACTTAATGAGCCTACAGTGAGCGCAGCTCGCTTGAGCCCAGTAGCCAGCAGTTAAGAGTAGGGACCTTTGAATCAAGGGACCTTATGGAGGCGTTGACCCAGCCAATTTCCATTGATGAAACGGGCTTACTCGAATCCAATTAACAATGCGAAGCAAGAGGACGTGGGCCACTGTATGTAGATAAACCCATCCAGGTACTTCTTCTGCCGGAGGAACTGTGCTGATTGGCTGGGCTCACCTTTGGTGCTGATCCCCCGGAGGTCAGTGATTTTCATCAGCATGCGGGGGAACATGTAAGGCTTGTTGGGCCGACGTCGCCGGGCATAGATCTTCAGAGCTTCCAGCAGAGGCTCCTGCAGTTTTTCTACTTTCTCTGGCTCTTCCAGGTCCATTCGATCTGTAGAGAAGAGAAAGACATGGAGCTCTGGCAGGCAGATGGGTTGTGCAGGACACTTGGATTCTTCTCAGAGGAAAAGGCAGGGCAGAAATTCTACAGGCTTATACCTCTCGTTCTCCACCAATCCAGGTGAGGCTGTTTCTGCGCTGAACTCGTGTCTGGGCCAGATAATGGACTGGATGAGGGTTTAAAAAAAATGAAACTCAACCTAGACAAGATGGAAGTGCTGTTAGTGGGCGTTTTGCCAGACGGGCTAGAGAGCCATCTCCCTGTCGCGGATGGGGTTGCGCTCCCGCTCAGAGCAAGGTCTGCAGCTTGGGGGAGCTCCTTCACCCCGGTCTAACTCTGGAAGCCCAGGTGTACTCGGTGGCCAGGGGTGCCTTTCTTTAGCTGCAGAAAATGTACCAGCTGTGGCCCTACCTGGACGACCGGAGCCTCATGACAGTTATGTGTGCACTTGTAACATCCCATTTTGATTACTGCAATGCACTTTATGTGGGGCAGCCTTTGAAGATGGTCCAGTGATTGCAACTGGTTCTGATTTGTGTGGCGCAGCTGGTGAGCGGTGGGGCCGCCACAGACCATATCATGTGATTCTGTATAACCTGCATTGGTTACCAGTTGCTACTGAATCCAATTCAAAGTGCTTGTTTGGACATATAAAGCCCTAAATGGCTGAGGACCTAGATACCCGAAGGACTGTCTCCTTCCATATGTACCTACCCGGCAATAAAGATCTAGCCAGGGGGCCCTTTTGAAAGAGCCATCCCTCAAGGAGGTGAAAGGGATGGCTTGTAGGTATAGGGCCTTCTCATCAGCTGCCTCTAGGCCAAGGGTCCTCAACCTAAGGCCCTGGGGCTGGATGCGGCCCCCCAAGGTCCTGAATCTGGCCCCCGGGACTAATTGCAACCCCCACCTACCCCCTGCTTTGCAAGCAAGCCAGCCTCCGCAGCTGCTTCTATTGCTGAGGCAGTTCAAAGCAATGGGCTATGTCGCTTCTCCCACTCCCACCAACTAATGCCCAGATGATCAGCATGCTGGCTAGTGGGGCTAGTGGAGCCCACTTGCCCCTCCCTCCCCCTTTTTTCCATGTAGGCCATTTTTTGAGGGGGACTGTGGTCCGGCCCCCAGTGGTGTCTGGGGCGTGGTGGGCCGGCCCGCTGTTTGAAAACTTTGAGGACCCCTGCTCTAGGCTATGGAATGCCCTCCTGAGTGAGATCCACCTGGCACCAACAATAATGACATTTCGGTGCCACGTAAAAACCTTCCTGTTTCAAAAGTCTTTTTATTGACACAATACAGATTATGGGTCCTCTGGTGACAATTTTAGTTTTTTATTATTGTTTTGATTATTTATTGATATTTTATGTTTTAACAATTTTAATTCTTTTGATTGTAAGCTGCCCAGAGACCTTTCTCTAGTGAGTGGCATATAAGTTGTATAAATAAATAAATATCCAACCATCGGGGCAAAATCACTGCCGTAAGCTATCCAGAAGGAACCTTAGATTTCATCTTCAGATGAAAGACTCTAGTCCTAAAGCCTGCAGACAGAAATTTTCAGGCAACCAGAGAGACCCTATATTGGATCTCTAGTTACCCATAGGACAACCTCCATATAATGTTGCTTGCACTCCTCTGCGACCTAGCAAGTAGGGTGGCTGGAATGAAAACACAACAAAGAATTCTTCACCTTCTGAAAAGGAGTTTACATGGCCGGCCCTAGCCTAGCTTCTCTTCTCTGTTGCTTGCTACTAAGCAGTGCAGAAACCATGTCCCATGTTCAGTCTGGCCTATCTAGTCCCATCCCACCCCCATGCCTTTTAGCATGGGCCCAACTGGAGATGTAAAATTTCAGACAAACATTCCCACGTCTGCAAGGAGGATCCATCATTTTCTTCCCATATGGCTTTACATTAGGGATGGGCTGTTCGTTTTGGAAGCAGTAGCTTCCAAAATGACCCACACGAGCCCAGGGACTGTTTGGAAGCCTCTGAAATGCAAGCCGCCAATGCACTTACCTTCCTGCAGGGTCGCATTGGACTAAACTCCAACCAGGAAGAAGTCTCCTGACGTCATCTGTCCTCCCTGGCGCTGGCCAATCAGACAGGGAGTTGAGATGATGCATTTCCCTGCACAGCTTCTGATTGGCTAGCACCAGGGAGAAGGACAGAAGACATCTGGAGACTTCTTCCTGGTTGGTGTTTAGGCCAATGCAACCCTGCAGGAAGGTAAGTGATTGGCGGCTTGCATTTCGAAGGCTACTGCTTCCGAAACAAACAGTCCATCCCTACTGTACATAAATCATAAAACTGAGAAAAAATATTACTGCCTGTAATGCCATTTCTATTCCTTTCAACTTCTGTTAACCTTTTGAATAAAGTAAGATCTTAAACTCAGTTATGCCATGTATTCAAGGAAAATCTGTAGCAACTTTCCATTTTCTTAAAATTGATACGCTGCTATAAATAGAAATCTCACATGAGCCTCAGGTAAAATTCTCTGTGAGAAACAAATGTAACATAGTTAATGACTGAACTAACTGAAAGTGTTGGCTTGTTAAACTTTGTATTTTTTTTTTTACCTACCAAAAGTCAAAACTGAGCAATTTTCTCATGTGCCTGTCATGTTCATGGGGTTGGTTCCATAGCACTGTACCTTCCCCAGCAGAGATGCACCGAATTTATTTATTTATTTTGAAATATTTGTTTGTTTGTTTGTTTGTTTATTGCCTTTCTAGACCACACCAACTTTTCCCGAGGAACTCTGGGCGGTTTACAGGAAAGCGGTCAAAACAAGTAAAAGCCAAACAGAACAATTATTGGGGTTAAAAACCATCTATAAACAATGTGGCTGTTGTTTCTTTAATATTTTCTGAAATTAATCGTAAGAGCTTTTGTGTGTAAATTTTATCTCAAATCTTGGATGGAATGGATTGTCCGAGGTCTTGCTCTCATACTGCTGTCAAACTTATTAGTTCTCCTATATGACAAGCTGAGGTGTTCTCACAGTCATCACTCTAGTTTTAAAAATAAATCATTCAGCTAATCACCAAAGAGCTTTCTTGTCTGCTCTGCCACCTTGTACGCACGAGGTGAACCTTGAGTCGGCTACCTGGGACTCAATCCCGGGCCGCGAGCCATTTATTTATTTATTTATTTATTTATTTATTTATTTATTTATTTATTTATTCAATTTGTATGCCGCCCACTACCCAAAGGTCTCTGGGCGGCTTACAATCAAAAGCATTAAAACAGTTAAAAATAGTTAAAAATAGAATATCCATAAATAATCAAAGCAATAATAAAACCTTACATTAAAAACATTACACTAAAAATGTCATCAGAGGACCCACAGTCTATATTGTATTAATTAAAAAACTTCTGGAACAGGAAGGTTTTAACCTAGCGTCGAAATGTAATCAATGTTGGCGCCTGGCGGATCTCAATCGGGAGGGCATTCCATAGCTTGGGGGCAGCTGCCGAGAAGGCAATAAAATTTAGAATTTTATTGTGCTGTTAGCCTTTTTAATTGCCCATGATTGTTGAGACCTTTTGTTGAGGAAAGGAGACTCAAAGCTACAACGTGACAACCCTTGGACCCTGGTCCTCACCAGATGCTCCTTGGTCCTAACCAGATTACCTTCAGTAAAACATCAGAGGGCCCAATTCCGGCATCTAGAGAAGCAGCACAAGAATATTTTATGTGCCCAGGAAAACAGCTACTTGCATAACTCTTCATTTCTACTTCTACTCTACTTCATGTGCAAGGGTTGGGGCTGATAAAAATACGCAAATAATCTCCCTGATTCCTGGCTTCCGTACATATATTAAATTGGTTTAAATAAATGTAGAAATTCAGTAAGAGCTAGAGCTGCCTTTCAATATTTAATTTAGGTCCATTTTGATTTATATGTAAAAATTGGTGAATGCTGATTGGTGCTACATAAAATAGTTTAACAAATGAAGAATTTCAGTCAGCTCTGTCAATCAAATTGACTTAGATAACCATTTAATTTTTTAAATTGGATTTTTTGGATGATTTAAATTCAAACTATCATTTAAAAAAAATTAAATTGTAATTTAAATCAGTTTTTAAAAAATAATTGATTGCATTGGCTTGTTTTGTTGTATTAAGATTAATTTTATTTTATTTCCTTGTATGTATGTTATTTGATTCTGTTTTAGGTTTTGTATTGTAGTTTTTATGAAATTTAATAAGATAAATTTAATTTTTTTTAAAAAAATACATTTTGCACAACCGCACCAGGGCAGAAGCGTGCACAAGCCTGTCTCTTATATCTGTAAATTACCTCAGAGAATGGAAAGAATACATCTTTCCCTGAGATTATTATTTGGATTACTTATTTACACAGGATTTCTATCCCTAATGGCGGACCACTGCAGAAACTAGAGCATCAGCCTACTCTCCTCTCAGCAGCCAGTCTGTTCTCTCAGGTTTAACTACTCCTTGGAGGGAAGGGCACGAATCAGGTAAGATAATCAGATGAAAAGACAGCTGTTGGTGAAGACCGAGTAAGAAGTCCCATAGCCTATGGGAAGTTTCCCATAGGTGCTGAAGAAACTTCTCCCTGAAATATCTGAAGGGAACCTCAGACTGGGAACAATTCTTCACACACAACCTGATACGAGTCATTATGAGCCTCACATACGATCCTGATTTGGCCTGTATTTCTTTCTCAACCAAAATGGTTGAGAGTGGCTTAGAGCATCGTTTGACCATCTGCTGCCCTCCTAGATATGTGGGACATCAACTTCCACAGTTTACAACCAAAGAGGCTTCACTGCCCGGAGATGGTAGAGATGGCAGTCCACCACCTCTGGAGGTCGACAGGTCGTGGTGGTGGTGGTGGTGGTGGGAAGATGCCCAAAACCCCTTCTAGTTACCTAGGGACAGGTGGATGAAAGTAATCAACCACTCCAGGCCAAACCTTCTAGCCCGTTCACTAGAGTAGTCCCAACACACTCCACTTGTGACTCTTCTCATAAAAGCAAGGTAGTTCTCTTCAATCCCAGCCTAAATGGGAAGAGCTGGATGGACATCAAGCATGTGGATCTGAAGCGGTGTCCTTATATACCTCCACAGATGAGGCAGATGGCACTGAGAAGGCCCGTCTCCGTGTCGTCCATCTCAAGGGGCAGCAATTGCCCAGCAAACGCAAAGACCAGGTCAGTGAGGGGTCCAAATCCAGCATTATGCATCTGTGTACGGTTCAGGGTCAGACCATCGGAGAAGGTCATGGTATCTTGCTCTGGAGTGTAACGGGTGCAAATGCGGAGCATCTGTGAGGTGGGTGGGGAGGACCAGAGAAAGAAGCAAAAATTAGTCTCAAAACGAAAGGGATCTATTCCCAGTAAATCTTGACGGGCATGTAAGGTGGCATCCTGGCCTGTTAAATTCTGCACAGGTATCTGGAGAAATCTTTATTATTTCATGTTCAGGCCTTTGAGCCCATTAGGCAGCGGTTCCTAACCCTGGTCCCCAGATATTCCTGGACTACAACTCCCAGAAATTCTGGCCAGCACAGCTAGTGGTGAAGGCTTCTGGGAGTTTTAGTCTGAGAACATCTGGAGACCCAAGGCTGGGAACCAGAACTATAGTGGAATTACTGGAAATTGGAAACCAGCCATGTACCAGTAGGAGGTGGGACTCTCCCAGTATGCTGCCTAGCTTACTGCACCTCCTCCTAATCAGCAGAAGCATTGTTATTTGCATAGGTTCATAATTTTGCATTGCTGAAATACTTTGCAAAGATGAGATCCATTTGGAACAAATTTTATTCTCCCTTCCTCCTGATCAAGCCACACAATGCCAGATGTCTGCAGTCCCATCCCTTGACCTTTTTCCCTGATCTAAGACCATGCAGCGCACCCTACCCCACCCCATATCATCCAGCTCCTGCTGAGTCCCAGCCCCTCACCAGGATGTCTAGGCAGGCAGCCTTGAGCAGGGTGATTTGGTCAGCAATGCTGAGGCTGGTGAAGCCCGGCAGGCGCTTGGCAAACTCCACAATCTTGATGATGCACTTGGTGGCCAGTTCGCTGAATTTATCCCACAGCCCCAAGTCCAGTTGCACCCTGTGGTCTGCGCTCGAGTTCTGGAGGGGAGGCAGAAAAGACAAGGAGTCAGGCCTGCGAACCACCCCGCCCCCTCTCCCCACCTCGCGTCTTCTCTGTGTGTAGATACTGGGTGACAAAGGGTGGGTGTGCGCACAGATCATTCCAAGTCACTGTTGGAGATCTGATGGAAGGTGCCAATGTAGGAATGAAATCGGATTGCACCTTTTCAAATCTGTAGCCTACCTTTAGGTATTGCATTGAAATATGGCCCCTGAGTCTTTTCCCCCTATGTTGTCTCTTTGTAGTATCTTCTATCCCCTCATCTGACATTTCCCCCTTCTTTCTCCTAAACAAAGTATTGTTTTCCCCAAAAACAGCAGCACCAGTGGGGTGGCCCACTGCCCTTCTGAGCAGCTGGCGTCTTGGCTGAGGATCTACAAACTGGAATTCCCTGGGTAAAAGTATGGATGAGAGGTATCATGACATCCACCACAGTTTTGGCCCAAACTAAATGGATGTTAATTCTTATTTATAGCTACACTTATATCTTGCCCTTCCTTCACTAAGCCCAGGATGAGAGACTGCATTCCCCTCTGCCTCATTTTATCTTCACTTGCACCTTCTCACACACAGAAAGAATGAATGGCCCTAGGCCGGGCACCGAGTACACGGCATGGCTTAGTGGGGGCTTGAACCCAGATCTCACAGGTCCCTCTCCAACTCTGCTAACCACTACACCATATGGGCATACCATAATACTTCTTAGAACTAGCTATTACTTTCCAGAGGAGTTGCTAAGAGATTTATTTTTTTTACCCAGTTGCATCCATATTTTCTCTCTCCGTACATTATTTTATCAATAGTTTAAATATTCCAAACCAATAGTTTTGAAAGAAGAGAAATGTTTTGACTATGTAAATATTTAGGATAATCAAAGAGGCTGGAACCATTAAATCACCCTTATGTAGAAAGAATAATCTGGATAACATAGAGCAAACTCATACAACGTAAAATGCAGGGATAGTGGTTAGGTTTGGCAGTAAGGTTGAGCCTCAGTTTTGCATTGAAAGAATGGGCCCAACCTGCTCTTTGCTTCCCCCCTGCTTATCTCTGACATGGATGCAAAAAGTTCATAAACTCACATGTTAGACTGGCAACAGTATGCCCTGCTAAAAAAAGTCATAGTACATAAGAACATAAGAAGAGCCATGCTGGATCAGGCCAAATCCTATCTAGTCCAGCTTCCTGTATCTCACAGTGGCCTCGCCGAATGCCTCTGGGAGCATACAAGACTAGATCTCTGTCTCCTGATACCACTCCCTTGCATCTGGTCTTTGAAGTATTCTGGTTTTAAGCCTGGAGATTTACACATCTCCATCATGGTTTGTAACCTGTGATGGACTTTTCCTCCCGGAATCTGTCCAATCTCCTTTTGAAGGCATTCAGGCCAGATGCCATCACCACCTCCAGTGGCAGGGAGTTCCACAGACTAACAACGCGCTGGGTGAAAAAATATTTTCTTTTGTCTGTTCTTACTCTCCCAGCCCTCAATTTGAGTGTATGTCCCCTAGGTCTGGTATTTTGTGAGTGGGAGAAGACCGTCCCTCTCTCCACTTGACTCATGCCCTGCATTATTTTGTACGTCTCAATCAATTGAGAGTGAAAACAAACCTTCTTGATCAGCTACAATCTGGAGTTGCCTTGTTTCCATGGGCCACCAATTAAAATCAACCCGTTTGTCCATGTTTCCCATGACATGGCAAGCTGTTGTTCACTCTAAACAGTTGTGAATACTTCTGAACTGTCAGCACCGTATGACGTGAGGGACACTCGCAAGGCTGTAGGGAGGCTTTGCAATTCTTTTAACTCAGGACAACAGCTTAACATTATGCCTAAACCAGCCCAGCATGAAAATCTTCTAGGGTCCCGAAATAAGCTGGTGGGGATTCTGTGGATGGCTGGTGCCCTCCTGGGCAGAACCTAATCATTGTACAGTACAAACAAGCAGAGAGCCTGCAACCCTTACCGTGGTATATTTGCCCAGCTGGCAGAGGGAAGGGAAAGTTTCTTGATGAGCTTTGCTGACCTTCTGGATGAGTTCTTCCAGCTCCGGTGTCATTTCGTAACTATCCACCACTACCTCCTCTTTCACATCCTTTTTCTTCTTGTTTCGATCATTCCTCACGGCTGAAGGGAGAAACAGGTAAGGTGAGGGGAAAGGGTCTTCAGTATGGTTTAAATCAGAACTGTGAGCTCTGAAGGTCTTCTCCTATGACAGTGACGGCAAACCTTTTAGAGACTGAGTGCCCAAACTGCGATTCAAAACCCACTAATTTTTTTGCAAAGTGCCAATACAGCCCTTTAACCTGGACACAGGTAGCTGTGAAGGGGCGATGTCGAGTGCCCACAGAAAGGGCTCCGAATGCCAGCTTTGGCACCCATGCCATAGGTTTGCCAACACTGTCCTATGACCACGTCCAACTCCCTCCACAATTTCAGATACCGATCTATGCGTGCAGAAAAAGAATGAGCTGTGGAAATTGGGCCATGATTGGTACAGGGAGACGTTGAATCAAACTGTGCTTCGGCCAAGCCAAAGGAACAAAGACACAACTGGCCAGGCAGGTACTAATGTTAACAGCAGGGTTGAGGAATGAATGCTCCAGATGCCACTGGTCCACAAGTCTCTTCCTCAATGCTGGCCAGCTGGCTAGGTGTCATGGGAGTGGCAGTCCAGTAACATCGGGCACATGTTCTCTTTCCCAGGACTTGAGGCTTGCTCTTGGACACATAACCAGTGGACCACAGACCTCTTTCAACAAATTTCCAACCTCCACAATTCTTCCCTTGCCATCACCCTTTGCTTCTTGTGCTGTCTGCCAAGACTCGGTCCCTGCTGTTGCCTTAGAGCACCAAAAAGGAAAAAAAAGCAAATAATAGCTAGGCTCCCAGTTGCCACAGAACACAGTAGGGAGACAGAAAGGAGCCATCCGTGGAGGAGGGGGGATGTGTAGCCTACATAAATAAATTGTAAACTACCCAGAGATTGCTTAAAGCAATTAAGCACTATGGGATAGTATATAAGCAGAACACTTTGCACTTTCCCCCCAGAAAGCTAGCTACTGTTGCCCCTCCCCGGCATTGCCTGGAAGGTGCTCCCCCTACTTTAAGATCTACTTATCCGGGAGAATTTAAGCAAGGCCTGCTTCTATCACAACAGGTTTCATTTTTAGCACACTGTAAACCACCCAGAGTATTGTGTTACACTTATGGGGTGGTATAGTAAACAAACAAACAAACTGCATTTGAGAACACAAGAACTATCCTTTTGTCAAATATTTCCCCACTAAGCTGGGTCTGGGGTGTCTTTGTGTGTGTGTGTGTTTTGCCCCACAAACCAACCAGGGACCAAAAGGAGGCAGTCAATTCCTGAGTTTCTAAATCTTTGCCATCACCCTGTCCTCTGGGTTGCACAGCATGTTTCCTGATCCGAAACATGGGCCAAGCTGTCAGAGAACGGCACTGAGTTGCAGGGCTCAGCCAGAGGCAAACAGCAAGGAGCAGCCAAGACAGACAGACAAAGAGCTGCCGAGCTGTTGGACAGGGTCGAAAAGGGGGGGGGGGGTTGTTCGGCAACCTTCACCCAGCAGACCCTGTTGCCCCTTCCCTGGGGAATAACAATAACCAAGGTCACAGCTTCTTCAGTCAGCAGGCAGAGACCCCATTTTGTGTCTGTGAAGATTCTCAGTCATCCAGGTGAGTTTATCTGGAAGTTGAGTCATGGCACCTGGACTTCTTTTTTTCGAGAGCCTGAAACGTTTTGCTGCTCATCCAAGCAGCTTCGTCAGTCTGAGGAAGGTTAGTGGCGAGTCTGCTACTTTTCTTGCTGTTCTTTCATATTCTCGCACCAACTTCAAGGTATCTGGCCCAAAATGCGTAGCAATATGACTGAAGATTCTCAGTCATTCCCATTTTGTGATCCATGATTAAGACAATCACAGTCCACCAGCTCTGGATTGCAGCTTGCTAGTTGCTGACACACTTACACCACACCATACTCTCTCTCTCTCTCTCTCTCTCTCTCTCTCTCTCTCTCTCTCACACACACACACACACACACACACACATGTGGCAACACTCAGTTTTTGCAGCCTCCAGCAAGTGGGGAGAAGAACAGGCTTTCATTAACCCTGAGTGGGTCCCAAGTCACAGTCATTGGGCTGATTTAAACAACCAATCACAAAGGGCACAGGTGCGGTCCTGGAATCTCAAGGCAAAATGGCTTCGTTCTGGTTTCTGATCAGGCCAAGACTCCTGTTCCAGCGCCTGCATGTTACAGACTGATAAAGAGCCCACAAGATTTCTTCTGACAAGAGAGATGATATTCTTAAGGTTTCTTTGCCCCACTTGCTAGACCAAAAAACAACTGAAAGGAAGCAGGTCAGGGCCTGCCCATTAGATGGAGGCAGGAGGCCCTGCACTTGGGGACCACTCCCCTGCCAATCCTTGTGCTTTTTGATGGCAGAAGAAAAGCGAGCTATACATGGAATAAACCATCTTGATTTGACTTTGATGGTATCAAATCCATCTCTGAAATAATGAAAGTGAATTATTTATTCAGGGATGTGAGCAAGGAAGAGAGAAAAAGAAGTGAAAACTGTAATTGGGAACTGACAGAAATTGTTGTGGAGGCAAAAACGAATTTTGCCCATTCCAAAGACCACAGAAACATAATTGCTGAAATCCAGCAGCAAGTCACAACTAGAGTAGGGACACTGAATCAGTATGGATGAGCTAACTCTTCCATAAGCTCCAACTGTTTCAACGGGCCTACTCTAAGTCGTGACTGTAGCGTCACCGTGCTTTGCCCCTGGCCCTTTCGCAGGCTTTTGCTCTTTCGCTGCCACCAACTAGCTTCTCTAGTAAATTAATGCCTTCAGACTGGTTTTAAATGGAATGAAGATAAAAGAAGTTTCTTTAATACAAAGTAGAATCAAACTTATACGGGTAACATGTCAAGGTACAAACAAAAGGAATATAGCTCAATCACACTAATGTTATGTTACAGACTACGCTGATCACTTGCACACCCAGTTCTTAAGTTTACAGACACTCAACACTTAGTTTTTTTCACAGAGGTTCTAAAATCATATCTCTTTGCTCTTTAATCTTTAACTGTATCTCAGTCAGATCCTATCTATCTTTTCTCAGCAAGTGCAGGTCCTCTGTCTGACCTTCTCTCAGACAGCGCCAATCCCTATCTGTTCCTATCTGACCAATTCAGTGCTGGGCTGAACACTAAATCCGCTCAGGCTACTCCCCCAGACTCTCCCATTTGTCAACAACCAACCAATCAGTGCAGACACTTCTCATGAATTATTCATCACTAAGGGGTAAATGCCACAGTGACTTCTTATTAACTTCCTTCCAGCCAATGAGTCCTACAATTCCTATGAACAGATTTAGTTCTACTGACATTTAACCCCAAACAATTCAATGGGGCACTTCTTCACAACCTGGCACTCCTTCAGATGTGGTGGATTACAATAACCATCATCTCCTATCAATACATCCCAGGGCACCAAGTTGGGAAAGATGGCACAAGCTCTTTAAATAGTAACTACGGTTAAAGAATAGCAAAAGGTTTGTTTAGGAGTGGAGAAAATGGTATGCCTTGATGCATGGTGATTTTTTAATCTGTCACCAATTAGGATAATGACTTAAATATCCTCTTTAAGGTTATTTACTCAGCCTTTATGCTGACTATCTTGTCCCATTCATTTGATAATGAATGGTTAAAGGGCTATTTACAGGACACTCCTGCATGTACAAGGTTCAGTCTTTTACTCCTTTTCCTGGGAGAAAGCTCCACCGACATATAATGAGATTTACATGAGAATAGACACAGAGAAGATTCTCTCTCTCTCTCTCTCTCTCTCTCTCTCTCTCTCTCTCTC
>JAHTLZ010003468.1:12391969-12408847 GCA_023846285.1 Phrynocephalus versicolor | reverse complement strand
TCTCTCTCTCTCTCTCTCTCTCTCTCTCTCTCTCTCTCTCTCATGCTTTTGGACTTTCTACCCATGCTGTGGCGCACTGGAGCTCTTTAAGAAGGCATACAGAAAGATATAGCTTTGCTGGGATTTGGAAATGGAAAGAGAGAGACCCTTTTGCTTTTGTACTGAAAGAAAGGAAAAGGCTGGAATGCAACCTAGGAAGGCTGCCTCTCCAGCCCAGGCTCCTGCCACAAGGCAGGGCCCTCCGCCGAGCGGTGCCTCATATAGAGATCAAGCAGACCACAGCCTGCCTGCCACAGCAAGGAGAGCAGCTGCATTGCTCCAGCAACTAGTTCCAGATGTCTGGAAACAAGAGACCCAACAACAATGTGCCCGCCAGGCAAGCAATCTGGATGAGTCGGTTGCAAAAAGTTTCTTAGGAGGAACTTTTTCCTTGGCCTGGCATGCATGCCTTTAGTCTGTGGAGGTGGTGATCATGGTGGTGGGGAGATGTTTCATTGTCTTCTCGGTCCTGCCACCCCCCACCCCCGAACAAGGGTGTCTGCAGCATCACCAAGCCTAGCCTCTCCCTCTTCCCCCTTACCCCATGCAAGACCTGCCAACCCGCCTCCTCCACGATCAGCAGTCCTGCCCCGAGGTTGTGTGTGCACTCTCGTCGGCCTGAACCTTCCCAGGCTGCCCTTCCTGTTCACCCCAGGATAAAGCGCCAGGGATCTGGGAACAGGATACGCCAATCGGCAGGATATACACTTATAGCCACAGTCAGCACAATGCTGAGGGGGGTTGGGGGTGGGTGGGTTGCCAGCCAAGCCACGCAGTGCTCTCAGGGTGGATAATAGAGAGCCAGAAAAGAGAGAGAGAAAAGAACGAGAGAAAGAACCCCACAGGGCTGTGGAGGCAATCAGAACACTGATGTCTTGTTATATGGAGATGAAAAGGTAGGCAGATGCTGAGCCTGGAGACTGTGGAAACAGACACTGAGTCTAAGGGAGATGGCAAAAGTTCCTCCTTTGGACTACCGCTCTGGGAACACACACACACACAAACACACACCACCACCACCACCACCACTACTAGTCAAGGTTTTCACTGATTTTTGCCAAGAGGTCAATGCTGGCTAGGGAGACTCCAGGATTAGGAATCTGGAATAAGTAACTTTTGTAAACATGTAAGACGGCTGGAAGGTTTTTGCACAAGTCATCTAGTTGAGAGGGTTCTCTCCCCAATTCCCGTTTCCTACATTTGTTGTTTAGGGCTTATATGCACACACACGAACAGAAACTTTGTCCCCTAAATCCTAGTCAGAGTCTAGATGGGGGGGACACATACTTCTTTGACTTATGGTGACCCTATAAACATATCAACATGTGATCTCCAAAATGTCCTGCCCTCAGCGGGCCTGCTCAGCTCTTTTAAACTCAAGTCTGTGGGTCCTTTAGGGAGCCAGTCCATCTCACATTTGGTCTGCCGCGTTTCCTGTTGCCTCCAATCTTTCCCAACATTATTGTCTTTCCAGAGTACCAGCAGAGCATCACAGGCCTTTTCGCTTACCAGGGTCGCCAACCCAAGGGAGGCCCAAAAATTTTCCACTTGGAACAGAGTCGGGCTTTCTCGGTGGCTGGCCCGACTCACTGGAACCACCTTTCAAGCGAAATAAGGCTTGCAGAGTCCCTTCCGGTGTTTAAAAATTGTCTCAAAACTGGCTATTTAAAGCTGCCTTTGGCGACTGCTGAGGTGATTGGTCTGTCTATTTGTTAGTCTATTGTCTGCCGCCACCATCTTGTGTTTTAATTTGGTTTGCTGGTCTTATCTCAACTCTTATTTTTTTATCTGATATTGTCCTATTTTTGAATTGTTGGTTTTTGGTTGTTCACTGCCCAGAGTTCCTTCGGGAAAATTGGAAGGTATATAAATGAAAATAATAAATAAATAAATAAATAAATAAATCTTCTCATGATGTGCCTCCGTTTCAACATTTCTGCCTCCACAGGATAGTTCAGGCTTGATCTGATCTAAGACCCTCTTTGTTCGTCTTTCTGGCAGTCCATAGTATCCACGAGGTTCTCCTCCACTGCCGTATTTCAAACAAATCAATTTCCCCACTATCAAATTTCACTCCCAGACACAAAGGCTGGAAATACAAGGGTGAGGATGGTCTTGGTCTCCAGGGACACATCCTGACACTTGCTGGTCGTTTCTGATTCCTTCATTGCTACCCTTCCGAGTCTCAGCCTTCTTCTGATTTCTTGGTGCCAGTCTCTTATTTGGATTGATAACTGAATTTAAAGCATACAAAATGTTTTACCATTTCCGCTTCTTCACTGTCGGCCTTAAAGGTGTGCCGTCCTTCTGCAGTTGTGACCTTTGTGTTCTTTTTAAGGTTCAACTGCTGTCCTGCTTTGGCACTTTCTTTTCCGCCCCTTCTTTGGCACGTAATATAAACCCTCTGTTTCCTGACTTTCCAGTGACAACTTCCACTGGAGCCTACCCCGTTCACAGAGGCACACCTTTTACTCGGATCCTCTTGGGTCCTTTTTCAAGGTGAAAGGGAGGGTAAAAAATACTCTAAATAAATAAATAAATAAATAAATAAATAAATAAATAAATAAATAAATATTTGCCCCGCCCCACCCCCCTTTCCCTCACTGCCTACTCCCTTCAGAAGGACAGGCCCTTCGAAATAAATTGCCAGCTTTTGAGACGTAGACAATTCTAATTAGGGGCTCTTAAAGAGACAGTGATTAATGTGAGTCTCCGCCCGGGCCAGCGCGAAGACATGCCTCAGCAGTTGGGAGTAAAAGCAACAGCCGCTGAGAGGCACTCTGTCTCTGAGACGGGACGGGCAGCTGACAGAACTCTTAAAGGGACAGAAAACACACACGCCCTGCCTGGCCATGCGGAAAGGGACCGACGGATCCTCTCCAATCCAAGACGGCTTGTTTGCTCTTCCTCCGCGAGAGTCTTCTCAGAATGATTTCCCCTCTGAGGAATAGTTGTGGAAAGAATTTCATCAGAAGGCAGCGCCAGCCTCCGCCCCTCTTCCCCCAGGTGGGGGGGGGGAAATGGCCACAGCATGGTCTCTTGCTCACTGCGTCTCCCTTGAAAAGACGATAAAATAACCCCACGCGTGGCTTTTGAGTGATGAGGTGAAGGCTTTTCGCCCCAAGGATTTCCTCCAAGGGGAAATCTGCCCGGTGGCACTACCAGGTGAAGCAACCGTACAGGGAAAACCAGGTCCGGAAAGCAGATGACTTGGCGGGAGTTTACGGATTTCTTGGGAGCCTCAGCCCCCATTTCGCCCGTGGTGTGTCCTCCAGGGCCTCAGCGACACAGACCATGGTACTGGGAATAATAAGAACTGTTTTCCACATACAATGTCTAAAGCAGCTGTAGGGACAGGCACTGGTGGAGACTGGAAGGCAGAACAAATAGGAAGGCCAGGTCTTGGGAAGAAGACATGTTTAGGCTCAATAACTTCTTGTTCACTGGACTAGTCTTGGAAGACTTGTGCGTGTTTACATTTTTGGTAAATAAAATCCAGACTGTTTGCTTCAGTATTTATGAAAGGTCTATGCCAAGTAAGCAGTTGTGTGCAATCCCTGAACACAAGTTTTGTAGTTCTAAAGCAGACATCATCACCATCATCATCATCATCAAATTACAGAACTGGAACTATGGATCACTGTTAGGGAGCCACAGCAGGGAATCAATGTTTCAGCCACTGAGTTAACCACACCCACCCACAATCATGTCAACCATGCATGGGGGTTATGTGTGTGTGCACACATCCTCCGAAAGGCCCTCACCCAATCCTTTCTGACCTCATTTGCTCCTCCATGTGGGACTCCCTTATGGATAGCCTTTTCCTTTGTCCATTTCTGGGAGCAGGTTGGGAGCCAAACAAAGAGAATTCTAAACGAGAAGCGGCTCTCATCTCATCCAGTGCAACTCTTCTCCTTGTTCTTGCATCTCGTTGGCCCTGCTTGCATCAGGCTGTGCCTTCTGCTTAAGCCAATCATCCCCTTCTCTCAGCCTGTCATGCCTTATCCATCATTGAATTCGCTCCTCCAAACCCGTTTCTTCCGCACATCAACAGAAACAAGGAGCTTTTGGCCCACAAGATGTTTTGCACTTCAGTTCCCAGAAGTCTTAGCCAGCATGGGAATTGTAGTGAAATATCAGAAGGGCCAAAAGCACCTAGCCCTGCCTGATCTCCATTCTCAAGTCCAGCCCATATCACCTTTTGGTTCCATGCTGGAGTGAGTACCACACGTGTCATGCTCTGGACGCTCCAAACATGTTAAATAAGGTGTTTGGGCTTCCCCTGTGTGGGGGGGGGGGATATCACAGGAAGTCCTAAGTGCAAATCCTCCCTCCATCAGATGTCGTGTTGAAGAACCACGTGAGAAGCCTACCTTCTTTGGACATGCCGACCTCAAAGCACTTCTGCAGGCGGCAATACTGGCAACGGTTGCGGGTGACTTTGTTGATCTGACAGTTCCTGTCCCGGTGGCAGGTGTAGACCATGTTTTTCTGGATGCTTCGGCGAAAGAACCCCTGAATGTCACAGAGAGAGAGAGAGAGAGAGAGAGAGAGAGAGAGAGAGAGAGAGCAAAGAGAAAGAGAGGCACAGATGCCCAGGTGAGCAGGATGAAAGAACAGCAGCTAGGTCCTTTCCAGAAGTCTTCTTTCCTGTTTCCCACTGAATTTGCATAGTATACCCACTTTCCTTGCCCAAGACTTGTGTTTACTAAAAGCGAATAGGGAACCTCCATCTCGGGACTCCATCCAGCCCTTCTGGGGATCCCTCAATGGCCATGCTGTTTTTACTTGCTGCTTTACCCAGCTTTCTTCCCATGACCCTCATTCTATAAGCCTGAAATGCCTCTCTTGCAGCTTAATTGCTGATAATAAGAGCTTTAAGTTAAAATATGTTTTAACTTAAAGAGTGTTTTGGCCTCTGGCCTCACAAACAGCTGGAACGCACCACCTCAAATTTCTCTGAAATTACATCTGGCTCCAGCTTCCCCTGCACTGAAAGAGGCTCGCCAACATGTGCAGAGGGAAAGAACACTTCAGCATCTCTGAAGATGGTGCCCCATCTTGTTCCTGTGAACTATGAACACAGGTTAAGAGTGTGGCTATGTTTGCCTCAAGTCTTTTATATACATGTAATTTGAGATATAAAATAATGCAATCAGCCTGATGCATCAAGAAGATAACCAGCCTTGAAAGGAGGCAGATTGCCACTCCTTCGTCAGAGTAGCCTCCCTTGGACTGGGGGGCGACTTTCCCAAAATATTGGGTAGAAGGTGACTTTTCTAGCTCCAGCATTGTGGATCTTTTTATCAGGAGGTATATGTTTCAAAAGCAAACAGACACTGATTACCCCAACCCGGGTCCCCTCAGCTATTGTTTGATTACCGCTCCTATTAGCTTGGGACAGTGTTCCCTATGACCGATTCATCCCAGGGCACGTATGGTCCATGAGATGTGGCTGGCCAACAATTCCCAACAGCCTTGGCCACCACAGCAAACAGTGAGAGATGATGAGGACCACAGCCCAAAACACTTTAATGGCCCATGGCTGCCTGCATCTATAGTCTTTGAAGAGTTTTCTCAGGATTTCGCAAGAAGTAGGACTCCTATTCCACACAGGTGGGTTATTTTATAACTAAACCCAACAAAGTCCCAGATACAGTGGACCCTTGTATAACACACAGCTTGTATAACATAAAATTTGTACAACATAAAAAATTCCAGAGATAGGGGAAATTTGCTTAACATAATTGCCTATGGGGAGAATCCGTACAACATAAAAATGGGATTACTCTGTTTTCAATGCATTCCTATGGGAAATTTGTATAAAGGAAAATTTGCTTAACATAATTTCTTTTGGAACGAATTAATTCCTTTATACAAGGTACCACTGTATATGAAATATGATCACAAATGTTGTGTACTGGCTACTTTCGCCCTAGATCCAAGGTAGATGGTTCGGACTGAAATGCCCCCCGTCTCCGACCATTGGCCAGGCTGGATCAAGTGGATGGGAGCTGTCAGTCAGACACGTGGAGGAGCACAGGATGCCCACACCTGCCTAAGGCTCTGCCCATAACCTCTGCCTAGTTGACTCTACATACTCTGGCCACAAAGCCCCTTCAGCCCAGGATGGGGACAAAAGGTGTGCCCCTTTATGCCAGAGCAAAAAGCACAACACCTCCAAACTGGCTCACCCTGGCTCTGGCCTCCCCCACTTCAGGATTTCTAGGTTCAAGCCTGAAGCCCGGATAATCCCCAGATCAGAAACCAGGGTGGCCTCCGCCTCCTGCAGCCTTGACCCTCTCTGACTGCTCTCCGGCCTGTAGTAATGGAGGATTAAATGCTGGCTCTCCAGATGTCATAAAACGGCTGCTCCCGTCAGCCTTCACTAATCTAGCCAAAAGGGAGAAATGCTGAGACTTGAGGGCCAGCAACTTTTGGAGGGCCCCAGATGTCACCCTCACAATTAGAATTTGTGTATCGCTGTGTATTTAAGGGGTGGGGGTGGGGAGGGGAACGCCTCGAGCCGAATAGCTGCAACAAGGAACCCTCGGTTCCACAACTGGAATGAAAGATGCAAGTCAGCCAACGCGGGCTTGTTTTTGCGCGATGAATCTCGCTTCATTTGTTTTTTTTCTTTAGGGTGTGGGCAGGCAACGGCCTGGAATCCTCTGCTGCAGCATTCTTCTGCTGAGGAAGGAGGCCCCGGGCGAAGCAGCCAACCACACCCCTCCAGGCTGAACCCTTGCAGGTTTGCCTGGACTTTGGAGAGCTGAGCCGGCGGGAAGCCAGAGCTTCCAGGTGGCCTGAGGAGTTGGAAGTGCAAAAGCCAGCCACCCTCTGGGCCTTCACTCACCTTGCAGCCCTCGCAGGAGCTGACTCCGTAATGATAGCCAGACGACTTGTCGTTGCAGACAAAACAAGGTTTGTAGACGCGTGGAGGCGGGGGCGGCGAGGGGGAGCTGGGCACCATCTCCTCGGAACTGGTGCTCTGGGTCTCCACCGCTGGCGAGAGAAAGGAAGCCAGCGTCAGGCACCACGTTTTTAATTTAATAATTTTTCCAGGTATGGGACATTATAAGGAACAAATTAAGAAAGAAATATGGTTGGAGTAAGGTTAGAAAGGGAGGGTAGGGGTAAAGGGCAAAGGGAAAATAGGGTGATACAGGATTGGCAAGGCACATTACAATTCTTCACTTTCATATTTCATATATATACGTATCAGTTAGGACTTATATACAGTAGATACTATATGTTACACAACACAATAGTTTCTGGCTGTTGTCATATTTCAAACACAAACTCTTGATTTACCTGTTTTTTGTATAATTATCTTTTTTTAAAAAAGAAAACCACAAATAAAACTTTTCCCAACTTTCCTGATGCCTCTGTTTCTGTGGTGTCTCTAACTATTCTGACAATTTGTCCATCTCTTGACTTGCTATATCCAGAAGAGAGAGCACTGGTCAATACGGATGCAATGCTTGTTTTCCTTTTCACATTTCAAAGGACACCACCAAAGGTTAAGGGGTTAAGGACACAAGAACTGTCACACCAGTTGGACAGCCAGGTTTGGGTCCCCAGCCCGATGCGTGGCTCACTGGCCAACGCTGGGTCAGTCACCATGTCCTGGCCTAAACTACCTCCCAGATTGCTGTGAAAATATGGGGGAGGATGAAAATATGTCCAAGAAAGAAAGAAAAATATAGAAGGGCCAGGTCCTCCAAACTGGCATCCTGGGAAGATGGGTGGAGTACAAATGTAGTAAATAGCATGGTGATAAATCATAGAGGGGGGAAAACTGTAACTGGCATAGCTTTACTACCTCCACCCACACTTCTGTTCCTTTCAACATCAACTATGAAACTGCACAGCAAGCTGCTCCTTTTCAGCCTTGGGCACTACGATTTTTTTTAATGCTCCAAGTGAGTGAGCTGTGGGATACTTTGGGCCTCAATGAGAGTTCCAGTGTATCATGGGTTAGTACTAGGGCAGTGATGGCGAACCTTTCAGAGACCGATTGCCCAAACTGCGATTCAAAACCCACTAATTTTTCACAAAGTGTCAATGTGCCAATTTAACGTGATTACAGTGGTACCTAGGTTGGTTGGTTGGCTGGTTATTTATTTATTTATTTATTTATTTACAGTGGACCCTTTGTATAACATAAAATCTGTACAACATACAGCTTGCATGGCCAACAAATGGGAACCATAGGTTGACACTTCTGGGGAGTGCCAAATTGGGGAAGATTGTATGAATGATTCCAGGATTCCTTCCAGAAAATAAGGAAAGTGTTGACAAACTAGGATTTATCGATCAGACTTCATACTCAAATACTTTGATCCTCTGTATTCAGTATTCTTCTCCATGGCATTGAAACTTGAACCCTTACAGACACATTATGCAGGAAGCTGGAGGCATTCAAAATGTGGATGTACAGACAAATTCTGAAGATACAGTGGACCCTTGTATAACAAATGGTTTGTATAATATAAAATCTGTACAACATAAAAAATTCCAGAGATACGGGAAATGTGGTTTCGCCTATGGGGCAAACCCATACAACATAAAATGGTCGCAGTTAGGGATTACTACTTTCAATGCATTCCTATGGGAATTAATTTCATTTGGAATGAATTAATTCCTTTATACAACGTGCCACTGTATTTATTTATACAACTTATATGCCACCCACTACCCAAAGGTCTTTGGACGGCTTACAATTAAAAGGAACAGTTAAAACAATTAAAACACTAAAATATCAGTGAACAATTAAAAACAATAA
This sequence comes from Phrynocephalus versicolor, assembly GCA_023846285.1. Lineage (NCBI taxonomy): Eukaryota > Metazoa > Chordata > Lepidosauria > Squamata > Agamidae > Phrynocephalus > Phrynocephalus versicolor. Next base: position 12,400,020 of record JAHTLZ010003468.1, on the reverse strand, counting down.
AAAAGTTAAATGCAAAACACTAAAATTGTCATCAGGACCCACAATCTATACAGGAGTACCTTGTATAAAGCAATTAATTTGTTCCAAATGAAATTATGTTAAGCAAATTTTCCTTTATACAAATGTCCCATAGGAATGCATTGAAAACAGAGTGATCCCATTTTTATGTTGTACAGATTCGCCCTATAGGCGATTATGTTAAGCAAATTTCCCCTATCTCCGGAATTTTTTATGTTGTAAAATTTTATGTTATACAAACTGTTTGTTATACAAGGGTCCACTGTATTATGTCAGTTAAAAAAAACTTCTGAAAGAGGAGGGTTTTTACCTGACGCCGAAACATCATCAGCGTTGGTGCCAGGTGGATCTCACTCGGGAGGGCATTCCATAGCCTGGTGGCAGCTGCTGAAAAGGCCCTATATACCTACAAGCCATCCCTTTCACCTCCTTGAGGGATGGCTCTTTCAAAAGGGCCCCCTGGCTAGATCTTAATTGCCAGGTAGGTACATATGGAAGGAGGCGGTCCTTCGGGTATCTAGGTCCTCAGCCATTTAGGGCTTTATATGTCAAAACAAGCACTTTGAATTGGATTCAGTAGCAACTGGTAACCGGTGAAGGTTATGCAGAATCAGCATGATATGATCCCTGTCTGGAGGAGCACCCACTAACAGCACTTCAGTCTTGTTCTGGGTTGACTTTCAATTTATTGACCCTCATCCACAAATGCTTCAGGTGCTACCCTTCAGGAAAGCGAGGCTCTAAGAGCAGGCTTTTGAATTTCCCGCGGCCACAGCACCCTCACTTTTGGGATGCCCAGAGCGGAGTGGCTGGACAGTAAACTGGGGATACAAATAACCCTAAAGCCACTGCTTCCCCTTTGCCTGGCTCTCTGCATGGAGCCCAGTGGCGTACTCTGAACGGAGGGGGAAGTGCCGTGGCTGTGAGGGGGCGGTTTCGCGTGCCCACAGAAAGGGCTCTGCGTGCCACCTTTGGCACCCATGCCACAGGTTTGCCAACACTTCAGGGTTAGGGTTAGGTTTGGTTAGGGTTAGCAATAGTTTTTTTTTTTTTAAAACAATTAAGTAAAAGTACTGTACTGCCCTATTGGTGCAAAGCACTTTGCCAAGCATTACCTAATGGGAATTCCAGCCTCTACCCTCCACAATGGGCCAACCCAATGAGAACCAAAATGTGTCACTTCTACTTGTCCCCATTGTTTCACCACCACCACCAATAACAACAAAAATAACAGCAGCAGCAGCTGCTGCTGCTGCATGGGACAAACTAGGTCTCAGTGAGTTACAGTGGCTTGGATAAGGTACCCCTGTGGCCCCCTCCAAAAAAGCCACCCCTGAAGCAAGATTTTTCCCAATTATTTCTTGTTAGGAAGGCTCTACATGAACAGATACATAGCAATGCCATGTCACATGGTGGCAGCACCAGAGAATGTTTGCACTGTAGGTGCAGCCGTGAGTTGATTGTGCAACAAACCATGACTCTGGGGGACTAAAATTTCCCACTGCTGTGCCTGAGGATTAGAACAGTAGTTCTCAGTGTGTGTGGAAAGTTCCTCTCGGGAGGGATGAAACCAACAAAGTAAAAGATAAAATAATAGGATGCGCCAAGCGGCAGAACTTTCTAGCTCAACCTTTCTGGTAGAAGACTGTCTCTTGAGCTACTTCATGGTGTAGGGGAGCCTGGCAGCATTCCCAGTGCTATACCATCTCTCACTGGTAAAAGAAGACCTGAGAAACAGCTGCTGTCCTCCGACAAAATCCCAAAGACACAAAACAAGCAAAAAAGACAAAAATAAGCAGCACTTTCTAGACCAGTGGTGGTGAGCCTTTGATACTCCAGATGTTTTGGACCACAACTCCCACAGTCCTTTGTCACTGGCAAGGCAGACTTGGAATTCTGGGAGTTGTGGTACAAAACATCTGGCTTGCCAAAGGTTTGCCACCACTATTCTAGACTAACAATTATTTTTTTTTATGTGAGCTTGTGCAGACTAACATGGCTACCTCTTCTAAAACTATGCCCACAAGATGTAGCTGGGCAAAAATGCAACTCTTTGTTCCCACAAGAGATGCAGGGTAGGACTCATTGGAGGCTGGAGTCCTGTAACATCTTGAAAGCCACAAGTGTATCACCTCTGAATGACATAGTATGTATGTGATTTCAGAACTGGATTTTAACTTTTTCAAATGCCACTGCTAGATTAGTACAGACGAACCATGGATCTCCACAAGCTGAAACTATCTGTCACAATCTTCATCCATCTACTCGCAGAAAAGACAACTAGTCTTGGCTGGAGGTTGACGAGATGAGACAGAAGAGTGGTGACAAACCTTTGGCCCTCCAGATGTTTTGGACCACAACTCCCACAGTCCTTTGTCACTGGCAGTCTAGGCTCAGAATTCTAGGAGTTGTGGTCCAAAACATCTGGAGTGCCGAAGGTTCGCCACTGAGATAGAAGATGCTCAGAAGGCAGAGTCTGGTTCAGAAGGTTTGAGGAACACAGCCGGTAAGTCTTTCACATCACGTACAGCAAAACCTGTCTAATCTCAAGAGGCATTTTTAATTCTCTCAAATGGTATACAGTCTTCTAGTCTGAGTACCCAAGGAAACGGAAACAACAATAACTTTTTTGGCACTTAAAATGAAAGTCTCCCAGCCTGGGAGCTACAAGCCCTAATGGGGTCACAAACTTGCAATTTTTTAGTTGCAATTATTTTTATATTTATTCTATTAAATATGGTGTAGACTGTGCTGTTTCATTGTAATCCTCTTGGCCCACGGAGGCACCCTAGAGTTCTTAGTCATTTCTGTACCCCTTTGAGGGGATTTTCCTTCTATGCATGTGCATCGATCACTCGTTCCCTTTCCAAAAGAGCTGCTCTCACTCACTTCTCTCTGCTCCTCCACCTCCACCTCTGGAAGAGTGACATCAGGTTTTTGGACCCAAGCATTCGTCCAACTCCAAGAGGCCTGAAGGGTGTGTATGTGGGGGGAGTGCGTGGTGCACACTGATGCCAACGATGGCCGCAGGGTTGAAAAGATACTGCTGGCAATGGTGATACCTGGAACAAGACCTTTGGCTTCACTTGAGCCCCCCACTTTTCTGGGTGTGGCAATGGGGCCCCAGTGGAAACAAAAAGGGGACCTGGGTGGGGAGAGGTCTCCAGGCCTTGCCTGAATCATGGAAGAGGAAGACAAGAGGGGCGGAAAGATGAGGGAGAACAAGGGAGGGAGTAGAGTAGACCATGGGGGGGGGGGAAGGTCTTCATTTGGGATCAAGTGGAGGGGCTCTTCACTGGGGGAGGGATGGCAGCATGTTTGTGTGTGGGGAGGGGTAAGAAACATGAAAGGAGGATTCTTTCCACATCCCTAAAAGTAACTTAAACTTAATATTCACTGGCATTTCCCCCTTCTCAAATTTTATCCAGTAGAACCAGATTTAGACACACACACACACACACACACACACACATTATGTATTATTACGTGAACTCATCCGTTCAGAAGTATGTTCTGAAAAATATTTACTGGGTTTTCTTTCCCACACTAAAATGCCTTTTTATGCAAATGTGGTGGTGGGAGGTTGACAGTTACTTGGCTTTTATAAAAGGGGGAGGGGGTCGCAACTTGAAAAAAAGGTTGGGAGGCACTGACTTAAAAGAGAGAGAGATTACCATAAGCTTTTGTGAAATGGAATCCAGTTCAGCATCCAGTTTATGAACTGTTCATCCAACCTCTCACGCAGTGGACTGTAGTCTATATGAATGCCTGTACTACAGTCATTCTGCTAGTTTCCCCCCTGGATTGGCCATGGCCATAATTTCAAATGGCCATCACTACCTAAAGGCAAAGGCAAAGGTTCCCCCTGCACATGCGTGCTAGTCGTGTCCAACTCTAGGGGCGGTGCTCATCTCCGTTTCCAAGCCGAAGAGCCAGTGTTGTGCAAGTCCACGACCATGTGGCCAGCATGGCTGCAAGGAAACACTGTTTTACCTTCCTGCTTTTTACGGTGGTACCTTGCATTTTACATGCTTTCGAACTGCTAGGTTGGCAGGAGCTGGGGTTAACAGCGGGAGCTCACTCCACTGCATGGCACCCAGGGTTCGAACCGCTGAGCTGCTGACTTTGCAGCCAACATTTTTCAGTGCTCTAGCCCACTGAACCATCACACCCCTCATCGTTACCTACTGGAGTGGTAAATGCCCTACTTTAGGCACAAACAACTTTTATTTGTCAAGAAATTATTGGCATTCAGATTCAGGGGATGACCCCAGATTTTAGTATTAGAAAAAAAAGGAGAAACACTTCTAACTTATCCAATTCCTCCACGCTGTGCTTCTGTTACACATCCCTCTTGCTGGGTTCTGACCTGACTATGGGCCTTTGTACATGACCCCTAAACTCCGCAGCAAATGGCTGCAAGCTCCGGAGATTACAATTGTTTCCCCACCAGCTCCGGAGTTTGCAGGAAATTAAGTGCGACCACGCCCACCTAAACGCGTCCCAGCGCACTTTTATTGTACCTGCTGGAGGAGGGTGAAAATCCCCAGGTCCGGATTTAATCTGGTCAGTGCGGGGCTCTCCTCGCTTCTGTTTTTTTTTTTTTTTTTTTGCTTCCCGCCCCTTTAAGAGAAGGGGCGGGAGGAAAAAAAGCAAACAGAAGAGAAGGAATTAGAACGAAGGAGCTCCGGGCAGCTTCAGAGGTGAGCCTGCATTTTTTCCTCTTTCTTCGTCCCTCCCCTCACGCAGACAGGAGCAAGGAAGTGCGGAGTGGTGGGGAGGAAGGAAGAGCAACGAACCCCTAAGATCTCTGGTCCAAATTTAAGTGGCCAGCGGATCTTAGGGGTCGTGTAAAAAGGCCCATGGGTCTTTTTGGCATCACTGTTCCCATTATCTTTTACAGATCAGGAAAATCATGTCCCCACCAAACCTTGATGATGAACTTTTCCCTGTTTCAGATAAACACCCAACAGTCACTCAGGTAAAAGAAAAACAAACAAACAAAAACCATAAATAAAGCATTGGGAAAAACTCAAACAACACTGAGGTAAGTCGCTGGGGGCCCTGCAGAGACAAGGTGGGGAGATGGTTACTGACTAGACAGCTAAATATTGCAATAGAAGATGAACTATCTGTAACTTCAAGGGTGGGCAGCCTAGTAGCCTCCAGATGTTTTTGTCAACAACGTCCATCATTCCCCCTCAATTATCAGGCTGGCTGAGGGATGATGGGCACTGTAGTCCAAAATATCCAGGAATGAGTGTCTTGCTGATCCATTGGCTCAAGAACGCTGCTGAGGAAAGAGTTCACAACATTCAAAGGTACACACAGCCCTGACCTGCCTGCTCCTTACCCTCACCATGACCCGTGGCGCCTGGACAGCGCTCCTTGGGCTCAAGCGGCATTTTCCACCCCCACCCCCACCTCCACCCCCCAAAAGCCCGGCAAGGCATGAAAACTGTTTGCAATTCTAGCTTTCAACACAGACTGAATTTCCTGTGACAAGGCCCTAAAAGCCACATTCCAGGCCAAACAGGTTGGAATTGTTACCAGAGCCATGTAACCTAATCCCATTCCCTGGGGGAGGGAAGTAAAGAATGACACCGCTCCAAAGAGCCATCGGGTAGGAAAAACTGGGGGGTGGGGGCTTTGAGGGTATGAACGGCCCTTAAATCCAGCCCCTCCGCTTGCAAAACGTCTTACAATCCATGTTTTCGACAGAAAATGTGGCACCAAGCTTGGAAAAAGCTACTTCTTTGGATTATAAATGGCCGTACAGGTCAGAGATTCTGGAATCTATACAAAAAGTACATTGTCCAAGCGGGCCAGGCTAGGAGGATGCTGGTTGGGTGGTGCCTCAAATTAACGTAGGGTGATGAGCAACATTCCCTACAAATTTTCTGCTAGTGTGGCAGTGGGGCTCCGCCCCACACGCACAGGGTTCTGGCTATGACTAGAAGCAAATGGGCACCAACTCTGGCTCAGCTGTGTGGCCCCCATCGAGCGCCATGCAACCGCCACACCCACGCAGCTTAGAGGAAACATCGGTGGTGGCGAGTCTGAGAAGTGGAACGCTACTGCCTCTCCAAAATATGGCAAGAATATATGACACCTTCACCTCGTAAGAGTGGATGGATGCCTCTGCGTACATACATTTATGGGAAATAAACCAGAAAAGAGACTTCCTCAGTTTCAGTCCATTCATCAGAGGCAACTGAAATTCCAGGCTAAAGCTCGCTACATCCTTCTACTCTTCTAGTTGTAATTTCTGCACAACATGGTTAATGAGCTCCTTGTATGAAGAACATCCATTTTTAGCTCTGGTACAGTACTTGGTTCTCGGAATCGGGTGAAAGGAAGCAACCCATTATAAAGCCCTGTTCTATGATTTTAAAAACAACAACCATAATGACCCCTTTTGTGTTGGATATAATGCAAAGTGGCTGTGCTGACTTGCTACAGTTCCAGTACATGCCACCCATGTAACTACTCTATACGCCTCTACAAATTCCTAATATTCGTTTGTCCCAGAAAAACACAGCAACAGAATAGTTTGAAATGATTTTTTTTTGTCATCTAGGAAAGATAACACTGAAGCAGACAAGCTGAGGACAATGTGTATAAGGTGTTCTCTGGAGCCAGTGGGGAGGGTACAGAGAGATTCACAACCCCTCCCCTTCAACCTCAACCCCCAATCCTTCACTTCATCTCATCCCTACTATCTGCAATATCTCCACTCCTGGGCTCCAGGACAAACTTTGTTTGCAAAAGGAAAAACAGCACTTCACAGCCACTCCAGTACAATAGATAACCAGCATACACAAACTCCAAGCAGTCACTCTGTCTCTTGTGCTCAGTCCTTATAAGTGATCCAACAATAAACAAATTCAGCCTGCCACCCACCCCAATCACACACACACACACACACACACCACACACACACACACACACACACACACACACACACACACACGCACACATGCACACACACACACACACACTCCTGAATGAATATTCAGTGCTCAAGGACAATCTCAGCCCGTTTGTGTATTTCCTCTTGCCCTTATACATGACATTACAATAAACAACCCAATGCATGAAGCCTAGGGCTAGGCAAGAATGCTACCACTACTCTTAGCTTAGACTAGGAAAAAAAAAAGATGCTGAGCCACATTCTTCCCTGGCAGAGGTTTTGTGAAGCCACCCAAAAAAGCCATAAATCATGGCACACCCCACACAATCCCTGAGAACCACTGCACGGTTTCTGCCTTGTTCTCACCAGCTTCTAGCTCATTATGGTTGTGCTTCAAAGCAGTCTTGCCTGCTCAAATCTCAGAGGTCAGAAGAGTATCTAAATAATAGCTACAGTGATCTGTAGGGAGGGTTTTAGTGCCCTTTACAAATTAGCATTATTTAAAAAATATGGACAGTTTCTGTTATTCTTTTTAACTATCCAATGCTTCAGGGCTTATCCAGCTCAACAGCCATTGTCCACTCTAGCCCTTCCCTATGCAGCAGATATTTCAAATGACTATCCCCCCCTTAAGCCATGGCCAGCATGGCCAATAGTTGACCATTACAGGAGCCGTCACTCAAAACATCTGAAGGGCCACATGTCAAAAGGTGGCGTACTCCAACCGGTTGAGTATTTTTTGAGGTCTTAGTCCAGGGCTTTTCACATTGCAAAGTTGCAATACTTTGAAGTGAAAACTTTATACAGTGGTACCTTATATACAGGAATTAATTCGTTCCAAATGAAATTACGTTAAGCAGATTTTCCTTTATACAAATTCCCATAGGAATGCATGGAAAACAGAGTAATCCCATTTTTATGTTGTACGGATTCTCCCCATAGGCGATTCTGTTAAGCAAATTTCCCCTCTCTCTGGAATTCTTTATGTTGTACAGATTTTATGTTATACAAGCTGTTTGTTATACGGGGGTCTACTATGAGAGGAGAAGGAGGAGAAGGAAATGAAGAAGAAGAAGAAGAAGAAGAAGAAGAAGAAGAAGAAGAAGAAGAAGAAGAAGAA
>JAHTLZ010003468.1:12370315-12391959 GCA_023846285.1 Phrynocephalus versicolor | reverse complement strand
AAGAAGAAGAAGAAGAAGAAGAAGAAGAAGAAGAAGAAGAAGAAGAACAAGAACAAGAAGAACAAGAACAAGAAGAACAAGAACAAGAACAAGAACAAGAACAAGAAGAGAGAACCCAATCATTATTAAGGCTAGACCCACTCCATTCCAAAAAGATAGGTAGTTGTCTTTCCCAGTTGTTAATCTTAGAAAGGAATAACCACTTACTGGAAATGAATACATAGTGGGGATCAATGGTTTATTCTCACCGCCCTACTCACCCGCTATCCTCACATCCCCTCCTCATCTTTCCTCAAAACTTCCAGCAAGGAAGTTGCTGGAAGTTGCTTCTATGGGTGTCCACAACTACGTCACTGTTATGACCTACAATACCCATGCTCCTTAGTTGTGCCTTAAAACAAATGATGAGCTTCCTGCCCCTCACGATGCCTGCCTATGGCAACAGCTGGAACGCAGGCTAGTTTCTCCTGTATCAAGCCAGAGAAACAACATGAGATCAAATCAGGAGTTCCTCCTCTGGCATGTTGGGACTCAAGACTCAAGGCTAATCCACAGGTTGGCTCTTGGTGTTTTTGGAAACAACATGCACAACCTTCCTTGCCAGCAGTAGGAGTGACTCTATAGGTACTGTATTCGCTTCCTGCACCTGCAGTAGTTAAAGAGAGTATTTCAGCAGCTGCAGCTTGCACTCCAAGTTATGCCAGCTAACATTTCCTCTTTCTGAGTGCACCAGCACATTGCTGGTCTGAAAAAAAAAACCCATAATGGTTGCACAGCTCCGGCTTATCATGATCTGACCTCAGATCTGACCACTCGTGGTCCAAGCTGCAAAACGAGGGATATACCATATTCCAAACAGGAACTGGCATATAGATGCCCTTTCAAACAATGGGGAAAGGGGTCCTGGAGAGGAGAAGACCCAAATGCTTAGTTACAGAAGCACCTACAATTGCCATCCCCCCTCCCCCTAGGTCTTTTCCTCATCTCTTTGTTCATGCCCATCAGGAATGTTGGTCCCTGAATCCGTTACCTCCCTTTGTGTTTGTCAGCGCTTGCATTGATCAGTTCTTGGGCGGTGACAGCTGACTGTACCAAACAGCTGTTTGCTGTTAACACCTAACAGCTGATCAACAGCGGGAAGAGATGACGGAAATACACAGCTCCCAATTAAACAACATTTCATTCCAGCCTGCTGGCCCGCCCTATTGTTCCTCAGGCCAACTGGATGCACACCTCTCTTCTGCAAAATTCTGCAGGAGTAATAGATAAATCAGCAGCGTGAGAACTGTGTCGAGGGATGCCATTGGGAATTAAACATGTGTGCAAATCAACAGGTACGTATGTTTATCCTTATTAGATACTTAAAATGCAGTCTGCTTTAGGGTATTTGTACATGACCCCTAAACTCCACCGCAAATGGCTGCCAGCTCCAGAACTTACAATTGTTTCCCCACCAGCTCCGGAGTTTGCAGGAAATTAAGTGCGACCACGCCCACCTAAGCGCGTCCCAGCGCACTTTTCATGTACCTGCTCTCGGAGGGTGAAAATCCCCAGATCTGGATGTAATCTGGTGAGTGCTGGGCTCTCCTTGCTTCTGTTTGGTTTTTTTTGCCTTCCGCCCCTTTAAGAGAAGGAATCAGGACGATGACCGGGCGGCTTCGGAGGTGAGCCTGCATTTTTTCCTCTCTTTTTTCCTCCCTCCCGTCATGCAGGCAGGAGCAAGGAAGTGCGGAGGGGTGGGGACGCAGGAAGAGCAACGAACCCCCAAGATCTCTGGTCCGAATTTAAGTGGCCAGCGGATCTTAGGGGTCGTGTGAAAAGGCCCTTAGACAAGATATGGCCAGTAATAAAATATACCATTTGTACTCATTACATCTCACTTTCCTCCAGTGAGTTCAAATGGTGGTTGTATACCTCTCCCCACTCCCTTATCTTTACAACCACAACCTTGTGAGATGTTCTGGCTGATATAGTAGCATAACTAGCCCAAAGTTGCTCAAGTGGTCCATGGCTGAGTGGGGGATCTGAATCCAGCTCCCAGCCCACTGCTCTCATCATGACACAACTCTGGCTATTAGAATTGTGTAAATAGACAAGCACCTTCTGTCCAGGAGTGAAAACATGGGAGGGCCAACTGGCTGATGGAAGAAGATACACTTTCCACATAGAAAGTCCCAGGTTCACTTCCTCCCCTTTCTAGTTTTTTTTAAACAAAACCACACATTTTGATAGCTAGATCTCTCTTTCAAATCTTGGATGGCTGCTTCCAGCCATTAAAAAAAAACATGTAGGAATCATTCAAATGTCAAATTCCTCTAGCGTATGCATATTGTTCCTCATTATTGTAAGCCGCCTTGGGTCCTTTTCCAAGGAGAAAATTTTATTCAAAATAAAAATAAATAAATAAATAAATTGTTATGTCCCATCAAGTTGGAACCAACTTATAGTGACCCTAATCAGGCTGTCAAGATAAGTGAGATATTTTAGGATGGTTTTACCTGTTCCACACACCCAGTCAGCCTCCATGTCTGAGCACAGATTTGAAACCAGGTCTCCTGAGAATCCTAGTCTGTCGCTCCATCCAGTGCACCACGCTGGATGACACTGAAGCACGTTACAAAACATGAAACAAGACTACAACATTATGAGTCTAAAGAGCCCAGAACACTAACCACTATACCACACCAGCTGTCTGTCAGGCAATTTTACACATGTCCTGGTAAGGTGGTAACAGATTATGGTCGCCCATCACAACATTTTCACACAAATTGCTCCTGTCTTAGCGGCCTATGCATGCAGCAGATTTGTGTCTGAGTCTGAATGTTTTGCTTCTGCTAATGTGCCTGCATCTTCCAGATGGCAGCTAAGCTCCGCATTTTATAAGGCTATCCTTGTTTGTTGGGAGTTGCAAGAGGTTAGGACAAGAGTCTCTACAATTCTGGTATTCTAAAAGGCTAAAAAGGTTATTGCTATGCTGTCTGGGGCAGGCCGGGGTCCTGTAGTAAGAAAAAAGTAACTTTTCCTATTTCTATGCTGTAGCTCAGTCATTCCGGTAGCAGACCACATCCATCTTGGCTGCGAGAGGCCACAGGCACCATCTTCAAGCTACAGCTCCCCTTCTGTGCAGAAACAAAGTAGGTGTTTTGAGGTCTTAGGTTGGCTAATGAGTGCTTTTATGTGGTTGCTGTGGGAACCCACACAAAAAGTCTGAACGGCTCCTCCTCTCCGATACCTGTGTGAGGGAGAGTCAAGGTTTGTTTTCAGCATCCCAGGACAGCAGTGCTAATCAGACCGTCACAAGTGGGTCTTCCCATTTCTCCCAGGGAGTGGTAGCCAAGTCACGACCCTTGCCACCAGAGGGGATTGCCACCTTGCAGGTCTTGAGCACCTGCCCACTTCCCTTCTCTACAGATTGTCGCCGACGTCCAAGGACTGGCAGCAAGTATCACTGGGGTTATACAAGAGACAGGCCACTGGAATGACTGAGAGCCAATGGCTTACCATCCGTTCCAGAGTATCCCTCTCTTTCGTGTCCACCGAGTGACTTTCTTTCATGCAGGTGCAAAACACACACGCACACACGCACACACACATACACACACAAGGCAAAATGATCTTTCAACATGCTAGCTCCAACACCTTGTGGAACAAAAGAAAAGAGGCCTGGGCAAAGCTCCTTTCTTCTTGCATGCCCCAGTTGCTTTCTGCAGCCCAGAAACCAAGATGCAGGCAAGCTGGACTGTAAAGGAGTTAAGGTATGCCAGCATTCCTCTTGGGAGGAAGGCATGAAGGCACCATGCACCTGGAACAAATGGTTGGGAGGGAGACCATTGCTGCTGACCGCTTTAGGCTTGTCTTCGGAACACGGCCTACATCGGTGCTTCCCAACCTTGAGCCCCAGATGTTCTTGGACTACAGCTCCCAGAAATCGTAGCCAGCACCACTAGTGTTGAAGGCTTCTGGGACTTTTAGTCCAAGAACATCAGCAGACCCATGGCTGGGAAGCACTGGCCTACATGGAGACCCACCACGCCTTCTGCATCCTAGGTGTGATCTGATCCCTTAATGGCATCCCTTATTGCTGCAATTTTGGAAGAGGAAGCCGTGTTAGTCTGTGCAAAAATTCTAGGCAAAGTTCAGTATCCAGTTCATTCATTTATATATACAAAGCAGCTGACTTGATCTATGAAAGCTTACATTAAATTATAAAATTTAGCCTTTAAGGTGCCCCATGTTTTGTCTTTTGTTCTGTTTTGTTTCTTTGAATTTTCCTGGAATTGTTGTGGCAAGAAAATCTCCCCAAATTTCCTGGATTTCCCAGCTTCCTTCCCCATCAAACCATTCACAATAGTTAGGCAAATAAGCTTGCACAGTTCTGATGTACAAACACACACACACACACACACACACACACACACACACACACACACACACACACACACACACACACTTTCCTCATGTTTCAACATTTTATTCACAGGTCCACATGCACCATGTTAGGAGCTGCTCTTTGTTTCTCTCACACTGTGACTCTTAAAATGATGAAGGATGCTGGCTTAGCTGAGGATGTTCTCTAGGCAACAGTTTCCAAGTGATGCCACTTAAGGGAACCCATGGATACAAATTACAATAGAACAGAAAATTACAGAATGCTGTTTTGTCTGTATTGGGTTCAAGTGCCACAGATTCAAACCGGGGGGGGGGGGTCTGGTGAGGCATATGCTCAGGGCTAGAGTAGGTCTGAAACAACACATTATGCCACTATTAACGCGTGTTGTGTGCCATCAAGTTGGAACTGGCTTTAATATGGCTTTCAAGGCACATGAGATAGTTAAGGTGTAATTTTACCCAATTCCGTATCCTAGTCAGTTTACATGGCCCAGCAGCCCTGGTCTCCTAAGTCCAAGTTCATCACTCGATTCTCTTAGGGCACTTTTACATAACCCCTAAGATCCGCTGGCAACTTAAATTTGGACCAGAGATCTTGGGGGTTTGCTCCTCTTGCTGTGTTCCCACCCCTCCGCACTCCCTTGCTCCTGTCTGCTGAGGGTAGGGAGAAAAAAAGGGAGAAAAGAATGCAGGCTCACCTCCATTCTGCTGTTGGGAGCAGCCCCGGAAGTATTCCAGTCTCTTTAAGGGACAGGGGGCAAAAAACAAACAAACAAACAAACAAAGCAAAGCAAAACAAAACAAAAAACAAGGCAAGGACAGCCCGGCACTCACTGCTTTGCAATCCGCATCAGAAATTTTTCACCTTCGGAGACCAGGTACTTGGAAAATGCGCTGGGACGTGCTTAGGTGGACGTGGTCGTACTTATTTTTTTTTAAGTCCGGAGCTGGTGGGGAAACAATTTTAAGCTCCGCATCTGGGAGCCCTTTGCCTCGGATTTTAGGGGTCGTGTAAAAGCGCCCTTAGTGATTTTCACCCTTGGGTCCCCAGATGATACTGGACTTCAGCTCCCAGAAATCCTGGCCAGCACAGCTAGTGGAAAAAGCTTCTGGGAGCTGCAGTCCAGGGACATCTGGGAAACCACTGCTGCATATGATTTTATTATACATATCTGTTTAGCAAAATGTGGTTTTATCTGTTTTTATACTTTTTAAGTTTGCAAGCTGTCATGCACTTTGTCTTTTAGTGAAAAGGTGAGCCACAAAAGTAATACATAAAAATAATATTAAACACACCACATTGGATGTTTTATGGCTGAGGATTTAAATATCAATAGGCTTTCCTATCTCCTCTTATGTAGTATAGTGACAGTTACAAGGAAGCCTCAGTACTGACAAAACCTGGAGATTTTAGGTTTAGGATTTCAATGTGATGTTCAATGAGGAGTCAAGACCTCAAATGCAGAATAAGCAATTCACAGCTCAGTGCTGGTTCATTGGCAACAAATATTTTGTAGAGCAATGAGGCAACCCCGGAAGAACAGATAGAAGATTTCACTGTGGCAGTTTCCTATTTATTCCAGTATTGGCACCTCAGTAGTACTCACATATAATCTTCCTCAGGGCCCTTCCCACCCAATCTAACACATTTAGTCTCGGCTTGCACGGCCAACAAATGGGAGCTAAAGGCTGAAACATCTGGAGAGTGCCAGTTTGGGGAAGGCTGTATGAATAATTCCAGGATTCCTTCCAGATAATAAGGAAAATGTTGACAAACTAGGACTTATCTATCAGACTTCGTACTCAAATGCTTTGATCCTATGTATTCAGTATTTTCAGGAAGCGGGAGGCATTCAAAATGTGGACGTACAGACGAATTTTGAAGATACCTTGGACAGCCAGCGTCACTAATGTTGCTGAATTACAGCGCATGAATAAAAAACTAGACATCCTCAATACTGTAAAGAAAAGAAAACTGCAGTATTTGGGACACATAATGCGCAATAAGAAATCCCATCTGCTGCAGGTTATCCTTCAAGGAAAAATAGATGGGAAGCATGGGCCAGGGTGTAGAAGAACATTCTAGTTTAAGAACTTAAGCCAATGGTCCACAGTGGGCACGGATACTCTGTTTAGAACAGCTTTAGATAGAAACCAGTTCAGGCTCCTGATCACCCATGTTCTACGAGGACACGGCACTTAAAGAAGAAGAAATGTTACTAGGACTGATTCCTATGACCCCAAAGACCTGAGAATGACTTCAGCAGTTGAATGAGAAGGAGCAGAGGCAGAACTGCAATCAAAATCAGACTGGGTTAAGATAGAGACAGTAATAGAAGGTTATAGGGTCTACATGCAGATACAACCTCAGATCGGAGTCATGCTATTAGGCCAGGAGCATCCAAACTTCAGCCCTCCAGAGGTTTTGGACCACAACTCCCAGAATTCCAAGCCTGTATTGCCATGACAAAGGACTATGGGAGTTGTGGTCCAAAACATCTGGAGGGCTGAAGTTTGAACACCACTGTATTAGGCACTAGGGAGCAGAAAAACTCTTGACAAAAGGAACTAATTTCTTGGGATCCATCCTTATGTTCAGAAAATCACAGTGCCAGATTTATAGAGACTGGTCCAGCTGACTCCATGTTCAGGCAGGCTGGGCCTGTAGCTCAAATGGTGCCTTCATTTTGTGTGGAGTTTAGCCTTTGGGGACTACAGATGAAACAGAAGACCATTGCTACATGAGGTTAGGCATCACTGCCTGACCCCCTGGATCCTACCTTTCCATCATCCTTCAAGGTCTACTTGTACGTCTTTGAGAATTATCTTCATTTCAAACTCAGTCCTGGCACACATTCACCCTCAGCTGACTACCTACTATACAGAATGGGAATAGCTGAGGCCTTTCGGATCGGATTATTGTGAGGTTCAAAGCAATAAGACATTCTATAAATGTTACAGTGACAGAGAGGGGCACTTCTACCAACTTTTCTGTAGGCCAATGTAGGTTTTCTCCTATAACTTTTCTTCTGGCTATGATCTATATCCCAATGCCAGTCCTCAAAAACCCTTCTTTCATAAGAAAAAAGAGAAACCTTTTAGGTTCCCCCCCCCAGGCCAAATTTCTGTTTGGCAATTATGCCTTTCCAAGGCCCACCTTGTTTCCCCCTTCTCCCCACCCCCACCCCTTCTGTCTTTGCAAACTTCTGCCTTCCCTAGTAGTCCTCATCAGCATCAGAGAGGAAAGGACAATTAGAAGCTCCTGCATTTTAGAGCCACCCCCCCCACCCCAAGCTATTCTTTTCTTTACTTTCAGGTAAAACAATAGGTGGCTCTAGCAGTGCATGACTGGCTCCCCAGAGACGGCAGATACAAACAGACAAAAGGGGGCCAAAGCCAGGTGATTAGATCTCAGTGGAAAGCCTTTATTTACCTGCGAAGAGCTCATAAACACAGAGGGATGTGCATGAAGAGCTGCTAGGAATTAAAGGAGATGGATAAGAGGGAAAGAATGCAAGATCACACACACTGCAGTGCAGTCAGGTGCCTTTGGCTGCCATCACTGTTAATTGCTAAGCTCACAACTGGTCCACCTGCCTGGGATGCTTCTTCTAACCTACGCCAGGACTAGATAAACGAAGCAGGTAAAATAGTGCCTTTCGTTAGATTGATGGAGCACTCCGTAAACATTTGCCGGTCTTCAGACTTTGAAAGGAAAGACGGATAAATCTGAGCTTTAGAGGCAAAACGGTGTCATGGGTGGTGGTGGTGAAAGGTTGGTTACCCATCACGTATGTTCCAAATAGAGCTTCTACAGTAAAATAGTATTGCCATTTCTTTTCAGCAGCTGCCATTCCTCTCCCTTGAACTGAAATCAGAGGACAAAGGCTTTTATTTAAGGATACGCTGCCATCCTCCTGTTAAAAGCTCAGAAGCCAAGCCCAATTAAAATGGTTGGCAACACTGAAGCGAAGTGCTTCCATACTGGACCAACTAACAGTCAAAGCATGGGTTTTTAGTTACGCAGATCTCTTTTTTGAAAGTGCATTCAAAAGCAAGACCCAAGTAAAATGTCAAATACGTGGTGTGTGGAAGGACACACCACATTGCTGAAAATCTGACATTCTGCTTCCTCCATGAAGGCTGAAATCCCATCCATTCTTATACAGTGGTACCTTGTATAAAGGAATTAATTCGTTCCAAATGAAATTATGTTAAGCAAATTTTCCTTTATACAAATTCCCATAGGAATGCATTGAAAATGGAGTGATCCCATTTTTAAGTTGTACGAATTTGCTCCATAGACAATTATGTTAAGCAAATTTCCCCTATCTCTGGAATTTTTTATGTTGTACAAATTTTATGTTATACAAGCTGTTTGTTATACAAGGGTCCCCTGTACTTGGAAGCAAGTTCTGTGGGGATTTTCAAGGGCTTGTTCATGAGTCAAGATGTCCAGGATCGGCCTGAAAAATATGTCACCTTTCAGGGTAAATAAATCTGTTCTTTGGTGCAGTGGCTGACTGAAAATCAGGAGACCTGGGTTTGTATCCCATCTTAGGTGCAAGAACTTGCTTGCGGAGAGGTGGCAATGGTAAAAACAACAACTCTCAAACATCTCAATGACTTTGAAACCCATATTAGTTCAGATGTGACTTGATGCAACATAAAAAACAACATCTGTTAATAGCAGCAGAGCAAAGCAAGAAAAAAAGTTTAGGGAAAATGCCACAGACTGGAAATGATCCTCCTTTACAGTTCTGATCACAATTCTTTATAAGAAAGTTTTGACTAGCCAGACATTACTTGATTTAGAGATGCGGCAACTGCGAAGGTTTTTTTTAAAAAAATCAACAATTTAACTTATAGTGATTTATATCTATTCATTTTCAGGGATAGCACAACTTTTCAAAATGCCGGTTCTATAGATTTCATAAATATTTCAAAGAACTACAGATCGGTATCAGAATTCTAGGAACACTAAAAATGATTTTCTTTTAAAAAGGAAAACACCGAAGTTTAAAGATACTGTTATTCTGCATTCAATAGTCTGTATAATGTGGTGTTTTACAGAGTTCAATGGCGAACAAAGCAGACACAGTGAAGCCCACCTCCTTCCCCAAGGAACCCAGTGAAGCAGTTCTGAAGCTTTCTGGCTAGAAGGGGATGCTAACCAAGTGGACAAGACTGGGGCTGGATGGACAAATCTGACATGACATAAGGCAACTCTGTAAGTAAGGAACACTGTCTCCGTTGACTTGCTCAGTCAAGAATCGTTGAGTCTCTCTCCCATGAGCTGGAGAAAAATACTGTAGGGTACTGAATCAGTTCATGTGGACTTTGGCCGGGCTTTGGGAATCTTTCTATTGATTTCCATGAGATCTTGGAATGTTAACTTTTGAAACAGACTCATTACTTTCAATTTTTCCAGAAGGCCCAGAAGAAGGACTTACTGCTAACTTTGCTTTTTAGAAGAGTTACCGGTACTTGTTCCATGACTTGGAGCCTTTTCACACGACCCCTAAGATCCGCTGGCCACTTAAATTCGGACCAGAGATCTTAGGGGTTTGTCGCTGTTCCTGCGTTCCCACCCCCTCCGCACTCCTGGCTGATGGCTGCGTGAGGGGAGGGAGAAAAAAAGGAAGAAAAGAATGCCGCTCACCTCCATTCTGCCGTCCCGGCACTGCATTCAGATCTCTTAAAGGGGAGGGGGGGCAAAAAAAAAGAACAAACAGAAGCAAGGAGAGCCCGGCAGTCACTACGTTATATCCGCATCAGGAATTTTCACCTCCGGAGAGCAGGTACCTGAAAAGTGTGCTGGGACGCGCTTAGGTGGGCGTGGTCGCACTTAATTATCTGTAAACTCCGGAGCTGGTGGGGGAAACAATTTTAAGCTCTGGAGCTGGGAGCCATTTGCGGCGGAGTTTAGGGGTCGTGTACAAATACCTTTGGTTCATTGTCCCAGTGCCTTTTTGTTACTTTAGTTCATTTACTAGAGTGGAAGAAAACCTAAAAGGATCAGAAACAGCATGAACACTTAGCTCAAAATGTCATACAAAGCATTTTAGCTAAATATTATCCAGTTATGCAATTAAACGTATGTGTGTAATTGAATGGTTCCAACTCTGGTGTAGTGGACAGAATGATGGACTAGGACAGGCACGTCTAAACTTTGGCCCTCCAGATGTTTTGGACCACAAATCCCACAGTCCTTCACCAATGGAAACATAGGTTTGGAATTCTGGAGGTTGTGGTCCAAAACATCAGGAGGGCTGAAGTTTGGACATGCCTGGACTAGGACTTGGGAGAACAGGGTTCGAATCCCCACTCAGCCATGGAAACTCCCAGAGGAAGCAAAACTGCGAAAACCACTCCTTAAACATCTCACTTACCCCGAAAGCACTGTTAGGGTTGCTATAAGCTGGTAACAACTTGAGAGCCCATAACCAACTGATTATGTAGGTAACCAGTACATCTTATACTCGCAAATCAACTTACACATTTCTATATGGACTTTATCTTTGGGTAGAAAAAAAGGAAAAGGAAAGTGCTAAACCTTGTATTAAGTAAAAAGAATTCCGTAATTTTTCTAACAGCCTGTGAAGCAGCACCTGGCAACACAAAATATGAAGACCCAGAAATGGTGCACGTTATGTTTATGCATTTAACCGTTTATGCATTATAAAGAAGATCTGTGTCCAATGTTTTACCATTTTGCTTCATACCTAGGCTGAAAATAGGTTGAGTAAAATCCCACCTCCAGAAGGCCATTCAACCAGAACTCGGAAAATACTATTTTTATGAAAGATATCCCCCAGAACCTGCTGCTTGCTGGGCTGGCTGCAGAGATTTCTGGGAGCTGCAGTCCAGAAAAAAGCACCTTTTCCAAGCCCTGCCTCCTACTACCTTGACATGATCAAATCTCAGAGGGAGCAGAACCCCCTCCGGTCATCATCCCAGAAGCAGGTCTCCGAGAGCTGCTGCTGCAGCTGCAGGAGAACAGACTTGTTTTCCTGGACTTCCTTGATTGCACCTGACAGCTCCCTGTTTGTCTGCCTGGAGCCACGCACATGAGGCCTGGACTGGTCTTGCAGCCACAGCCCCAGGGCAAGGACTAAAGCCAAGGCCACCCAGCGTCCCCTGAATGGGTACCGGAAGCCCAAGCTGTCAGGGCTTTGGAGGCATCATTAACCGAGAGAAAGAGCGTGTTCTGCGGCAGGTGGGAGCAGAGGGCAGGAAATAAATTTCCCCAGCTGGACAGGGATCTCCTGCCTCCGTGAGCCAAAGGGGGGGAAGAGCTGCTCCAGCCATAAATCCCCTTGCGCTGACAGCCATCGGATGCTCCGACGGAGGGAAGAAGCCCAAACACATTCCCTGAGGGCAGGAGGCCACTGCACCTTCGCGGCCCAGACAGGACAAACAGCATGAAATACTGCTGTCAGCTTCTTGGGAATGCAGTGAACTAGGGAAGTCTCCAGCCCCCTGGCCCTCTAGGGAACAAACCGAGGCAGGAAATCCTAAGACGCAGCCCGACAACAGCCATGGGACAACGCATTCCTCATGGCTTCCAAATACTTTTTGGAGAGCTGGCTGACTGTGGAATGTGCTTTCTAGCCCCAGAGCTGTTTGTCCGCTCTCCAGCGTAAGATGGCAGGCCTCCGGACTGTAAAACTTCAGGTGGCCTTTGGGGAGGGGGTGAGAGGAAGAGGGGAGCCCTACTGTGTTTTAACACTTCTGAGGTAAATGCAACCACCCGCCTCCCTGCACGTAGTCGAACAGGGCATCCGAGAGAAAAGCTTAGTATAATAACCTCTTGCCTTGTGGGCATGTTTTACTACAAGCAGGAAAGTTTCAAAAATAAAATGTTAAGGTTGTCACCAGACATTTATACGCATTGTCCTTCCCTGCGGTGGCAGTCTGAAGTAGAAAAATCCACCCCCTGCTCCATTTTGTTCTGTGAAATAGGTAGGTCAAATCTACCTTCCGTTCATCTTCCTAAACCTCAGGCGATTCTTAATCTACAGCCAAGGGACCTAGATAACATTTTCAAACATACACGTCTATACTAGCCTTCCCGGGCAGGCTTGTACAGTACAGTATATGTGGAAATGAATGTTTTGCCCTGCTTTATTCATTTTCATCCACATGCTTGCCGCAGGGAAAGTACCTATCTCAGTGTCTTTTATCGCACAACCAAATATATATATATATATATATCTTCTGTTACGAAATACTCAACATATTTCTGTGCCAGAACCTTGGGAAAAGTTACTCTCCACCCCCACCCCCACCCCACTATCCTTCGCAGATTTTGCTTTTTGATTTGGAGAGTTCTGGTCCAGAAAAAGGATATTTTGGAGAGTTCTGTTCCAGAAAAGTATATATTTTTTCTATAAAACTCTGTTGAAGCATGAGTTGGGCATGAAAAGGAATCATGGAGCATCTACTATGAGACTGAAGGTCAGGTACAGAACAAGCTGCTCTTTACCACACCAGAGTATTGATCTCACTGTTCCTGACTCGGGCTGGCAGCAGCTCTTATGCAAATCACCTTTCTTGATCGGAGAGAAATCAAAGTGATGATGAGGATGTACTTTGAAAAGAGGACGGAGTTCACCACATGGCTGCAAATCATGTTTCATAAATTGCTGAAAGCAATTTCCAAAAAGTCATCCCGGGCATCGGTGTGTACTGTGTTGTAATTTAAAACTTCTAGGCAGCATAGAGAGGGTGTCAAGTCCCAGAAAAGTGGAAGACTGCTTTCTGAAAGCTTCAGTGGACAGCGTTAGGGTTGGAAGTGGAACAGCATTCTGGAGGTGCAAGGAAGCCACAGCTTAAGACTGCACACAGGCTCTGCTTTCAGTTCATCAATTTCACAATGGGTAGGAATTTGAACCTGGATCTCTAGCACTCTACTGATTAAACTGCAATGTCAAGCACAATGATCGCTGTGGAGAAACTGATGACTTTTTTTAGCTTGTGCTTTCAGAATGTGTTATATCCGATCTTGAATTAAGGGTATCATCTGACAGAACTTTATATCACATTTTGGACTGCTCCGGGCATGGTCAGGTTTCCAACAGGGTGGTATACTGATAAATGTGAACCAGCCCACCCTATTCCCGTGGCTATCTGGACCTTTTGGGGCCACTAACAGGGGCTACTGTTATTTTGTATTGTTTCGTTTTTTAAGCAGGGCTAAGATTGCTCCATTTTAGTTTAATTTCCACCATCTATGACCACAGGTACTGAAATAAAGCAGGACTGGTAGGTGTTTCTCCAACTAATCCAGCCCTGTAACACAAGGATGACAAGACAATGGAATTATAAATCACTTACAAATAAATGAACATTTCTTCCTAGCTTCTCCCTGTTCCTCATAGTGGGGGAGACAGGAGACAACGTTGGTGCATAGGAGCTTCTAGAGAGGGACAAACTGAATTGGTTCATGTTGAGATGCAGCCTAGCTTACTGTCCTGAAACTTCTGTCTCAATCTTTGCATGAGGGCACAAAAATCGTTCTGAGTATCAGACTGCACTTTCCAAAAGAAATCCTGTTTAGCTTGATCTGGCCTGGGATACCTAATTGCATCCTAAAATTTATTGAGGTTGGCATTTTATGGAACGGAGAAAATGAAACAGAGGAACCATCTGAGCACAATCATACAGGCCCGTGAGAGCAGAATTTGAGTGACAATTCAATGCTCTAGTTTTCCCTACACAAATACACAATCATAATATACAAAAATCATAATACACAAATATACTGACAAACAGGCTGTTGTGTCCCTCCAAGATTTGTAAATAACTTGATAAAACACACTTTTATCAACTTAAATTTCTGCAGTAGGAATCAATACACACACACACAGAGAGAGAGAATGCTTGTGTTTATATTAAATGTTAAATAATGTATATAAAGGGTGTGGTGATTCAGTGGACTAAAGCTGAAAACTGTTGGCTGCAAAGTCAGAAGCTCAGTGGTTCGAATCCCGGGTGCCACGCAGCAGAGCAAGCTCCTGCTGTTAGCCCCCAGCTCTTGCCAATCTAGCAGTTCAGAAGCACGTAAATGGAAGTAGATAAATAGATACTGCCATAAAAAGCAGGAAGGAAAACAATGTTCTGTGCAGCCATGCCAGCCACATGGTAACAGACTTGTACAACACTTGCTCTTTGGCTTGAAAACAGAGATGAGCACCGGCCCTAGAGTCCGACACGACTAGCACACATGTGCGGCAGGCGGGGGGGGGGGGACCTTTACTTTTACCTTTAATGTATATATAAGGGAGTGTGTTTTTGTCAAAAGGGAAATGTAAGATGATTGCTATTGTTGGGAAACAGTTATGCTGTTGGTGTTTCAATTTCACTGCTTATTGTTTGTTTAATTTATGTTTTAACTTCCTAAACCATCCAGAATAGCATTTCTGCACTATTGGGGCAGTATATAGAACAAGCAATCAAACAAATTGATAATGGTGAGGTGGGGAAGACATGTGGGTTTCTTAAACATGAAAAAATTGAACATTTGGTGCTCCCTCACTAATCCAAGTCACAATGTCTAGGCCCAAATGAAGCATATTATTTTGAAACACGAGGCAGAATATTTCACAACTGCCTCCCACACACACAAATCTTGACAATACCTAAGGAAAGAACCATTTGCTTTCCTTTTATGACACCCAAACCTGGTGCCTGAGTGGATGCCTCAGCTGCTTAATTGGCAATATTCGTTCTTATCTCAAGCCTTGGGGCCACAAAACAAACACCAAAGCTGATGAGAAAACTCTTCCAGTCCTTTCACCACCCACCCTGTTTGAAGGCTTAGGGAAGGAGGACAGGAGGAGGGGAGCAACAGGGAATAAACAAATAAAACCCACGCAGAAGATGTTCCGAAATCAGAAAGATGTCCCTCGGCCTCAACGATGCCTAGTTCCGTGTATTAGGCTCAGTAATCTGACCCAGTAAAATAACTGAGCGAAGAGGAATGCAGGCTATGCCAGCAACTGGCTATATTTTAAGGCGGAGGCCTGTCCCAATCTTGGAGTGACCCCCCCCTTCCTGCTGTCACCCAATGGATCCTGCTTCAGTTCCTACTCTAGGAAAACAGAGTGCCTGAAGACTCAGTCCACACTCAGTGGAATGGGCTTCCCGCTGGCAGCTTGGGCGCAATTGTTTTCTTTACCAGTGGGTTTTATCCCTCACCGACACCACCTGCTCCATTCCACCGCCAGTCCATCCTTCACTGTGCAGGGGGCTTGACAAATAACCATCTCCAAACTGCAGAGCTGGACAGGAACTGGGGGGAATCATCGAGGCCAAGACCCATGGCACAGTGCTTAAATGCCTGTACTGCAGGTAAAACTGTGCTCACAACCTGGGGTTCAATCCCAGGTAGCTGGCTCATGGCTGACTCAGCCTTCCATCCTTCCGAGGTCAGTAAAATGAGTACCCAGCTTGCTGGGGGGGGCAATGCGTAGCCTACATACTGTAATTAAAAACTGTAAACCGCCTAAAGACTACTTGAAGTGGTATGGGGTGGTATATAAGCAGAACACTTTGCTTTTGCTTTGCTTTGTCAATAAGGCCCTGCAAGGAACTGAATGCCCAACCTCTTGCTGTGCAGCCAGAGATCTAAACCCCTCTACTCTCCAGCTGTTTACAAGAATCCCCAGAGATCCCCTGACACCCCACCACCCCCACCACCTAAGAGATTCTAGGCATTTTCAACCCAAGAAGTAACTTTCCCAAGCCCCCCCTTTCCCCCCCCAACAGCCTCTAGCTGCCCAAACCACTAGATCGTCCTGAAATCTCTACATCTTTCTGGGATTCCTCATGTGATGATGTTGTCAATCTGGCATCAACCCCAGCTCAACAGGAAGAGGGGGGGGGGCTGTGTATTATATCGTGGCACCAGAAAACCACCAACAAACTAGCACGAGGCTCCTCCAAGGCCCCTGCCCGGCCAAGACGTTATCAGGCCTGTCGTTTCCTGCTGTGCATCACATTTTAGCCCAAGCTTAAGCCTCTCTAAATAGCTTCTGTACACACCCAAATAACTGCCTGGAGCCACCAAGGGGAGGAGAAGCGAGGAAGCATCAGCAGTGCTGCAGCAAAGCCCGCTGTCTCTCTATGTGTTTACAAGCCACCCAGTATCTCCACCGTGGGCCTCAGGTACCAAACAGTCAAGAGAGGGGAGATCTGGGCAAGGGAGCCCAGATCCTGCGGTTCCAGATCCAGCAGGCAGGGAGGTGTTGGGAGACGCTGGACCTCCAGGGGGAAGCAGCAGCAGCAGCAGGGACACCAAGAAAGCGGTGATCAGTCTACTCCAGGGGTGTCCAAACTTTGGCCCTCCAGATGTTTTGGACCACAGCTCCCATAATTCCAAGCCTATATTGCCAATGACAAAGGACTGTGGGAATTGTGTGTACAATTCTGGTCACTGCATCTCAAGAAAGACATAGTGGAACTGGAAAAGGTGCAGAAGAGAGTGACTAAAATGATTACTGGGCTGGGGCACCTCCCTTATGAGGAAAGGCTAAAACATTTGGGGCTCTTTAGTCTGGAAAAAGGCGCCTGAGGGGGGATATGATTGAGATGTACAAAATAATGCAGGGCATGAGCAAAGTGGATAGAGGGAAGCTCTTCTCCCTCTCACAAAATACCAGAACTAGGGGACATACACTCAAATTGAGGGCTGGGAGAGTAAGAACAGACAAAAGAAAATATTTTTTCATCCAGCGCGTTGTTAGTCTATGGAACTCCCTGCCACCTGATGTGGTCATGGCATCTGGCTTGGATGCCTTCAAAAGGGGATTGGACAGATTCCTGGAGGAAAACTCCATCACAGGTTACAAACCATGATGGAGATGTGTAATCTCCAGGCTTAAAACCAGGGTACTTCAAGGGCCAGATGCAGGGGAGTGGTATCAGGAGACAGATATCTAGTCTCATGCGCTCCCAAACGCATCTGGTGGGGCCACTGTGAGATACAGGAAGCTGGACTAGATGGGCCTTTCGCCTGATCCAGCATGGCTCTTCTTATTGTCTTATGTTCTTATGTGATCCAACAACATCTGGAGGGCCAAAGTTTGGACACCACTGTTCTACTCCTATCATCTGCTCTTCCTGCCTAGATACCCGGGAAAGTTACTTTTCTCCATGGTTACTACTTGTCCATCCCATAACAGTCCAGTCAGCATGGCCTCAGGCAATTCTGAAAGAAAGCAACTTTTCCAAGCGCTAGCAACTCTTTATTTTAATCATTATACGCTACTTCCTGGTTTCAAGTGGTGCTTGCTCAACTGTGGCTTAAGTGTCATTTCGCAAGATTTGTTATTGTTTTCCCAGGCTTTTTCGTTCCTGGTGCATTTTTAAATCCCAGCAATAAGTACCTTCTTTCTCTCTCCCCACCCCACCCCACCCCCTCTGACAGACTTTGGACTCATTTTATGCTGTTTTTGTGCTGTTTTTAACTACATTCTCTGAGTTACATTAAAATACATACACACACACACGGATATTACGATGACTACATGCTTGTATTTTATGAATTCATTACATCTGCACAGAGCCCAGAGACATTTGTGGATGGGCGGTAAAAATAACAGCCTAAATCAAGCCGGCCGTTCCAACTAATGTAGGCTTACACTATTTATTTATTTTTATTTCAAATATTTATATACCACCTAAGAGAGCCATTTATGTTGACGTTAAATATTGACTCACCCTGCGCCAACTGATTCAATGCATCAAGTCTTATTAAGGTTAGTGATTGGACCTAGGCCAATGAAACAAACAAGCAAATAAGTAATGTGCTTAGATTTAAATGTACAAAGACATGCTCCGGAGGTCCAATTCAAGTTATTTATATTTGGTTCGACAAGGCAGTGACTCCTGTTCTCATCGGGCCAGCTCTACCATTAGGCACAGTGAGGTCGCGGTTTCAGACAGCAAATGCTGGGAGGTGACAGCAAGCTGTTGGAGGGCCCTATGCTTCAGCTATGGTTAGAGATGGGCACGAACCCAAAAAATATGGTGATTTGTTTTGGTTCGTTTCGTTTTAGGGTTTGGTTCGTTTCATCTTGTTTTTAACCATTTTTTTTTTGAAAAATTAATTTTGTTGGTTCATTGGTTTGTTATTTGTTTTCCCCACTTTGCACGATTTAATCCATTTGACAACACGCGGGCGGGAAGAAAACGTTCAAAAGAACACAAACAGACATTGAAAACAACTGCACAAACCAGACTGGCAGCATCCTCATCCTCATCATCCTCATCCTCATCATCTTCAAATAATCACACTGAATTGTTTTTTTTTTGTTTTTTTTGCCAGCTGCAGGCCAGTTCTGCAGCCCATGGGCCAGGTCCAGTACTTGCGGACTGGTACCGGGCCTGCGTGCCGGATAAGGTGGTGGGTTTTTTATTTTTATTTTTTTTCAAGTGCCGACTGTGCGGCCCCTGGGGCCAGGTTGGTGCTAGTTTTATTTTTTATATATTTTTTATTTATTTCAGGGCACTAACCTGGCCACCCCTGGGGTTGGGTTGGCGCTCCTTTTTAAAATTTTTAAATTTAATTTAATTTAATTTAATTTAATTTAATTTAATTTTTTTTACTGCCAACCATGGTTTTTTTCCTGGTCGCCCCTCCCTGCAGCCAGGAAGACCGGACCTCCAGGACCAGGACCAGGTAGGAGACATCTCAGGCACTGCCATTACCGAAACGAACCAATTTTGTTTGATTCATTTTGTTTCATTCTAAATCCACTCTGGGGTTCGTCATTCGTTTGGTTATGTAATGAAATGAATAACAAAACAAACTAAAAGTTCATTTCGTGCCCATTTCTATATAGGATTGTCCCACGACAATAATAATCTGTTTCTACTCTAGTCCTCTTTTGTGCAAAGAATTTGTGTGTGTATATGTGTTACATTTGATATTAGTTTTGCTTATTTTGGGTGGGTTTTTTTTTCATTCTCTTTTGTTATATATTGCTCATAGCTGTTGCAATTATCTTATATTATTTATATTGTGTTGTTCTTAACATTGTAAGCCGCCCAGAGTGCCCTTTCTGGCCAGAAGGGTGTGGTATAAAATACATAAATAATTTTTGTACTTCCAAAATGTCATGGGCCAGCCCTCATTCTCTCCCCCCCCCCGACCCCCCAGCTCCACTCAGCAAACATGAGGCCAACATCCTCTGGAACGTTATCACTGAACAGGACTGGGACACTCATTGACTCTCTCTACAAGGAGATCACCGCTATCTGCTTGGCAAAACTGCATGACTGTTTCCTGATTTATCATCTTGTCTTAATTCTATATCTGTACAGATAGCAGGAATAAAAACTGCACAGTGGTGATGACTAGCATAGGTAGATGCTTAAAAGAAGACGAATAAGACAAATCTGATCAATCATTATGATATACAAGAGATAAAGAGGGCATCCATGTTCAAAGACTGTGTATCTCGGAAAGGGTAGACAAACACCAGCAACTGTCTGACCACTCCTGGAGCCAGATGACATGATGGAACCCCATTTCTTTCTCTGCAAAGCCATTCTGCTACTCCTCACACTGCTCTTGAATAGAGAAAAGATGGGTTTCGTTGGAAGGCCACATTGCGTTATTTGAAGCAGCATTACAAGAGCAAGGGATACACAACAATATTGTGCATCAGCAAGGACGTTTTGGAGGAATTCAAATTCAGCTTCCATGAAAGTAAACCACACTTATGTGAACCCTGGGGCAGGAGCATTCACCTCAAAACAAGCTAGGACTTTTGTTATTAGAAGTAGCACGCGCAGGAGCAAAGAACACATAAAAGCAATGAACATCAGCAAGGAACAGAATGAGGTTCTGCAAAGCTCAAAGAGCCAACAAGACATATTTTGATTCGGGTGTAGAGGCATTCACCTCCAAGCGAACCGTTCTTTTCACTGTCTGTTCTTGCCAATGGTGAGAAAGTATAGGTGCTCTGGTGTAAAACAACCAGGAGGCCAAAAGGTTCCCAAGAGCGACACATTTCTTTATAGGTACCATCTTAAAAACAAAACAAAAAAGACATTATTGGTGTTTCTAGTGTTAGAACCTTCCTTCCTATTAAGAATAGGCTGTAGGCAACATCAGGGGCCTATAAAGGTGTCACCTACAGCCTATTATTGCATTTATATTTTGTAATGGCCACACAGCTCCCCTTCCCTTTTTATCCCTATTAAGAAGCTCTGTTGAGCTTAGGTTGGCCTACAGCAGCCAGATTTAAGGATCTAGAGCAGCCATTCTCAATGGGAGGACCATATTACCCCTGGGGAGTACTGGGGGCGGGGGCACTGACAGATTTGAAGGGGACCCAAGACTGGAAACAATTCTTCACCCAGCACCTTATACAGTTTGTTATGGGATTCGTGCAATCTTGATTTGGTCTATACATTTCCGTCACATTGTGCTTATGGCTCTGGACAAAACAAGGTTGAATGGCTGTTCTAGAGCTCCAGGATTAAGCTTACATTTTATATCATTTTTAAAATTAGCTCAGCGGTTGAGATTTCGAGCTGCAGAGCCAGAGGCTGGGAGTTCAGAACCCCACAATGCCTCCCAGGCATGGACCTGGATTCAATGATCCACTGGGTCCTTTCCAGAAATGCAGTTTTAAAGATAAAATCATGGGTCTTTTAGATGAGGTATGGCTGTGAAATTATTATGGGTTGATAGCTGCCTCAAATTATAATAAATGTATGGGAAGCCATTCAAGTTTCAGAAACCTTGAATGGAACAGGAAGGCATTATTAAACAAGTAATTTAAAAAACACAGAGACAAAACACAACTACTCTTTGGTGTATCATTGAAGAAATCAGGCTTACAAACTTGCGAATGATCTGTGAATCTTTAAAGGTTACACTATAAAAGATAATCCCCGTATCTTGCCTGCCTTGTCACTTTGGATACACTTATTACAGTGGTGGCGAACCTTCGGCACTCTAGATGTTTTGGACCACAACTCCCAGAATTCCGAGCCTAGATTGCCAATGACAAAGGACTCTGGGAGTTGTGGTCCCAAACATCTGGAGTGCTGAAGGTTTGCCACCATTGTCTTATTGCATTTTAAAAAGGCCTCACAATAAAAACTGAAGTGAAAGGAATAGTAATATAGGGCAGCATATGGGTATAGTCAGTACAACACATTCTACAAATGGGGATAAGGAAAATACTGGTGACTTTCAAATTTTACCTCACACATACCATACACAGCCAAAGAAA